>WODD01000004.1:1055-128730 GCA_019775935.1 Neoascochyta sp. HWLR27 | reverse complement strand
GGAAGTAATTCAAGATCAGGTTGTTGCGACATTGTGAGGAGTGGTGGAAAGAGGTGTGGTCTTGGCAGAAGTGCGCATTTCGCTTACCTGCGCGTCTCGCTTGCCGCTCACAGTACCAGTAAAGTATAGAGTGGGCAAGACATGATAAGTCTGATGAGAACTGATGAGAACTGATGAGAACTGAGCGGCGAATGATACATATTGACATACTAACAACCACGATATGCAACTACGCATAGTGCAGTTCAAGAGAATCTGTTCTCGTCTTTCCATTGCTGATTCCCTCTATCGTTTTGGTATTCTCTGTGAAACCTTTATTACTTTTTCACAGAACGACTGTTCAGAGTTGTTCTCCAATCCAAAACATCTTACACATTTAAAGTATATTTCTCAAACTTGGTGATAAGCGCAAAGCTTGGATTCCTTCGTGTCGGACATGTCTTTTCTACGAGGTTCCATCCGGTGCATAACACCCTAGAACGGGACCATCCAGTTTGCAGTAATGGTCCACCTCTACCCGTGCAGTCGCCGTGCACAAACTACCACTCCCTGCACCATCCTTTTTACATTCATTCTTGACTTGCACAGATCCGTATAATGTCAAAATCTCATCTGCGACTGTGACCTTCTGGTTGAGGGTAAGGGTAGTGTCTGTCATGGCATTAGAACCTAATTTTGGATGCATCCCTTCATAATCCTTCAATTGAAGAGAGCGTAGTCACAGCGCGTAAATTGAGGCGTGTTCAAACTCACAGTCCCAGGTGTACGTCAGGCCCGCATCGCAAGTATCTGTCACTGCTGGTGCGCTAGTGCCTTGTGGTACGAAGCTGTAGTGACATGTGCCACCAACGATTTGCTCGAATCTGGGGTTGCGGAAGCTTGAAGTCAAATCGCGGATGGTATATCCAGGCCGCCCCGTTTGGGTCCTGATAGTCGCGTCCCAATAAGACCCTGAGATATCAACAGAGCTGGATTGGCGAGCGACAACATTAGCAGGCGCTGCGGCAGCGAGACTTGCAAACGTGAGTACAAGGATTGGAAGATGCATGGTGGTGAAGTGTAAATGTAAAGTGTGGAATGGGGTATCGAGAAAGGTTCGAGTGGGATATGCACGATATTTAGTAAATTTGGGAAATGGCATCATCTATATTTATACCATGTTGTGACATGATTCCAGGCACCAGTAATGCATACGAGTTTCTGTTGATGAAGGCTCCATAATAACGGTATGCCTTGCAGCGCTTTTCTACCGAGGCTTACCGAGTTCGTGAAGGTCCCGCGTGATTGTGGCCTTATCTAGCAGCTACCCCAATAACCAGACCCGGGTGATCCGTTTACGGCGTCTTCTCCGTTTAACATAAATATCGGGTTGTTCTTGTCCAATCGGGGTGTGTAGTAAACCGGTGAGATAGTTGACGGACCATCCGGCGCATGTACTCTGCGGCGTATTTTCTCGTGTGGATGTTTGCTCGACGGAAAAGATCTCAATCGCGTCTGCACCCAAACAAGTTCTTTTCGCACTCGCATCGTACTATGAAGCTGCAATTGTCTCTAGACTATTGCGATTCGCTGAGTAGACATACGGCACGTGTGCAGGTAGAGTAATGTGTTATAATTCAATAGATGTAGTTATGTATGCCCCCAATGAATGCAGGTAAGTATACTCGACCTGCCTTTCAGACTTGTTCAGCCTTTTTCCCATTTTGATTTCCCGCTTCTGCGAGCTCTGGACCTGTTTCTTTCTTTCCCTTGATGCTCTTCCACTTGACTGACAACGAGCCAACTATCATACAGGCACTCAATATCGCGCCAATCAAGAAAGTCTGTGTTATCGAGTTACTGTATGCGTCGATGACCGTATTGAGTTCGTTCGCAGGCACTGCAGTCCTTAAATCGATAGCGCCAGTGTCCACAATAGCGTGAGAGTCGAGTCCTGCAACTCCCGAGAGAGATTCCACAAGCTGCGTCGCAAACGTGTTCTGTGCAACAGAAAGGAATACTGCACCGCCAAGTTGTTGCATGAAAAACTGCATAGCCATGCCAATGGGAATATCCGACCGGGGCAAGGTTGCTTGCGACACCAAGTTAGCGCTTTGCGATCCGATACCGATGCCGATACCGTAGATGATTTGATAACCAATCCATGCGCCGGCACCGGAGCTTGGTTTCAGAGTCGATAGCATGCCCATGCCGACTGAAGCAAATAGAGGTGAGAGAATCATAGCCGGTACGTAGTAGCCAATCTTCTGGGTGATTGCTGCAGCCACAAAGCCAAAGAATATGAGTGAGAGGACCATAGGAAGAAGCCGAATTCCAGAGTCTATCGCAGACTGGGATTGAACCACTTGGAACCAGATGACAAGGTAATAGACACCGATCATCATTCCACCGGCAAGACAAAAGGTGAATAGCATAGCGCCTGCGATGGAGCAGTTGAGGACGACACTCATCGGAACCATGGCGGTTTTTGGCACAAACACTTGGACAGCAATGAAGATGACCAGTGTGACTGCGAACGCCACCAAGAGCCCGATCATCTTAGGGTCTGACCAAGAATATGTAGATCCGCCCCATTGAAGAGCAAGAATAAGACAGACCATTGATGGGATAAAGAACAAAAGGCCGAGAGGATCGAGGCGTTTGAATTGCTCCAGGGCGGAAACACGTTCCCGTGGCCTCTCACCAAAGTGAAGAAACAACACAAGGGCTATAACAACAGCAAACCCGATGGGCAGATTGATGTAGAAGCACCATCGCCATGTCAATGAACTATCAACAGTCAGATCCCGAACCTCGACCTTGGCTGGATACATACCCGTTATCAGTGAAGGCTCCTCCAACTAGCGGGCTGATGACTGATGATACGCCAAACACAATTCCAAAAAATGACTGGAATATCGGTCGTTTTCGAAGGGGGATAAGCGGCAGTGTTATCATGATACCGCCAGTGACTAGCAATGAACATGTCAGCAAATTTGTAAACCCCGGGTTATTCTCTGACTTACATATACCGGCAGCTCCCATACCAGCGATTGCCCTTCCAACGATAAACGTAGTCGAACTCGGTGCAGCACCACAGATTGCGCTACCAATCTCGAATACCGTGATTGAGATGAGGTAGACCCACTTCGTAGGATAGAATTGGTATAACCGGCCGTATGTCGGGTTAGATATAGCACATGTAAGCATGTATGCGCTACCGTACCATCCAATGTCGGAGATGGAATTGAATTCGTTGGTGATCGCCGGAATAGCCGTGGAAATGATGATGCGGTCTAGGGCCACAAGAAAAAGAGATGCATATATGCACATCAGTATGGTCCAAAACCTGAATGTTCTGGGCCTGAAGTTCTTCTCGGCGTCTGCGTAGTCGTTGCTAGGCGTTCCCGGCGTCTCCTTGATCGATGAATCGGAATTTGCGGACATTTTGTTTGATGCTTTTGTAATGGAGGATGAGGGTGTGACGAAATAACGAAGTTGTTCTCAGTCATCTTTATAGCAATTTTGTTTCCCGCTGGAGATTCGGTTGGTGTTGGCAGTCGGGGCCGAAAAGCACTCTCTGTAGCAGCCTTCATTCGGCACGTAAAGTTCTCGGGCCCGAATGTCCGAGGGTTGTGTTTTGGCCTTTCGCTAGTGGTTCCCGCGCCTCCTTCGTCGAAGGCGTCACAACAACAAATAATTGGCTCATTGGTTCTATAATGGATGATTGATGTGTCGTGAATCGATACAGGCATTGTGATCATCTCGTAGTTGTTGCTGCTCTGATCGAGATTCTGCGTCGGGACTTTCATCAGGTATACCTAAATGATTCGACGCGAATCATTGTACGGAGCGCTATTGGCTGCTGATGGTCACGCCTGGGAGATAAGTATGTGGACGCAGGAAATTCTATTGGTTGAAGGATGCCCGGCGGCACAGCGTTCTCGGGCCCGAACGTCTGAGGGGTTGATACCTAGCAGGAACGCCTTAGCTCGGACACGGGCGGCTCTAACATCGCCAACATTTCACCCCTTGGAATCGTTCTCTTGCATACCATCCATATAGATCTATCATCCGTTACACTTCCACGACCAATTGGAGCTTGTGGTTGCTGGAAACAGTATGGACACAACTCTAGAGCCTGCGTCGACATCATCCTTGGCACCCTCGTTCGCTCACACGAGGCCAGGACGTGTTCTCTCATGTGTATTGTGTTCGCAGCGCAAAGTCAAGTGCGATCGCACCTTTCCATGTTCGAACTGCAAGAAATCAGCCGCACAATGCATACAGGCTAGCTTCGCGCCTCGCCAGCGACGACACAGGTTTGCAGAGAGAGAGCTGCTGCAACAGCTGCAGCAACAGCTGCAGCGATACGAAAGCCTGCTGAAAGAGAACAACATCGCCTTCAAATCTCTTCCCGCTGTCGAAGACACACCTTTGGTGAAATCTCATATTAGCAACGATTCAGACCAAGAGTCGCAAGAGCAGCTCGGCATTCCTTCGCCTTCGGCGTCCATCGAAAGAACACCGGAAAACCGGATCCAGACTTCCAAGTTCGTTTCCTTTAGTGGCAGCCATCGATTATAGAGATATTGACTTGTACAGGAGCTTCTGGCATGCTGTTCGCCGGAAGGTATGTTTGGCGGGCTGTTGGTAGCATACGAAGCCAAGACGTCTCTCCAAGATATCAGAACTTCTTACTGACCAGCGAATAGTTTCCCGATGAGTCCTCGGGCGAAGAGATGGGCGAAAAAGTTTCTCGACGTGCTTGGGATAATTCGAACACAAACAACGACCTGCTTCATTTGGGGCACCAAGATCATATCGACCTTTCAAAGATGCAACCTGGGCCAGTGCACATGTTCAAACTTTGGCAGACATTTCTTGACAATGTTAATCCCCTGCTAAAGGTTGTTCACACACCGACGATGCAAGCCTGCATTGTCGAAGCGATTGGCGATTTGTCGAGTGTTCATCCGGCTCAGGTCGCACTCATTTTCAGTATCTACTGTATGGCTATACACAGTCTGAGCGAGGAAGAGTCTTTGGCAAAATTAGGCCAGCAGAAAGATGTATTGTCGGCTACCTACCAGCTCGGATGCCGCCAGGCGCTGGTGGAGGCAGATTATTTGCAGTCTCAGGAGCGAGACTGTCTGACAGCTTTATTCCTCTACTTGGTAAGCCTGCGAGTGAGCGAAAACAAAAGCTTTTTCGCGCAGTATCTCTGTTGATTGTATCCATACTGACTGCACTTGCTAGACTTCAGTGTCAACCAGCGTTACTCCCTACGCTCTTTCCTCCATGTTCGGTCTAGCAATCCGTGTGGCGCAACGTATGGGTATTCACGACGAAGAAGACAACGCGAGCTGCGATGTGCTCGAGGGTGAGATGCGACGCCGACTTTGGTGGGCTTTGTCGCTGTTGGATACCCGTGTCAGCCAACTAGCCGAGTTTAGGTCACCTGCATTCACCTCAGCTTGGGACTGCGCGATACCCCTGAATCTCAACGATTCGGATCTCCGTTCGGGCATGAGGGTGCCTCCTCCAGAAATTCACCAGGCCACAGATGCAATGTTTGCAGTCGTAAGAGCTGAACTAGCAACCTATGCAAAAAGAGGCAGCGCTTTGGCCGATGTTGAGGACATATTTGAGACCAAGTACATCAAGCATTGCGACATGGGAAACCCTCTGCATTTTATGACAGCCTGGTCGACTAGATCATATCTTGCCAAGTTTCGGCTGTTCGAGATATACAAACGAACAGCCCCGTCAGACGTACAACAACTAGAAACCGAGCTCTTAGCGGCAGATCTTCACGCTATTCGCCTATTGGAGTGCGACACGAAAATCATCACATCTTCAAAGACTAAGTCATACCTGTGGCTAATAAGCATACATTTCCCTGGTCCGGCCTACGTTCACCTTCTGAAATCACTGGGGAAGAGACCAAGGAATGCAAATGCGGATCGAGCGTGGCAAGCCCTCAGCGAGAACCATGAGGCGTGTAAGTGTAATCCCGCCATTAGTCGTAATGCAAATGTGAATGTGTCTGCGTTACGAAGAAATGAGCTGATTTCGAGTCATCAGGGTATGCAGCAAAATTCAAAACAAATGAAGGATTCAAGCACTTTTTCACAAAATTTGTAAGGCAGGCTTGGTCGTCAAGAGAGGCACTGGCGTTTCAGGACGGTGAACGCTTGACAGTGCCCCCGATCGTATCCGCATTGACACGAGCGACCGAATCTAATACCAGAGAAGTAGGAGACATTGGAAATAGACAGGAATCAGATAGGGCATCTGTCGATGCATCGTACAACATGATGCCGCAGCAAGAATTTCTTTCGGCCAGTGATTTTGGTATGGATCAGCTTGGCTGGCCAGTCATGGATTGGGACATAAGCGGATCTTCATCATGGTAGTATCACCATTGCATGAGCTGAGATACCAGAGGGGAATAATATAGATGAAACCCAAGCCTACATACTGGATCTTTAATTCGCAGTCTGTACATTAAACTGGCGTTTTGAGACTTCTCTTGAAAGGTTATCTGTCATTTCTGAACATATATCGGCAGGTAATCAAGCGATGAACCATTGCATCTATCCCCTTATTGAGACATTTACCATGCGTAAAACATATAAGACCTTACATAACTAAGTCCTATCCTGCTCAGAACGTTTGTAGCCTAACGAATATCCCATGATATCATCAATACTCTCGTCAGTAAACTTCAGGTCCTCCTCGACCGGAACAGTGTCCTTGATCTTCAGAAGCATGACTGGAAGTGCGACTAGTAAGCTACCAGCAAGTAATATCCAACAAGAAGCGAACATGGTCATATATGGTATCTTTTCTCCGTTCAATCGCCACGCTATAGCTGCGCCTGCAGATTGTATGCCTTTATAAAATCCTGCAAAGTTGGCAAGCTTGCGGCTGTTGTTGGTAATAGCGCCCATGAACCTGATTCATTAGCGATAGTCCTATCGGGTTTTATAAAGACGTACCAGTATACACAGGTCTGCCAGGCTGCATCATAGAAGCCATAAATGAGGTACAAGAACATAGGTCCCACATAGCCGTTCGATTCCCAGTCGTACTTTTGCTGGCCATCGTCTCGTTTGTACTTTCTCTGGAAGACATATCCACCACCCCACACCGCAAAAGTCAAAACAAACATAACGACCCATGCAACTTTCGCCCTTGTGGTTCGACGAATATTGGGAATATCCAAAGCGAAACCGAAAACCAAGGCCCCGAACATCTGAGCCAGCCAGTATATGGTATCGTTGAGCGCACGGGTTCGTACGTTGAACTTCACCAGATTGACGTTCTGAAACTGGTAAGTATAGAACCAGTTGGAAGCAAAGAACATCGGAAATAGCAATACTATGTATGGCTCGTTTCGAAGTGTCTCCCAGAGGCCAAGAACTTCGGTCTTCCAGGTGGGGTGTTTCATCAAAATGACTTTCGATCCGTCCTGGCGGACAATGTGTTTCGCGTCGATTAGTGTCCAGGCCAAGCACGCTCCGAGAAAGGTCAGAATCAGAAAGACTACATATGTGCTTGTGTAGATCGGTTCCTGTTTGTCTTCTTTGTTGTTGTGGTTCAAGCCCAGGGTGATCACACTGCCGGTAACAGCACCAAGGTTGAAAATGATCCAGAACCATGAGATGTATCGCCCTTTGTGATTTTCAAGCGGATAACTCATCATGATCGCTCCTTGTGCGGACCAAAGTATGCCTGCGCAACAACCCAACAGCACACCGGCGAAGACCACGTAACCAAAGTTCTTTTTGAAGTTGAAGCACAGATATGCGCTGATGTACACACTATAGCCGAGTCCACCAAAGCATAGAGAGGTTTTGATACCGAGTGTGTTGATGACAGTTCCGGCGAAGAAGCCCACGATTGCAAAGGTTGCGTAGAGGGCACAGTTTGATGCATCACTGGCATGCGCATCGCTTTCAAGCTGACCCGCACCACCAAGACCGTTAAGTGCATTGAACATGCCTGTGAAAGGTCAGCGATTTGAAAAACATCCCTTCTTCCTTGGTCATACCTGGGCACAGGAAGCATACGAACGACACGAGGATCAGCTGCGATTGTGGTGAAGCGTAGTGTGGTGTGCTGATGGGCCCCAGTTTGAAGGACTTATACTTCCACCCCGCGGGCATCTCGACCCTCCGACCATAAATGGGCTCGATTGGAGATTCTGGGGACTGCATGTCTGGAGCTTTCTGTCTACTTCTGCAACTCATGAATGATTAGCACATGTACTCAACCAGTCTTCTAAGATTGCCTGGGTTTCCACGGTAGGGCATCCGACGAAGGACGCGCGTTCTGGCCCAACAACAAACTAGAGATGATACAGGAATACTCACAGTGCAGGAAGTGCAGGTTGAAACAGTCATGAAATCAAAGACGTTGGTAGTCCATGAACTTGACGACGCCTTTTTTCCAAAGCGCACAGACTGGGAGAAGCTGTAGAAGTCTGTCGTCTGAAGACAGGATAGTAAACTTTATGAGACGAATGATATCTTAGAGTAGAGTGTTCCAAATTAGGTAACAGGTGAGCAAGTGCACTGCCGGGAGGCCTGTTGAGTTTATGCAGGTCAGCGCTCTTCAACGCTATTCCCTGAACCGGCAGCGTGAGACGAAATGATCAATCTGTATCGCAGCTTATTTCTACGAACTGTTGGATCTGTTTTGTTATACGGACAACACGGTTTGATATAAACCCAAACGAGTTGGGTGTCGTAGGAATCCCTACAGCCCTGCAAATCCAGACTTTGGGATATCTGAATAGTTATTTGAAACTTGTTTGAGTTGATTCCAAAGACCTGCCTCTCTTTGAGTATAGAGTTTGCGTTATCTATCTCAGCTGACGATGATATTGTCCCGAAGGCGCTCGCGTTGACGCCTTACTGGCTCCGATGGCTCCACAAGCCCCGCCCTGTAGGGCGGCTGCAGCTGGAAAGATGTCTTCGTCCAATCAAAATTATCTTTCATCTGACATCTTTCTAATAATACCACATGATTCGGGTGTTTGTGCATGCAGCGCTTTATTTTCCGTGGTCGGGGGCGGTTTGTCTCATGTCACACAATACTGAGAAGTCGGCCCCTCATGCACGGTCTCTCCACACGAGATACAGTTTCTCAGACATTGACTCATGCACTGTACACGTCTAAAAGTTAGTCTCCTCGCAACTTCCCAGCAAGTTGGCGCAGTTCTGACTTCCCAACTACATGCGTGAACGATGGCAGCGACGGCCATCACTTCGTCTTCGGCCGGGCGTACAACGTCGAACGTTCTTTCTCTGAGCAAGAAAGTATGGAGATTGGGAATTTTTCTGTCAAGAATCGACCAGCATACCGAGACCCCCGATACCACAGCCGCAATGCTGACGGAAGAGGTTAAAACGCTTGGGCTTGAATGCGACCTCGTATACTCTGAGTTGGAGACTGTGGCAAAGACTGACGGGGTGTTCTTCAATATAGGTGAGAAGCTATGGCACTGCGTCGATACAGTTGTGCAGGAGACGAACTCTACGATGGAAGAGCTGGAAAAGTTTATTGAAAGGAATAGAGACGCACAGCCACACAAGTCCGCTCAATCGCAACTTCAATGGCGAGCAGAGAAGAGCAATGAACAAATCGTAAATCTACGCGCAGAGGTCTGTAGACACACTGATAGCTTGCATGCTGTCTCACTGCTGTTCAATACGTAAGCATTCCTCTTCCGCTGCATCGACGATACTGATGTGGCTCTTAGCATCACCAGTCATGTATCGCCTCGTAGAGTAGACAACCAGCTTTACAAAAAGCTGGAGAGGATAGATGCCATGATCGGCGTGTTACACAGATCTTCCGAGGCCAATCCACAGTCGGATATCGAAGCAACTCTTATTCAATGTGCCCAGGAGGTCGTCACAAAGGGCACGGCAATTTATCAGTCTAGTCTCAAGCCGAGAATACATATTGGGACACAAAAGACAGACCAGCAGCCATCTTTTGTCGCAGGATGGATCTGCTGTCTGCAGTCACTACGAAAGGAAGCCTTGACTCAGCAGAGTGTCCCGGCAGACGTAAGCTCCGCGCAGCTAGGTAGGCGCGAGACAAGCGATCAACACACAGACGAGTCCGATGATGATTTGGAGACGGACATCGCCCGAGCATCCCTCGAAACCGGCGTCGAAGCTTTCGAGGTGTGCAAGTGGGACGAAGCCGACTCTCTGCTTCACGAAGCTCTGCGTGGACTGCAACAACTCTCTGCACCTCAAAGGAGATTTTGTGACATATTTGATCTACATTACCGACTCGCCGTCTGCGCTTATCACACACAGCCCTCCGGCGACGCCGAAGTAGCCCTTTTGAGCTTCATCCAGCAGCCAGTAGAGCGCAACGAACATCGCGTACGGATTTACGATGCAACACACCTGTTGTCGCAGCTGTACATACGCATGGGTAAATATGAGTCTGCGCAGGCTGAGTGTGAGAAGACCCTCCAGGCCCGAAGACGTCTGCTGGGTAAAAGCCACGACGCATCGATGGAGTCGATGGCACTCATGGCGCATATATATATCTCGCTCGACAACCGTGCTCGCGCAAAGTCATGTCTCTCAATGATACCAGAAAAACAGAGAGACATAATTTTGAGCAGAGTTGAAGAGTCGCTTGGCGCCGAAATCGAGCACATAGACTTCTCGTCCCTGCTAGCTCGTCCCGCCTTCGAAGACGCAGGTCTGCGCCTCGAGCGCCGGAATTCAGGGTCAACTCTCGGGATAGCCAGGGAAGACCAATCTTTTCGTTCTTTTTCCTTGGTGGGAAAAACGCCAGCACCGAGCATCCGACAGTCGTACCGACAGGGCCCGCTTCACAATACAGCGAAACAACAACTGTCTCCCGTGATATCTTCGCCTTCATCTCAGAAGACTATGCCTGACTGGAGACAGAGGCAAATATTAAATGAGCCGACAAGAATCGAGAGGACAGCATCTGATGCCACTTCTATGCCCCCAAGCGAGTCGGCGGAAATCGAGGCGACGCCCAAGATGAAACACCTGTCTCGTCAAGAGATTTTGGCAAGAATTGGCTGTCAACCGAAGGACCAGATTGAACAGATTGTATGCAATGGGGACCATCCAGCGCTGGTCAACTTTCTTGGAAAGAAGAAAGAGATTTGGCGATCGAAGTTTCGCAAACATGTCCGTCCGGAGCGACTCACAGCACTGCACTATGCCGCGTTGTTTGGAGAGATTGATATGGTTCGAAGGTTGCTCAATTCGGGTTTTAATATCAATGACATCCCTTACGGGTATACGACAAGCCTTTCGCCTCTCAAAATGGCGATTGGTGCTCGACAAGTCAGTATGGTTGAGTTCCTGATCGGACAGAATGCGAGACCGGCCGAACCGGAGACGTGGGCGACTCTAGCTGGACAACTGATGTCCCGTTCGTGGTTAGAGAAAACGCTATCTGAAGCCGACAGGGACATCACAGCGAACCGTATAGTCAGTATCATGAACATTTTACTGAAGCGTGGATGG
Organism: Neoascochyta sp. HWLR27; assembly: GCA_019775935.1. NCBI lineage: Eukaryota > Fungi > Ascomycota > Dothideomycetes > Pleosporales > Didymellaceae > Neoascochyta > Neoascochyta sp. HWLR27. The sequence goes on along the minus strand of WODD01000004.1, from coordinate 117,205 downwards.
GACATCAATACACCTTTCGAAGCATCCGGCAGTACAGTACTCCATCAGGCTGTCTCGTTTTGGTCGGGCTCTTACGTTTGGGATCTCCAACTTCGCGTTGCCGTCACCACCTTTCTTTGCCAGCACGGGGCAAATCCTTCCCATGGGAACAAAGAGGGAAAGACGCCATATGACCTGGCCCTTGCCTCAGGTCATCGGGATATACTGATGATTCTGAATCAAGACTCGAAAGGGAGTGCTTCGGCCCACCTAGCTGCACCACCCGTTGAACTATCAGGCTGACCAACGTTGCCCCGTGAACTTTTGTGCATTTGAGGTACGATCTGAGTTGGTCCGGTATGGAAACGTGATTGACGTTTTTTATTTCTAATGATGTAACTGGATTTTTATCGAGGCAACTGCGTTTTTGCGTACATATAGTCATGTTTGGTATAAATCAACAGTTATAGTCATCTCTAACTAGAAACGAACAGTCTTCTTACAAATCGTATCCACTATATTTTCTTCGCCCGATGGTCGAATGATTGGACGTGAAACAAACGTTATTCCCAAATCTTAGCAATCCGTTTCGATTCGCGGGAAGGTCTCGTCTTTCTCCCTTGATTGGTTGTGGCAAATGTCAGTTGTGATGTTTAGCGACTCGATGGCGTTCGGTGTGTGAGGGTGGCTGAACTCGACAACGCCCTTTTCAGCGGCAAACCGACAGCAGAGCTGCAGCAAGGGAGTGGCTGACGTCAATCTGAGAGCTATGATGAAAGTGGATGTTGGAATATTGAGACAGCAATTTGTATATACGGCGCCTCTATACGTCGTCCCGACGGCAGTAATGGTTCAACAATTTCTCTCTGGCTTCCTGAAGTTCGATCGGTTGCGATTATAGTTGCATTCTTCAGCCATGAACCTCCTTCCTACAAATCTTCAGCCAAACAGCAATGTCCGCTCATCCAATATCGAAGACGGCCTGTCATCAAGGACGCTGCAGTTGGCCTTGAGCCCACCTGAACACAACATCCAACTAGCAAGATTCCGTCACATGGTGGGCATTTACAGCTCCAAAGATCTCAGCACGACATACGGCTACCACAAAGACTCGAGATCACCGGACCTCTCGCACGACAACCTCCACTCCGACGGCCGCTCCGCCCCGAACCTCGGCATCTATAACCGCGTCTGCCACCGCGAAGCAAAAGCGAAACGTGGCTTCAAATTCGCCTCGCTCTTAATCAACAGCTGCCTAGGCATTCAAGTCGTCGTAGCCGCAGCACTGACAGCCATGGGCGCAGCCGACACGAACCGGTCGGCAATCACGTTATTCGGGGCCATCAACACATGTATCGCGGGCATCCTGACGTACCTGAAGGGCAGCGGGCTGCCGAACCGGATCCGGTGGTACGAGAACGAGTGGAAGAAAGTGCGCGAGTACATTGAGCAGCGGGAGCGCGACTTTGCGCGCGCAGACTGCCGCCTCGATGTCAACCAGGTCGTCCAGGTCGTCGAGGCAATGTACGAGGAGGTCAAGGCTGATATCCAGAATAACACGCCCGCAATGTACATCAGTGTCAACGAGATACGCGCGCGCTCTGCTACCGTCCAGCAGACCCCGCATGTCCCCACTCTCGACACGCTGATGCGCGAGGCGGATAAACAAGTGCAGAGCGGGTTTCAGGAGGCTGGCGATAAGGATGAGGGGAAGATGACTGAGATTTCGGAGGGGCTGGCGAACAAGACAGAGCAGCGATTGGAGAAGCTGAAGATGGAGGTCGAAGAGACGAAGCCTTCGGCGCGGCAGGGAAGTCCTGAGATCAACGAGAAAGGAGCCGAGTTGTATGAGAAGGAGCTTGAGAGTGCGAAAAACGAGGGATCTAACAAGACTGGAACCCCTACTAAAGACATTGACAGTACACGAGCAGGTGACTTGCAGAGTGAGGCAAACCCGGAGAAGAGTCCTGATGACTTGGGTGAGAAGATACAGACGGGGCACGAACTGGGAAAGGAGTTAGAGCGAGCACATACCAGTCTACAGATCACGACCGAAGATGTGCAAAGCACTGGTGGTAGTGCGCCGAGGACTGCGAAGAAGGTTGACGATGGTCCCGGCACTCACAATTGAGCGTCAACATGGTATTATCGACCGGATGTATATTCTATTGCAACTTTGTACGAGCAAAAATCAACGAATCAGAAATAGAGGGTATGTTGTAATCTTGAATTCCTCTAGCAGTAATGTCGTCAAACGTAACGTAAAGTGTACTTCCATGGATACCTCTCAATCAAACGCGATTGCTGCATCGTGACTAGTTATCCGTCTCATCAAATCATTATCCCAAACGGAAACTCCGTCTTCCTAGCTCGTACGATTGATACGTCGCTTAGATGGGCTCATCCCTTGGCTCGATCATGATCTCGTTGACTGCAACATGCTCCGGCTGCTTGAGCGCGTAGATGATGCTGCCTGCCACGTCCTCCGCATCCAAGACCTTCGCCCCGCTTGGCTCACCGTACTTCTTGAGCGCTTCCTCATCTGTGCTCATACCCAGAAGATCCGTGGATACGTTGCCCGGCTGGATAGCTGTTACGCGTAGACCAGTTCCGGCGGTCTCGACACGCAAGGCCTGAAGCGTGGCTTCCACGAAGAACTTGCTGGCTGAGTAGACACCCAAACCAGGGAACACTTTGCGACCTGCGTCTGAAGAGATGGCGACGAAGTGGCCCTTACCGCGGCTGAGCATCGATGGCACAACGGAAGAGATGGTGTTCAGAAGACCCTTGCAGTTGACATCCACAGTCTGATCCCATTGGTCGGTTTGTGTGTTGGCCATCATCGTGAAATACATCACACCTGAGACATTGACGAAGATGTCCACGGGACCGAGTGCCTTCTCGGCTGCAGCCACAAGCGCTTGGACCTGGGCCTTGTCTGTTACGTCAGTCTTTTGTGTAATGATCTTGCCCTCGCGGATCACGAGACGCTGTTTGAGGCTATCGAGGGCGTCCAGACGTCTAGCCGCAAGTGCTACATGGCAGCCTTCCCTCGCAAGGGCAGCAGCGGTCGCAGCACCGATACCGGAAGAAGCACCCATGACGATGGCAACCTTGCCAGAGAGTGGACCTCTACGAAGAAGTCTTCCGAGGCCACCTACAGCATCCCGGTGCTGGGGCGGCTGTGAGAGCCAACCTCTCGCATACCAATGGCGCGTGTAGGTCTCGAGGAGGATCTGGTCGACCTTGGGGCGTTCTACGGCGGAACGGAGTGGCCTGGTCTTCGCATTGTCGAGCACAACGACGTCCCTCAGGAACTCGATGCTTGGCATACCGCTTCGGAGAATGTCTACGGTGAAAGCTCCGCTTCCACCCTTGGCGGAGCCTCGCTTGTCGTCCCAAAGAGCGACCCATTTGCTGAATTCCATAGACTGAGTTGGATAGCCGAGATGGTTTAGATCTTCGAACACTTGGCTGATATCGACAGGGTTGGGATCGCCGATGTGGAATACAGTCCGGTCAGTCTGAACTTGATCACTGAGGTGAAGGATGGCTTTGCTGACAAAGTCGACAGGCGTCATCTCGGCGCGCCAGCCCTTGACGTCCGGGTAGTAGCCGATCCTGATAGACTCCACGATCAATGCTGTGAGCAAATCCCAGGCGTTGGCCGCACCCGTCTCACTGTGACCACTGACGGTACCCAGGCGGTGGATCTTGATGGGGAGCCCTCGGCGACCGGCCTCTAGGGCGAGCTGTTCGGCTACCCATTTCGTTTGGCCGTAACCATCCGCAAGTTTTGTAGGGACATCTTCAACGCCAAGCATGCTATCTTCTGACCAGCCCTCGCGACCCGATGCTGGAGGGAGCACTCCGTTCGTAGAAACGTACTGTACTGTAACGCCGCCCTGGCATGCAAGGCGCAGCACTTCTCGGGTTCCGCCAACATTAGGCTTCTGCAAAGCAGCATAGGGATACACCAGGTTTACAGTTGCTGCAGCGTGGAGAATAACATCCAGTCGATCGGCCAGTTTGTTGAAGGTGTCTGGGGGAAGACCGAATCGCTTCCTTGACAAGTTTCCTGGCAGAATCTCAACGCGCTCCATAATCGAATCGCTCCACAGACCGAAGTCCAACAAGTTGCTTCGGATCCTAGCAGTAGCAGCAGGGACATCATCTTGTGAGGCATCAGCGAATCGGACAAGGCAGATAATGGTCGCAGAGGTGTGCTCGATGAGGTCCTTGAGAAGGAAAGCGCCCAGGAAACCAGTGACACCTGTGAGGAGTACAGTTTTGGCATCTTTGAGTGCGCAGATCTTGGCGTTGGAGGGCTGGATGTCCTTGTCCAAGACAGAATCGGCACGCAGAACTGCTGGCAAGTTCTCTTGAACCTCAGCAGTATGACCGTCTCGGATAGCTCTAACGGTGTCCAAATGCCCGTTCAGGGTTGCGGGGGTTGCAAGGCGCGCAACAGGTACGCGGAAGCCAAACTGGTTAGATAGGCGAGCTGCCAGATCAGCAAGGAGCAAAGAGTGACCTCCCAGATCGAAGAAGTTGTACTCTGGTGTGATTGAGTTTGCACTGATGCCAAGAATCGATGCCCAGATTGATGTGATCTGGTCGATGTCGATTGGGCTCTGCTCGTACTTTCGGGCGCTGCCAGTTGGCGAGCTGGGCCTGGGTGGAGGAAGAGCCTTGACATTGACCTTGCCTGAGACGTCATTAGTGGGAAGGGTCTCGAGCTCAACCCAGAGAGAAGGCAGCATGTAGTGTGCGAGGTACGCTTGCAGCATGCGCCTTGCGGTTGAGCTGCGGCCTGATCGGTCGATTTCCAGCACAGGGCGACTTTCCGAGGAGTCCTTGTCCCGGACGACGTATGCGACTAGCTGTCGGTCAATGCCCTCGCCCCAAGCTATGACAGCGCAATGACTGACTGCCAAGTGGCTTCGGATCTCACTCTCGACCTTGCCAGGCACGACCGAGTAACCTCGGATCTTGATCATGGCGCCAACTCTTCCGGTAATCTCAAGCAGCCCACTGGGAAGCAGCCTAGCCTTGTCGCCGGTCCTGTACATGCGAGCTCCTTTCTGTGAACTGTATGGGTTGGGTGTGAACGCCTGGGCTGTAGTCTCTGGGCGGTTCAAGTATCCTCTAGCAAGCAGATGCCCACCAATGAACAGCTCTCCAACCTCACCCTCGTCCACCTTCTGGCCGCTCTCGTTGAGAATGTAGACATATTTCGTGTCGATGATTGGCGGTCCCACTGGGCAGTATGGTGCGTCCTTGTCGATCTTCTCAAGCATGTCCTTGATGTCTCCGCACGCAATCTCGTGGGTTTCACAGGCACTGTAGCAGTTGAGGATACGCGTGTTTGGAAGCGCCTTGATGCCTCGTCGCACCAGATCCGTGGTCACCACTTCGCCATTCAGCCAAACAGTCTTGAGGTTAGGTAACCTGGTGCTGAGTGCCTGGTGGCGGGCAAGCACTGCGGCAAAGAGTGTGGGCGTAAAGAGTGTCTCGGTGACCTTTTTCGAGCTGAGCAAATCCACCAGCATCCGAGGGTCATAGCTCGCATCGTCCGGGACAGCGATGACTGTTGCTCCTCGCAGGAGGGGGCGAAGAATCTCCCAGACGAAGAAGACATTGCAAGCTACTCGGTCTCCCGGCTGAAGGTCGGACAGACCGAATCTAAGGTTGTAGGAAAGAACAGCTGCTCTGTGGGCGTTTGCGATTCCTTTGGGTTTCCCGGTTGTGCCGGAGGAGTATGCCACGAAGGCCAGTCGGCCGAGGTCAGTGTCTTCGGGCAAAGGTGGGAGCTGAGACTCGTCCACGTGACCGTTGGACGTTGAGCTCTGCTCGTCGAGGACGACCAACGGTGTGTTCCCCTTAATCTTTCCGATCTCTGCGCTGATGGTAATAACGACGGTGGGCTGTGAGTCCTCGAGCACATCTGCAAGTAGGTCGGGGGGGTAGGCGAGCTCGAGAACCAGGAAAGCGCCGCCTGCATGCAACGCTGCCAAACAGGCAATTACATAGTCGGCAGAACGCGGTAGCAGCACACCAACCAAGCTGTCGCGGCCTACGCCATGGCCACGGAGCTGGAGAGAGAGCGCAACGACCTTGTCGTAGAGCTGCTGGTAGGTATATGTGTGCTTCTCGTCTTCTAGTGCAACGGCATCAGGTGTTGCGCAGACCTGCTGCGTGAAGAGAGCAGAAAGGTCTTTGGTGGTGTCGATGATGGACATCGTAAAGCTAACAAGAGGAGGGGTAAGTGGGGAAGGGACTCGCGGCGGGCGACAGGCAATTGACGTGTCTTTTATTCGGTAGCTGGCCCATAGATGGTAATGGGGCCCGTAGCCATGGAGGTCCACGAAGTTCCACCAGGCGGTCTTGTTGGGCACGGGCTTGGCCAGTTAGGTGGATTTAGCGCCCTCGCTTGCGGAGTCTGTCGTCGCTAGTCGGCTGCTAAGGCCTCAGAGTACTCTCCTCATTGCTCCATTCACCGTGGAGAAGGAATGCAACCCGCATTAACACTGGCCAGATCTCCAGATAGCCATGACGACTGGTTTGCCGCTGACAGCTTGGCCGTCCGGGGCGTCGCGGTTTCTAGCGCGCTTTGTCGGCTGGTCGGTCGCAGCAACACCACGATGCCATGGTTCCGACTCGAAGCCACGATGGAAGGAATAGCGTCCAAGACAGGCATGTGAATGCAGAGTCCGACACCTGCCGCTCTTGGCAAATCCTGTCAGTCCAGATGGCACGAGACCCACTTCCATATCGGAGCTGTGCGACGACACTGTAAATTATCGCAGCCGCCGGGTTCTATCACGGATTCGGGGTCCAGCCGAGGTTTTGGGCCGGAGCACATGCCGTCCAGTCAAACCGGTGGCATTGTGTGCTTCATAACAGCGGGCTTCGCTTTGACAATGACTGCTGTGAAGCTGTGACTGGAGGCTCCTTTTGCGTCAGCCAGTCGATCATTGTGTGCATGTAAAGGTTGGAGGGGCTCAGACCTTCGGTGCTGCTCCTGCAATTCAGAAAACAACGACATGGCTGGGAATGGCAAAACTACAACTTAAATGTAGGACGCAGGGCGTACAACAGCTCTTAAGTCGGGGATCAGGTGAGAATTTATTAGAGCGGAGAACCTTCTTCGCATGTGAATCCTTTTGTAAGCTGTAAGGTGGGGGATAATAGCCGAAACCACTTCAGGCTGATGCAACCACAGCAAGATAATGTTTCGGTTTGCCTTTAACTGCCACTTGCAATGGACTAGGTACTCAAGAAAAAACATATCTGACATGGAACGGCAAGCACGTCGGGCACAGCTGCCGTAATTGCGAGGTTGGGGGCATGCATCTTCATATCGTTTCGCTCAATACACACTATCCAGTCCTACAAAAGCTACTCGTACTCTCAGCAGTAGTGTCATCGGGTAGGCTCCGCATGGAGAAAGTAATGCAGCACTTTCGATGCTTGTTCATAACTTATTGCCGAAGCAGTCGCTTATTCCTCAATCGTCTTGACACAGTCCCATCCACCACTCAGTCTCTCCTTCCACAGGCTGACCCTGTTGTCACCGGTGCTGACAGCCAAAACGTTGCCGCTCAGGCTCCAGCTAACACGCCAAGCAGCGGCATCGACGTTGAGCACAGTAGATTTCCAGTCATCTACATTCAGTTAGCACATATCTTTCAGGGCAGGGTCGGGTACGTACGCAGATCCGAGGAGGTCCAGATGCGCACAGTCTTGTCCTGGGATGCGGAAGCGATGTAGGATTTTGAGAGGACCGTTGGCGACCAAGCAACGTCGCGCACCCAGTCTGTGTGGCCGGGCAGAATCTGCGTGTTCTGCCAGCTCCCCGTCTCAGCGCTGAACTCCCAAAGCTTGACCTGGCAGTCGCTTCCACCAGTGACGAACCGCCTCGCTGCGCCTGCCTGGTTTCCGCTCGCACTGACAACCTGTCCTGGTGCAACTGCGGGCGCCCAAGAAACACTGTTCACGCCGGAGCCGCAGGCCTGGAAGATCTGGTGCGTCCAGGCGTTGTCCTTGAACTCGAGAACCGAAACATTGCCGTCGGAGGAGGCGCAGGCAAGTAGACAGCCGGCCTCGTGTGGTGCCCACGCGACGTGGTTCACCGAAGCAGTGTGCAGGGCAACTTCATAGATCTTCTGCCATGCCGAGGACTGCTCGCGCCAGATGATAATCTTGCCGTCGTACGAAGAAGAGGCGAGGATGTTTCCGTACTTGGGGTGTGCCCAGGCAACACACCATACGGCGCCTTCGTGTCTGTGTAGCTATCAGCAACAGGCTGGGCTTCTATGGGGCCGCGACGTACCCCTTCAGCGTCTCAACTAGTCTGTGGTTCTCGCCCTCAACCTCGAAGATCTTGATGGTCTTGTCCGACGAGCATGTCGCTAACCGCCTGCCGTAGTAATCCAATACGGCATCATGCTGAGCCTCGTTAGCTTCAATGGACAGCAATTCGACACGTCCGTTGGTAGTATTGGCGCGCTTCTTGCTGAGCTGCAGGGCGAGGCGGGGTATGCGTATGCGACATGGGAGAGGAGGCCGAGTTCGATATGAAGACGTACAATCATGTCATCGTGACCAGAGTTTGTTATAACGTTTGCCTGTAATGAGGAGCAAGTGTAAGCGGGACAAGCTCGGGAGGGCGCGTTGGCGCAAGGCGTGCGGGGCGGTGTTTACCATTTTCTGGTGTGCAGCAATCGCGTCAGGAAGCGGAGAATTCGATTGGCGGCTGGAGCGGTCGACGGGAGGATTGGAAGTAGGAGAGTGAGGAGTTGCAACTCGATGCCTGGAGCTTGCACTAGGGATGTGGATGTGCTGCTCTGGCCTCAACTGCAGGGGTCGTGGCCAGTTCGGCGGTGGGCGGTGATGAGATAAGATTAGATCGAGAGTGCCAAGAGCTTTTTGCCAGTGGACAAAGAAGCTCAGGATGGGGAACGACCTCTTTTGGACCCGCGCAATTTCATCTTGTGTACAGAGATGATAACTAGCAGTAAATGTTATTTTTCCATGCTCAAGTCATTGTCTGTCTGCAGACTGCCCATGTAGCACCTGCTGCGCCCGCGTTCTGGCATAGTCTGGTCCTCTTCTTGCATAGTTTAGGTAGTTCGGACGACATTGTCAAGTCCAGCTTCTTTCGGTTGATTTCACAGCCTGCTTACTTTTCACTATGTGCCATGTGGTCTTGATAGCGCGTGTTCGCGAGGCACAGCATGGTGGTGGCGAGGACCTAGCCATAGCGGGCCGGACCATTCTTCCAGTGGCATGGATAACCTTCCCGAGGGGCGCCCGTCTTCAATGGTTTTTTCCCCAACCTGCCAGATCAGGCATGTTCAACTCGAAGGGACGGCAAGCGCTAGGCTTCTTCAGCCTCAACTGTACCATCCATGTACACTCATCGTCCGAGGCTGGATCACAATCTACCGCCATCTGACATTCAATACCCTGCACTCTACCTATCGCCCACCTGCCCACGCAACAAGCTCACAGCCCCTATCTTCCAACATCGCTGCATCTATCTCTCGCCTCTTGACACGTCGCATTGATTCATTCAGCGAGTGTTGCTTCTAACCCCCCGTTCTGAATACGAGTCATTCGTGGTATTCGAACAGGGCGACGACCCCTACCGAGTGCATCTCTCCCTGCCGCACCGATCCTACTCCAGCTTTGAGGATGCACGATCCGCAAGACGACCTCTCACCAGCGCAAGCAGAAGCAAGGAAGATCCTCGTACACATCCTGAGCAACTTGAAAGACACTGATTCAAAGCACTATGCAAAATACGGGAGATGGGTCGAGCGCCATCCAAGCTTGGATGAATTCTGCTTCTATTGTGTGCGGCCCCAAACTTGGGCATTCTTAGATGGGCGGTGGAGCTTAGATGCGTAGGTTACAGCTGCCACAATCCTGAGGGACATGACTGACTTTGATGGAGACTCAAAACCATTGGCGGTGATCTTAGATTCGAAGGCCGAGGTGTCTATCTGAACGGTGTGTTGGGTCTGGACAAGAAGTAAATCCCTCACTGCCATTGTTGCGAGCTCCATCTAACCCTTCACAGAGTACGCATCTATGTCGGCCAAGCAACCAACCTCCGCACCCGCGTAGCCCAGCACCTAAACTTCCGTCACCGTCGCGATAACCCCAGCCTCCACTATCACGCCATCCAACTCAGCATCTACAACTCCATTGGGTCCCTCGCCCTCCTCCCATCACTCAGCATGGGCAACCACACATTACCTGGCATGGACGACCCAGTACTTCTCCTCAACCTACTCGAAATGTGGATGTGTCTTGTCTTCCGCACACTACCGCCGCAAACCCTGACTGAATGGATGCCATCCGGCATCGACGCAAAACGGAAGCTAGGCAAGGAAGGCGAATTTGGCGGATTGAATATCGCCAGCCCGCTCGAGCAGGGGACTGGAGGCTGGGCGCAGGTGAACATGAACGAGAGTCACGATCCGCTTGTTCGTGACTACCTCGATGTACAGGCTCAGAGAGCATCGAGACTCAATGTGCGAGGTGAGACGTTGAGCGCGAGTGAGGCGGATCCTCATGCCGCGACGAAGAAAGCGTATGCGGAGAAAGCGCAGAGACGGAATGCAGGACCGCGGGATCAAGCCAGCATTTCTATAGGCACTGTTGTTGCTCTTAGTGTTGCTGCCGTTTTGGGATTCGCGTTGGGAAGAGGCAGTGCTGGGCTGGCGCGGAGATAGAATATGGGGTTGAGTATAGTTACCCGTTCTGATGGTCACAAAGAGCACATGTCAATCACTTGCTATGTCGTTGTGGTTTTTTCTCAGTCTGCTTGGTTGAAACTTCACATTTTATGCATCTTCAAATTCACAGTAACTCAACTAATGGGACACGTATTTCCACGGGCTAGTTTGATTACTACTACATGACTGTTTCTTGATGCCAGTCTCCAGTGCATCCAAACTACACAATCCAGTCGACTCACGCCATTCCACCAGTCTCCACCGCACCAGACAGCAAAGAACAGCAGCGACAGGTCAATACGTCGCAAAAGGGAACAGCGAACGCCCCTGAACATCTACCCTGGGCGTCGGTCCAGTATTCCCTACGTCAAGTCGAACCTAGACAGCCGTCCGCTGTGCACGATGGGTGTACGCGCGCTTCGCAATCTTGCCGTCCTGGCACTTGGTGCCCGCAGCAACAGACTGCCACGTGACTTTGCCCCAGTTGCAGATCCCGAACTGTGTTTCGCCGTTGCACACGAGTGCGCCGTTGGGGGAGCACGTGGTTTCGTTTGCGACTCTGGTGCCGGGGGTGGGAGCGGGCGCCTTGGAAAGAAGGGCGGGAGCTGTGGGGCCTGTGGGCACGATGAAGGTTGAGTTCGCGGCTTGGATACTAGAAATCGTTGGTGAAGAGAGGGCCAAGGTGATTCTGACAATTGTGTAGAGAGTAGAGGTTGGGATAAGAGGCCTTGGAGCAACGTGCTCAGAGGGAGCTGCTGGCGCTTGGGAGAAGACGGGAGTAGGAGCTGGAGAGCCGACAGATGGACTGGCTGGAGAGCCTGCGGGAGACTGAGGAGGGACTCCAGAGCTACCAGATGGAGCGCCGCCGCAAAGGGGGATGTAGGGACCGACGCCTCCCTTTGTGACGTATTTTCCTGGGTTCTCGAAGGTGTAGTCGCTAGATTCCGACGTGTGGCAGTCGCCTTGGCCTTGGATGTTGGCAACAGCCATATCGGGGAGCGCATCGAAGCCGGCAGTGTCTTTGGAGCCGCCAGAGATGGTGATGGGGGCGCAGTTCATGTACATCTCGCGGTTGCCGACTTTGTTGAACCACGTCCATGCTACGGTCATCTCGCCATCAGGAAGTTCTTCGGGGACTGTGAAGGGGAATGCAGCAGGTCCGCCACCGCTGCCGTCTTCGTTCAAGTTTCCGCCGGTATTCGCAGGGCAACCTCCCTCAAAGCTGTGAATCACCTTCCACACGGACGAGGGTGAAGGGATCTTGTCAGTAGTGACGGACAGCTGGCAGGATCCGCCGCCGTGAACTGCCGTGCCAGTGAAGTTGAGGGTCTGGGTCGAGCCGACTGACCATTCGTTCATGGTTTTGAGGTCGTATGAACCAGAGCCACCACTGCCCACCTTGCACGGGAAGTCGGAGCCAGAGGGGTCGAGAGGAGAGTTGTTGGGCGAACCAAAGGGGATAGGATGTGCCATTACCATGTGCGCCTTAGCGACAGGAGCCATGGCCAGCATGGCAGAAAGAAGAGCTGACTTTGCGTACATCGTTGTGGGATGTGAAGTGTCTGAAGTGTCTGAAGTGCTGTCAAGTTGAGTTGCTTGGAGGGTGATTGCTGGCTTGAGCTGGCTTGATATAGCTTGGAAGGTTACGAAGGTAGTGTAAGTTGGATCAAACTTTGAGATTTGTAGGAGGCAGGCGAATACTGGGAGACGTTATGCGACAGAATACAATGGTATTGTGGCTTCTCTACCGCTGGCGCTTCACAATGAGACAATAAGTGGGGCACTTGTACAAAGTGAAGACGAGGTGAATTCTAGAAATGACGACAACATAGGAGCAGGTGAAAGCGAAGAGCCGCACGCTGGGTGTAAGTGATGAAACAAAGTATCAGCTTCCTACCAGCTCTGCTTGTTGGGGTGGTGAAAGCCAGAAACCGGCAAACCATTGGAAGATCTATAATGGAACCAAGATAATCCATAAGGTACGGCAGCAGACGTGAATTGGCATTCTCGAGAAACGCGTCTCAGGGGTGAAGTACCGGTTGGATCTACAACACCTGTGGTGATGCTGGTGTATTCACACAATGTCTAGTATTGTTAGCGGGTTTTCGTGGGTTACCCCCTGTCTTCTGATTGTGCAAAGAACAATACTATCTTCGAATCGACAACGTTGTGCGTAGACAAGAAATGACGAGAACATTGTCAAGAGAGCTGCACGAACTGCACCCATGAGACGCGTAAACAGGTGCTGTCCCGTTACGGATTAGCCTGGCCTTGGCATTCGGCCTGCATCCACCGAAGTCCATCATGTTGATCACCAAGAACGTGAAACAGGACATCTCGACCAATATCGATAATTCGACCGGGCACGGCTAGAGTCAATCGCCGGTTGCCGTTCTCTCCCAAGAGCCTTGCGCTTCCAGCCGGCACCGCTCCTCGACCAACGACTACGCGACGCGTCTAGCGCCTGCCAGCTCTTTCGAGCTTCCTCTCCCTGCGCACTGCACTTGTCGCGCTCGACTACCGCCATGTTCACCACCTCAGGGAAGACGGCGCCACCGCAGGCCTTCATGTCCAGCTATGCGCCGCGCCTTCGCTCCCACGGAAACTCACTCATCTCTCCCATCGTGCCCCCATCCAACACGTTGCCCGCGCCGCGCGTGACCAAGCGTGGAACGGCCGTCATCAGCTACGCAGAGGAGGACGGATTCGACGACGAGTTCGAGGACAGCGACCGCCCACGTCGCGCGACAGGCCTGCGCAGCCTCCAGAGGGATGCCGCGTCGACACTAGACCAGACGGCGCACATAGCTGCGCTGGGTCAAGAACTTATCGCGCCGGTAGAGCTTCAGGGCATTTGGCGCGATTGGATGGGGAGGCCGAAGCGCACATTGTGAGTGCCCGGATGGTTGCGCCTTGAAGTGCAGAGCTAACAGTGCGCAGAACTGAGAGGCAGGTTCAGGTCCAGTCCGCCCTGCCCGTCACTCTCATTCCCATTCGGATCGACATGGACATCCAGCCTTTCCGCCCAGATGCACCACTACCTACGCCCTCGAATGCGCGCGACTTCGGCATCAACGAAAGCCTGCCCGCGTATAAGCAGCCAGATGTTACACCCGCGTACAGACTGAAGGACTCGTTCCTGTGGAACCTCCACGAAGCGCTCATGACCCCTGATCAGTTCGCAAAGCAGTTCGTGGACGAGCTTGATCTCCCGGCAGATCGCAAGCCCCAAATCATCTACAACATCGCCAGCCAAATCAGGCAGCAGCTAGAAGAGTATGCCGGAGTTGCATTGCATCCTCTCTTCCACTCAACATCCTCTCCCGCAGTACAAGGAACCACAGCAAAAGCTATCCAGCCAGCAGCAACACGTGATGGGACCGCAACTCCAGCGCCTGTCCCCACAAACGGTGCATCGACGCCTGTTGTGAACGGAGCGACACAAACAGATGGTGCGCGCACACCGGCTGCCATACCCGCCGGAATCAGTGCTTCTGCTGCTGCGCTGCCCTCGGAAGAACTCCACAACCCAGATGACACGTACCGATGCAATGTCACGCTGAACATCAACCTCATGAACCGGCTGTACACGGACAAATTCGAGTGGTCACTTCTGCACCCGCCAGGTTTCGCCGAGAAGTTTGCTCAGGTCACTTGTGCTGATCTTGGCCTCTCTGGGGAATGGGTGTCGGCCATGACACATGCGATATACGAAGCAGTATTGCGGTTGAAAAAGGAGGCGTGTGAAAATGGCGGACTTGTTGGCGATGGAGAGATCGACAATGACGCGGTGGAGCCCTCGATTGGCGCTGGCTGGAGATATGACCACGAACACCTGTGCGACGAGTGGGAACCCAAGGTCGAGATGCTGTCCCAGGAAGAGATTGAGAAGCGGGAAGGCGATCGCGAGAGGCAAATCCGCAGACTGAGGAGAGAGACAGCGCGCTTCTCGTCGACTGCAAACATGACGGGCACACCACAGAACGAATTCTTCAACAACATTGAACAGCAGGAGAACATGGGACGTGGTGAGAGAAGCAAGAAGAAGAGGAGGTTCAGGAGTCTCAGTCCTACTGGACGTGACACACCCGGGGCAGGGTCTGGCTACGGCGGGCAAGATGGCGGGCTCCAAGAAGGGTAGGTCTTACGAATCATTGACGATACGTGCTCTACTAACTCTTCACCTTAGCGAACGGCATACTTGGCGCTGCGCCCACTGCTACATCTGGGGCACTGCTGTTTGGGCTGTCCGTGATGGCCCGCGTGGCCCTCGCACCCTCTGCCACAATTGTGGTTACCTCTATGAGCGAGACAAAAAGCTGCCACCGTGGTCGGAGAACCTCTTCTTCCACGACCGACCCCACCATGAGGTTCCGCAATATCGAGCACAGCGATAATGCGCGCCGTGGTTAGAGATAGGTGTTTTGTCTCAGCAGCCTCGGCGTGGAATGTTTTTGCTCATGTAGCCTGCCGTATCTCCATGTAGGACGGTCTGGGTAGGTATCACGTCCGCGACATGTCCGGACTTTGCAGCATTTAGAGCGCGGCGTTGGTTAACATTGTACCCACCAGGTAGTACGGCGAAGCACGCTAGCTCCCCGTGCACCGGAATGGAATGAAGCATGATTGATCCCCGACCAAGAAAGAGGGACGCTGCCTCGACAGATAGAAATAGCTGTGTGCCATGCGTCCAGCGCGAGTCAGTGAAGGATCTGATCTGACGGCACGTGAGCACGAGTCAAATTTCTATTGTGCTTGTGCAGCACGGAAATGCCGAGCCCTGTTGTACAAGATCAACAATAGCAGCGATGATCAGCCGCACGCGTCTTGCGCGTCCCTCTGACTGTTGTTCAACCTAGTCCAATAGCACAATAGCAATCTCAGTGAACAGTCAACGAAGCAATGATTACTCGGAGAGTGAATGAAACCCGTGCACTATCGTCAGCTGCGAGACATCCAAGACACTGCACAGCGTTCGTCGCTGCAGATCATCGGCGTGAATAATCTGAACACACAATAGGCAAGCCACTAATGACGTGCGAACATTCACTCGAACCCGATCCGCGTACGCACCTCCCTCTATTGGCCAAGTCTCACCAAAAAAGCAAGCGCAAAAGTCAACTCTATCCCTCAAACCCAGCACAATACAGCACAATAGCAATGAGCAGCAGGCCCCGACCATCCACAGGCACAAACCCCGTTGGAACAATAGGAATGCGTAGCCACGCGGTCCCACCACGCGTGCCACAATCTTGCACGGGCGCGCTCCCGGGGCGGCTGTGATTGGCACACGGCGGCGCAGCAGCGTAGTACCGTGGTGCTGATGGGGGATCGCGCGGCCCGGCGCGCTATTGAGGCACAGGTACAATAGCAGCAGAGCCGAGTTGGCGAGCTGTGGGACAACGATGCGTGTGTTTCAGCCTGGACTGAATAGAATGGGTGGGTGTGCGGGTGTGGCGCTGTATAAGTATACCTAGTGTGGGAGGTGTGGTGTTGGACAGTCAGACAGACGTGTCGAGCAAGCAGAGAGCGTCAGCGCGAACCAGTAGGTAGGTGTATTTGCTTCCCCCGAGTATGATACGATACGATACGATGCAACGATGCTGACGATGGCGGTTAGGATCTGACTGTATACTGTGAAATCTACGTCAAAGGCTTCCGGCGCTCGAACGACGTCTCGTTACACCCGTCGACGCCTGCCGGTGCGCGCCGTGAGCCGCGACTTGCCAGCGACAGATATATTACAGCGTCAGTCCACCGTGAGGTGCTGGGATCGGGGTTTGTGCCGGGAGAACCCTCTTCCGCTGGCTGTGTGGTCGCGAGCTGGTAACGCTTCCGGTCGGCGTTTTCGTTCTCACACCAAGATCACGCCACGCCTCGCCATCACGATACCCCACAACGCCATACCGCCACGTCCCAATTGGGACGGTATCAAAACCATATAGCGATGAGTCGGGCCAGTATTGTGGCACTTCAGAGAGCCAGCGTACAGCCTGCTGTCGAATCACAACAACATCATACAACATCAACAACCTCTTTTACCTCTTCAACGTCTTCAACATCTTCATCTTCATTACCTCTTCTCCTTCCAGACAACACAACATCTCCACCCGACATGCCACCACCAGCATATCACATGGTCGTTGACCCTGCCATGGCGATACCAGATGTGAACAGTCCATATGACTCTGAAGATGAGGCTGAGAAGGACGGCGACTGCATCCCAGAAATTATAATCAATGCGGCAACGCAGATTCGAGGAGCCGGCAACATTGTCTCCATAGCGCAGATGGACAGCGCACGCATTGCGACCCTCGTCACCACACTGCTGAACGAGGGGAGCTTGCCAAACGTAGCGTGTCCGCCACAAATACCCGTAAGCTCGCCGTCAACATCGCGGACGGAGACGCGGACAAAGCCATGTCGGAAGCTCAACATCACGGTCAACTGTGGCGCGACCATTATAGGAGACCGCAATATTGTGGGGCCCGGATTGGGTGATATCGCCAGACAAATGCAAATCGCACAGCGGAATGCTGTGATTCTTGCTGCTCAACAAAAGCAGCGCCAGCAACAGCAAGAGCAGCAGAATGCGGCTCAGAGAGTGCCGCCAATGGCACAGCATCACACCAACCTGTACCAGGCACAGGCGCCCATGGCTACGCAAGTTCCGTCGCCGCCAATGAGCCGATGCCCGAGTCTCAATAGCGATACGGTGGCTGGGGCGAAGAGGAAAGCAGAGGACGATGCAAGCGAAAGTCTCCTCCTTCTGAAGAGACGGTGCTGAGCACGTGATGTGTCTTTGAGTCGATTTGTTTTGTGTTTTGATTGAGATGGTGTTTTTGTCGCATGGGAGGATTTACGAATACATGAATGGGATGAGGGTCACGCGTAGGTGGCTGTAGTGTGGCGATACCCAGGGTCGGATTGGTATGGAGAGATATGGCAGAATAATACCAATCTTTGACAACTTCCTCTTGCGCTCACTCGCGGGAACATCACGGCAGAAGCATGTAAGGCGCTGCGCATGTCTCACCACGGCATAGAGATGGGCCGCGGCTGTCCCATCCAGACAGAAGCGGGGTGGATGCTCAGGGGCGTGGTGGCCTTGGTGGGTATTTCTATAAGCGGTTGGCATGGTGTTGGAGTTGATGTCAAGGGAGAAGGGATGCCCTGTGCGACTCGAATGCTGTGGAGAGATCGCGTAATGGTGACTGCAACAATGAAATGCGAATCTGATGACGAAGAAGGTAGGGGAGGTAGAGAGAGTGCGGGTGAGTGGTGCAGGGCCGTCGAGTGGCCAGTGAGTGGTCAATCCGCGATGGAGCTTCTGAGCAAGGTGGCCTCTTGACAACCGAGAGCCCCACGGCTCGTGCAAGTACGGAGCTCGCGACACCGGGGCGGGAGTGAATCGGGCATTGCGAAGACTGCAGAAGCTGCACAACATGCAGTGGCTGACGCCATCCCGAGACTTTTCTGGAGTGTGCTCCAAGTGAATTGGGCTGAGGCAGGCCGGTGGGTGGTAAAGTGGTAAACCCTTGTGCTTGCCCGCGCGTACCTCCACATTGGGTGGCCACTAGCGGTATATTACCAAAAGGGCAAGCACGGAGCTCAACATCGCCCTCGCCCTCACGCCCACGCCTTCCCTCCCAGAGCACCTCCACTCTCTCACCCTCTCTGCTGCCCACTGGCTTCTTGTGTCGCTGCCTGCACTTTCGTCCGCGACGAGTGCTCCAACAAACACAATCTAGTCAACGCAGCCACCTAGCTGTCAAGCCCTCCTCAGGGTGCCCACTAGCTTCCCCAGGCACACGCCGGCCTTACCTGTCCTCTTCCACCAAGCTACGACGGCACTCGATTGTGCAACCAGCGCGACGCTCAACACAGTCCGGTCAATTGGCTTGTAACCCCCCTCGCCGGGCCTCCCCATACCTGCCTCCTTACATCGCCTCGACTTGAGCGTTAGGGAGCTCCCTCAACACCCGCAGCCCGCGCCTTCATCTCGCTGCGCTCCCCCGTTGCGTCGACGACACATATACCACCTTCGCCATAGCTCCCCAGCGAAACCCCGACAAGATGCAGGCTTGGATGAGCTGGGCTGCCTTCTTGGCAATCGCTGCCGCCGCTTACTTCTACTACGCCCCCAAGCCTAGTGGAGATGCGCGTGGTCGTTCCACAACCCGCGCTCCCACGACCAGCTCGTGGATGGAGCCCGAGACCAAGCCCAAGGCCGCCCCCAAGCAGCCAAAGGCCAAGGCCAAGGCTCCCCGCAAGTCCATCCACGCCGCTGTCCAGGAGGCTGGCAACAAGGCTGAGGCCGCCTTCGAGGCCGCTACTACCGGTGCCGAGGTCGACCCTGTCGCTTCTACTTCCAACAAGGCTCCCAGCGGTCGCGATGTCTCCGATATGCTCGGAGAGAAGGGCGCAGCTCCCTCCGTTCTGAGCATCAAGGCTTCTGACAAGCCCGCTCGTGCTCCCAAGGCCAAAGCTTCCAAGGTCGAGACCCCCCAGGAGACGAAGAAGCAGCGTCAGAACCGCCAGAAGGTCGAGGCTCAGAAACTCGCCCGCGAGGAGGAGGAGAAGCAGCGTCAGGCTCTCATGGAGAAGCAGCGACGCACTGCTCGTGAGGCTCGTGGTGAGCCCGCAAAGAACGGTGTCCAGTCCGCCAAAGCTCCTTCCAACAATCCCTGGACCGTCGCGGGTGCCGTTCAGGCCCCACCCTCTGCCTCCGCCGGCCAGCTTCTCGACACCTTTGACGCTGCCTCTACCACTAGCTCCAGCGAGGCTCCTACTAATGGCACAATCCCTACTCCCGACTCAACCTCGAACAGCGGAAGCTTCAACGGCCTGCCCTCTGAGGAGGAGCAGCTGCGCCTGGCTATGGAAGACTCTGCTTGGACCACTATCCCCAAGGGTGGCAAGAAGCAGCGCACCAAGGTTGCCGGTGAGGCCGCAGATGAGGGCAACACCTCGGCGGCTGCCCAGCCTGTCAAGCCCGTCCAGGCCCCTCAGGTCCAGAAGGCCGAGAAGCGCGCACCCACTTCGCGCTACCAGATCCTGTCCGAGACGTTCACGGCCAAGGACCACCCCCAAGACTCGGACTGGCCTGTCGTGTGAGAGGCCCGTCTGTCGGCACTCGACCAAGACGCCATTTCCTGCCATCTCCAGAGTTTCTTTTTTCGGCTTCACAGGATTCCAGCCGCAAATTGCTCTTATTCGGAGTTTAGTGTATTATCGGCATCCCGCTTTGTATGATCGAATTATCACCCCCTTTGGTTTGTAACAGAGATGGGTGAAGAGGCCACGGTGTACCGCCGAGAGGCCCTGAACCTGGAGGAGGCACTTGTTTACGTCCCCTCCACCTAGTCACGAGACAGCGGTGTTGGCGGGCTTATTCAAGACTGTAGCGACTAGCTATCTCCTCGTTCCATCGTGTACTTTCTCTCTTTTTGTAAGTCTAGAATGAACCGCGCCAGATTCTTACGGTTCGACGCTCAATGACATTACCACGTTCATGTTTGCGCCGCTGTGCTAGTTATGTGAGATATTGTATCTTGGTCTTGGTCAATTGCGAAGTCAAAAGTAAACAAGCACCACACGGATTATCATGGTCACCAAAGACATGTCAGAACCGTCTGTTCAAGGTGTAAGGGGCTTCAGTAAGGTGTACGTTGACCGTTGTTGGCCGTTTGAATTTTCCATCGCCGGAGTTGATATGTGTACATGTCCGCGTTTGTACAATTGTATGGCTAGCAGCATTCCGCCGCACACTCGGTCTCACCCGTGACTCGAGGGTTAGGTAACTAAGAGGTAGGTATTCAATTGATTGTATGAGGGCACGTGCTGGCCGTATTGCAGTTCCAATAGTGCTAGTTGATCCTTAAGCGAACCGTTTGCATAGAGTGCTATGACGTGTGGGACGAGGAATTGAGGCCATCTGGCTTCAAGTGGCGTCCAGACTCGGGCGTCGGGCGGGTGAACAGGATGCTGCAAAGGATGGAACGTCTATTTCGGGGCCGCTAGAGCCGCAGTGGATAGCAGATCTGCAGCGAAGATGCTGGTGAGACAAGGCAGGGTGAGTGGTGAGATAGAAGGGTGAGGGTATTAGCTTGTCTTGGCATGAGACACCTGGCCTCTCATGGACAAGCTAGAGACTCCAAATCCTCCAAACGCGTGCAACCACCGCTGCTCCTCCTTTCTCCTTCTACCCGTTTTTTCTCCTTGATCCTCTGCCACAGCTATGGCGCAAATACGTGGCACGGCTGGCTACCACCTGGGAAACCAGAGCCCCTTCGGAAACGCTGGACGCAACGATGGCACCACCAACGACCCGAGCCCGCTGGACCAGCTCCGCGAGCAGACGAACAAGATTGAGGACTTTTTGGACTCCATGTCGGACCCAATCAAGCCGTGAGTGAACTCTGCAACAACTGGGTACTGAGCGTGGTGCTGCCGCAAGCTCTACTTGGGGAGCTATAGCTAACGGCCATTGTGAACAGGTACCTCCCGGCGGTCGGCCGCTTCCTGATCGTCGTCACTTTCCTCGAGGACGCGCTGCGCATCCTGACACAATGGAGCGACCAGCTCACCTACCTCCACGACTACCGCCACAGTACGCGGCCCCGAACAATGCAGTCCTCGTGAACGGTGCTGACAAGTACGCTGCAGTTTGGAACGGTGTCACGCACGCATTCCTCATCATCAACGTTGTCGCTATGACAGCCTGCTCGGTTATGGTTATCGCAAGGAAGCACTCGGAAATCGCCGTGGCTGGTCTTATGAGCGTCGTTATCATGCAGGGCATCGGATACGGCCTCGTCTTCGACCTGAACTTTTTCCTGCGCAACCTCTCGGTCATGGGTGGTCTGATGATGGTGCTCTCGGACTCGTGGGTTCGCAAGAAGTTTGCCCCAGCCGGTCTTCCCCAGCTCGACGAGAAGGACAAGAAGATGTACTTCCAGCTCGCTGGTCGTGTTCTGCTCATCTTCCTCTTTGTCGGCTTCGTTTTCCGCGGTGACTGGGGCTTCTGGAGGATCGTGGCTAGCTTGCTTGGACTCATTGCCTGCGTCATGGTTGTTGTTGGATTCAAGGCCAAGTTCTCGGCCATCATGCTGGTGCTGATCCTCAGCATCTTCAACCTCTACGTCAACAACTGGTGGACCCTGCACCCCCACCACCCTCACAAGGATTTTGCGAAGTATGACTTCTTCCAGATCCTGTCGATTGTGTAAGTTGCTCTCCCGAACAGACTGAACAAGCATAGACCGGGTGCTAACAGCGTTGTAGTGGCGGTCTCCTCCTGCTCGTCAACATGGGCCCAGGACAGTTCTCGGTCGACGAGAAGAAGAAGGTGTACTAGACGGCGATGATTCACGCGATATCCTCACATCTCAGCATTTGGCTGCAGGCCAGATTATACACGATATCAAGCTTAGTAAAACGACGCGACGAAGAAGTACCAGCGCTGACCGGCCGGGCATGGGAGTGGAGGACTACGATCCACAGTACTTGGAGGTATGGGAAGCATGTAGAATACGAACCTGGCGTTAGTTTAGCAATTGGACGCGCGCGACGCTTGGATCGCTATGCCTGTTGTCACAATAAGCAGCTCTGGGCGCAATTTCTTGGAGCTCCCGGTCTGGACGTGGTGTTGGTGTGGGCGCGAGTGCGAGGGTGAATCTGACTCGGACTGGGACGTGGCTTAGGTCGCTCTCCACATCGGAGACCGCCGCCCGCAGCAATTACCTGCCCCAGCGGGGAATGACTTATCTAATCACAGCGGATACCTACTAGCATTGATGACGGCCCCTCTTGTCTGGCAACGTAACACATACTTTTACTCTCCTACACAATCCTTGCTCGCCGCAATACACCAGTCAAAACACCATGGCGCCTAACAAGATCATCATCGACACGGACCCAGTAAGAAAGAAGCCCGCCGCCGCGGGGGAGGGGGACCTGCAGGCTACGGCGGCACCCTACCTAGCGGGTTGCAGAGTGCGGGGAAATGCTAACAGGCGGGCGCGCAGGGCGTAGACGATGTGATTGCGATGCTGCTGGCGTTTTCAGCCAAGCCCGAAGAACTCGATATCCTCATGGTGTCGCTGACGTTTGGCAATGTCGAAGTGCAAAAGTAAGGTGCATTGTGTTTTGTGTTGAAAAACAACATTTGGTTGTTGGAGGAGAGATTGGTTGTTGACTTTACGACGCAGTTGTCTCCGGAACGTCGTCACGCTCTTCCACTACATCGAGAAGGAGCGCGAGTGGCGCAAGGCGAATGGGCGGCCGGCTGGCTTCGAGACGCTGGATGCGCGGAAACCAATTGGTGAGTTCGGCAATTGTGCGGTTCGCGTTACACAGAGACTGACGGCTGGTGCAGTGGCGGTTGGGGCTACAGAGCCGTTGGCGGAGCACATGATGGTGGCAGACTTTTTCCGTAAGTTGGACTGCAAGAGCTGGGAGGATAATGGAGAGATAAGAAAGAGACTGATGCGTAGCAGATGGAGTGGATGGTCTGGGTGGGATTCACAACAGCGTAAGTCGTTTTGCGTTCTACATGAATTGTTTGAAAGTAGTCCGAGTTGACTAACCGTTCCTCAGCATCCGCACCTGACGCCCGCGGAAACATGGAAATCGCTTTTCCTGCCGCTGCCCGAGAACCTGTCGGCAGAGAAGGCAGAGGAGCTGCGGAGCGTCAAGGACCAACACTCGTTGTTTACGCCCTCGCTGAAGCCAGCACACGAGCAGATGCTCGAGTTGCTCCGGGAGAACGAGCCGGACACGATTACGATTGTGGCTGTAGGACCACTGACCAACCTTGCGCTCGCCGCAGCGAAGGATCCTGAGGCGTTTTTGAGGGTCAAGGAGGTGGTGGTTATGGGCGGTGCCATTGATGCACCTGGCAACGTAAGTGCTGTGTGGTGTCTATACCTTGGGCGCCCCACTACAAAGACTGTCTATGTGCGTCGTGCAAGAATACTGACCATGAAGCAGATGACGCCCGGTGCCGAGTTCAATACGTATGCGGACAGCGTGGCCAGCGCGCGCATCTTTGCCCTCACGAGCCGCAACCCACAGGCGACGATGCCGCCGACGCTGAACACGAAGGGCCAGCTGCCGCCGTATCCCGAGAAGCTGTCGCGGCAGCTCACGCTGAAGCTGTTCCCGCTGGGTAAGTTGGATTGACATGAGTCTGGCGTAGTTTGGTTTGGTGTGGTCTGGTCTAACACGCAGCAGACATCACAGAGCCGCATCTGCTCCCGCAGTCGCTCTACACACACCACGTGTCGCAGAAGCCGGTTGAAGGATCGCCGCTGGCCGAGTGGTCGTCGCTGTTCCTCATGACAACGTTCCGCAAGCTGCTCAGCCTGAACCCCAATCAGGACAAGTCGAAGCTGGGGCTGCAGCTGCACGACCCGCTGGTGGTGTGGTACGCGCTGTCGGCAGGGAACGAGGCATGGCAGTTCAAGACGGGTGATGTACGGGTCGAGACGAGTGGACAGTGGACGCGTGGGTGCTGCATTGTAGACCGCAGGGGGCGGCCGGTGGTGGAGCGCGAGGGGGACATTTCTGTGGATGCGACGGGCGACGCGGGAGGGTGGGGGGACAGCAGGCGGGCGAACAAGGTCATGTGGTGCACGCAGAGTCCGGGGGTGGAGCGGTTTGCGGGGGAGCTGCTGGAGCGCGTCTTCGGCCAGTTGGAGGTGTAGGCGTAAGCCGGAGGCGTAAGCTGAAGGTGTGGGTACATAGTAAGCGTGCAGAAGATGCAAAAGTACCTACCTAACGTAGATTGGAGGTGCGGCCATCGGACGAGGCGTATGTACTTCTGCAGGGCGCAGCAGCGTCATCGGCGGTGAGCGGCAACAATATTATTTCGACGACGTCGCATCCACGTCCACCTCTCACCCCCTCCCCTCCCCTCCCCTCTCCTCCCCCGACAATGCTGCAGCCGCGCTCATTCCGCCTGCTCTCGGGCCTCAGCCATTGCGCCGCGCGCCGCGCCGCCCCCTCAGCACTCAACGCCGCCCTGCGATGTCGGACCCGCCTCTACAGCATCCACGCTGACGCGGCCGTCGGGACTAGCATCCAGGACATTGATGCCTCGAAGCTGTCCATCACCAAGACGACGGCGCCCAAGGGCCTGCTGCCCCCCGAGGAGCTCGTCTTTGGCCGCAACTTCACCGACCACATGCTGTCGCTCGAGTGGACGGCCGAGCAGGGCTGGCTGCCCGCCCGCATCACGCCCTACCAGAACCTCAGCCTCGACCCAGCCACATGCGTCTTCCACTACGCCTTTGAGTGCTTCGAGGGAATGAAGGCCTACAAGGACAAGAACGGCGACATTCGCCTGTTCCGCCCCGACCGCAACATGGCCCGTCTGAACAAGTCGTCGGCCCGCATTGCCCTGCCCACCTTTGACAGCGACGCCCTGATTGAGCTGATTGGCAAGTTTGTCAAGCTCGACGAGCGCTTCATCCCCGAGTGAGTGCTCCTGCCTGCCATGCACTCCCCACTGCCACTGACACCGACGCTCCCAGCGCCCGCGGCTACTCGCTCTACCTGCGCCCCACAATGATCGGCACCCAGCGCACCCTCGGCGTCGGCCCCCCCGCGTCGGCCCTGCTCTATGTGATTGCCTCGCCCGTCGGCCCCTACTACCCCACCGGCTTCAAGGCCGTGTCCCTCGAGGCGACCGACTACGCCGTGCGCGCCTGGCCCGGCGGTGTCGGCGACAAGAAGCTCGGCGCAAACTACGCGCCCTGCATTGTGCCCCAGATGCAGGCCGCCAGCCGTGGCTTCCACCAGAATCTGTGGCTGTTTGGCGAGGAGGAGTACATCACCGAGGTCGGCACCATGAACCTGTTTGCGGCCATCAAGAACAAGGAGACGGGCCAGCCGGAGCTGTTGACAGCACCCCTCGACGGAACTATCCTCGAGGGCGTGACGCGCGACTCGATCCTGTCCCTCGCCCGCGAGCGCCTCGTCCCCAAGGGCTGGAACATTGTCGAGCGCAAGTTCACCATGCAGGAGGTGGCCGACGCGACCGACGAGGGCCGCATGATGGAGATTTTCGGCGCGGGCACAGCAGCCATTGTCAGCCCTGTCCGCAAGATCAGCTGGCGCAACCGTCTGGTCGACTGTGGACTCGAGGACCACGTCGAGGCGGGCCCAATTGCGCTGCAGATGAAGGAATGGATGGAGGCGATCCAGTACGGCGACGAGGACCACCCCTGGAGGTAAGACTGCCCAATTGCTCCGTCCACACGCGTGCCGTACTAACACGAAGCAGCTACAAGGTTTTGTAAGAAGAGAAAAAGACTCGATGTTGGGAAATGCAATGCCCGCAGTGACTCTAGACGGATGGCAAAAGGCGGTCGCACTCTGATTTTGTAGCACGCAGCGTAGCACAGACGGGGCTTTTTTATTTTTACTGTTGGGCAACTGTTGGTTTGGATCTAGCGAATGATGAATGACCAGACTGCCTTTGAGGGCAGCTATCTACCCACCACGAACATTATGAATGGACGAGAATGTGATGTAGTGCTGTATTGGCTGTCCTGGCGTGTGACGTTGGCTGTTAGCGTGCTCCACCCCAGCTCCGCGCGCGCATCAACACCAGGACGCCGACGACGACGACGGTAGCTCCCACTTGCCCGTGTCTGCTGCCCCCGACCCTCTCCACTCTCTCCCCCCGTAATGCTGGCTTCCAGCGCCCTCAGCCGCCTGGCGGCCACCACCCTCGGCCGCTCCCTGCTGGCGCGCGCTCCCGTCGCCCTGCCGCCCGCACGCGCGTCAGTCGCTGCCCACCTCTTTGCGCGCCGCTCATACGCGACAAGCTCCAGCGACGCCGAGCCCACCGAGACAGCCAAAAAGGCCGCCAAGCCAAAGACTCGCGCCGCCAGCAAGACTGCCACCACCAAAAAGGCCACCACCAAGAAGACGACGACCAAGAAGGCAGCGCCCAAAAAGGCGGCGGCTGAGAAGCCCAAGAAGTCCACGAAGGCGAAGAAGCCCAAAAAGGCGCCTGGCACGCCCGAGGAGCAGGCCAAGGAGAAATTCTATGGACTGCGCAAAGTCGCCCTGCTCACCTCCCAGCCCTCCGTCCCTCGAAGCGTGACGGGCCGTGTCGCCTTCGTCGGCGACTACCTCAAGGGCGGTAGCGATGCCACGAAGCGAATTGCCGAAGCCCACAATGCATACAACGCACTCAGCTCCGCCGAGAAGGAAGTCCGTTCCCCGCTCGCCCTCTCTTGCATCCCCAGCTGACTCTGCCCCAGCACTGGGACACTGTGGCCGCCGACATCAAAGCAGCCCGTGCCGCCGAGCTGCGCGCCTGGGTCGAGTCCTTCTCGCCTGACACGATCCGCGCAGCCAATCTGGCGCGCACGCGCATGCGCGCCATGCTTCGCGACACGCCGTACAAGCTCATCCGATTCTCGGGCCTCCAGGCGATCCCCGACGAGCGCCGCGTGCTCAAA
The DNA here is from genome assembly GCA_019775935.1 of Neoascochyta sp. HWLR27. Lineage (NCBI taxonomy): Eukaryota > Fungi > Ascomycota > Dothideomycetes > Pleosporales > Didymellaceae > Neoascochyta > Neoascochyta sp. HWLR27. The sequence continues at coordinate 90,000 of WODD01000004.1, read as the reverse complement.
CCCTCCAGCGCGTGGATGCTGTTCTGCAAGGATCGTCTCAAGGACGGCGATCTCGACGGCAAGTTGACCGAGAGGACAAGCGCCATTAGTGCAGAGTACCGTGCCCTCAGTGAGGAGCAGCTGAAGGTATGGTTCCCCCCCCCACGCCTCTCGACGCTGGTATTCTGTCGTTTTTGTGGCAGCATATCATGTCACAACACAACAAATCACACAATAACAACACAGCACGCGCTAACCACTATATATAGCCATACAAGGAGCGCGCAGCTGCCGAATCGGCGCGCTACGAGAGCATGAAAGCCGAGTCGCTGGCCAAGTACGGCAGCAGCAGCAGTAGCCCCAGCCCCTGAGCCACGTCCTCTCACCAGACCAAGCCTAGAGTCCTGCACCTCGCCTTCTCGCTGCTCGGTCCGGTCGCGTGCAGCCGGTCTGGCATCGGCGCGCGTGCCCACGTGCACGCAGAGAGACAGCGGGGCTGGGCGGAACTGGGTCGTGCCGAGGACGAGGACGAGGAGAGATTCGAGCGACTGCATGGCACGGATGGTATTCCTGTAGCTGTAGTCTAGTTTGTAACAATGTCATGTCATGCCCCATCCTTTTTACACTCATGGCGCTGAGCTAGGTATGTGCGGTGCATCGAGGCGCTCTGAGTCCTCGGTCTAAAGTCGCGGGATGGTGGATGCGGGATGAATTGATTGTGAAATCTTTGTTCTAGCTGTTGAACAAATACAGTTTGCTCTGGGCTTAACTGAACTAGACTGGTCACTGTATTGCACTCGCCGCATCACACAGCCCCTGGTCCGATTTCCCCGTGGTAACGCATCCACGCAGTCGTCCATGTCCAACTCGCTCGACTTGGCCAGAAGACATCGTATTCCGCTCTCCCCTCTACAACACCACTATACCCAACCACCTGCCCACCACCAGAAGAGCTAGCCCCGCCCCCACACTACGCGCCTCCACCAGGCACAACCTTCTTCCCCTTGACAGACCTCCTCTCGAACCCCAAACTCACCACAAACGCCGCACACGCCGCGGCAATGGCCAGCACAAACGCCGTGACGACCGCCCGATTATACGCCTCGAGCACGCCCCCCAACACACCGGGATCGACGACAGCCCTGAGGTTGGTGGCGCCGGCGTCCGCAACAAGCTGCGCATCTACACCGGGGGCGCGCCGCGGCACCTCGCGCGCAAGCGTGTTGACGAACATGTTCTGCGCAATCGAGACGCTCAGCGCGCCACCGAGGCTGTTGAAGAAAAGCACACAGGCGTTCGCCGTCGGCATGTCGTGCGCCGACGAGACGACCTGAACGGCTACGAAGGGGATCTGCACGCCGGCGCCGGCGCCCAGGCCCGCGAGTAGCTGGTAGCCTATCCAGGCGCGTGGCGGCGAGGACACGGTCAGGGTGTAGAGGAGGCCCGAGCCGATGGCGAAGAGGAGGCTGCCGATCCAGGTGAAGGGCGCGTAGATGCCGAGGACGGTGATGAGCGTGCCGGTTACAATGGAGCCGAGCGTGCTGCTTACGAGGTAGGCGATTGTGCGGATGCCGGATTCTTCGGCCGTTGTGCCTTTTATGGCTTGGAAGTAGAAGGGGAGGTAGAAGACGTGGCTGTGTGGATGGGTTAGCGGGAGAGAGATGGAGAGAAGGGAAGGAAGTCTCACGTGTAGAGTGCCATGGAGAGCAGCGCGGAAAAGACGCAGCTGACCCAAATAGTGCGCTGCTTGAACACACGGAACGGAATCGTCGCGCGGTCCTTTTGGTAGAACTGGATCGCAACAAACACAGCAATGAGCAGCCCAAACGACAGCAGCGTGCCCCAGACCCTCGAGTCGCTCCACGCGTACGTGAACCCGCCCCACTGCAGCGCAAGCAGCAACGACACGATGGCACATATAAGGAACAGCGCGCCGACCATGTCGATATTCTTCAGGCGTTCCCGGACTGGCACGTGGCTGTATTTGCGCTCGGGGTTCGCAAAGAAGAAGAAGACGACGGCTAGCGACACGCCGCCGAAGGGCAAGTTGATCCAAAAGCACCACCGCCACGACAACCGGTCGGTAAAGGCGCCGCCCAGAATCGGCCCCACGACGCTCGCGATGCCGAACATGGATGACAGCGCAGCAATGTAGATGGCGCGCCGCCGTAGCGGCACCGAGAAGCCGATAATGGTCATGCCGCCCGAGAAGAGGGCTGCGGCGCCCGCACCTGCGACGGCGCGCCCGATGATGAACATGGGTGAGCTGGTAGCGGCGGCGCAGACAATGGAGCCTGCTTCGAAGAGCAGCAGCGCGAACAGGTACGTGTACTTTACGTCAAAGTACGTGTAGATTTTGCCAAAGGTGGGCTGCAGCGAGCAGGTAGTGAGGAGGTACGAGGAACCGTACCAGCCGACATCGTCGAGCGAGTTGAATACGGACGTTATCTTGGGGATGGCCGTGGCGATGATGGTGTTGTCGAGGGCGATGACAAAGGTTGTTAGGCACAGGCCGAAGGAGAGGAGCCAGAGTTTTGGTCCGCTGAGGTAGCGCGACTCGTCTTCGGGTTGTTCCTCTTCGTCTTGGTTCTCTTGTATAGCTTTTGGAGTGTCTGCTTCTTCTTCTTCTTCTACCGCTGTCTTATCGGCAGTCTTCTCGGCGTCGACATTGCCGCTTGGTCTTGTGTCGTTGGCGGCGGCGGCATCGTTTATGGCACGAGGCTGTTCTGACTCGGAAGAAACTTTGCTCTTGTCGACATGTGCATGGTCTGGCTTCTCGTCGTGGTCGATGTCGGAGCTCTGCATCGTCACGTAGCGTAGCACCGCACGGCGGGAAATAGCCGGACCGGGCCGCAGTGGGTACCCAACTACGATAACAGTAACGTGGAGCAGGCAAGTGGGGAACACAGCAACCCAGTAGCACAAGATCGAGGCCAAACAAACCACGTCAGAACCGCTTGCAAACTCTAAAAGTCATGTCTCGGTCGACACGTTTTGGAAGCTCGTAGAGTCGGCTATTCACGCCGGCACCCCTTTCCTTTGTACGCAAGCGACACCGCCGCAGCCGTTGGACTTTTGCCGATGCGCTCCAACGAGCATGTGAACCGACACGCGATGCGGGAACTCGGGCTTCCGATGTCGAGCGGCCAATGGGCGTGCGCGCTGCGTCAGGCGACTCGGAGACGGGCGAGGGTTTTGCTGTGATTCCGTCGGCTGCATGGTGATCGTCTCCAGAACGGCTTATTGTCATGCCATGTGAGGAAACGGGATCCAGTGGGGTTTGTTGCGCCAGTTGCTGGCCTTGGCTCACTGTGCGGCTTACTGCAGGTCGGCATGCAATGTGTCGTGAGGAATGCTGGGAGATGATACTTCACAAGTGCTATGACGGCCAATAGGGATATTGGGACGTCGGGGTCGGGCTTGAAAGCGAACGCGAATGCAGCCGTTGGTCTCGTGTCGGATTTGGCTGATTACCCAGAACGAACGTGACGGATATTTCTGGCTAGCGCAATCCGTAGTCTACCATCGATCTGGCAGTGTGTAAGAGTCGGCGTCGAGTGGAGCTAGTATCAAAGGTAAAGGCAGTTTGAAGCGTCTTGATGCATCTGGAGATTGGAATGGCATACTATGGTACAAAGATCCGTAACTGGTCATTGGTTTGGGTATCGTCTTTGTGAATTTACTACTCGGGACCTATCCTGCAGGCCCTCTACAACGATCATGTACAAAGTCTCACTCTCTTTCATTTCAACGCCTCTTTCTCTTTACAGTTACGGCAGGGAGTCTCGACGCGCACCGTCATTGTGATGATACCCTCCTGGCCCCTGCCGCATTTTTGCTGGATCATCTGCCCTTTGGGACACCAGTTCTGGAAGATGATCTCGGTGTGGCCACACGCCCGCGTGTAAGCGTGGTAGAAACACATGGTGTTGCGTGGGTGATAGTGACCCGACTATGGCTTGTACAAGCACCAATCTATAGGATGATGTGTTCGAGGAGCGAGACGATAGACTTGCAGTGCTGTTAGCCACGGGCAACACAGTCACGCAGAATCCCCTAGTCACCTTGTACGTTGTGTTGAAGCCTGAGATTCGAAAAAGAAAGCAATCGATTAAACGGTGGGGTTAATCGATAAATAGCAAGAATAGACACGAGCAAAGAGCGTAGAGTACTGTCAATTGCAGAGGTGCGAGTGGTCAGCCTGTTGGTGCCGGCTCTGCAGTCATCTGTTGGAACTATATACGCTGTCTGCACGTCGCTCAAGTCATGGCTAAGCAGGACTACGTTGAGAGCAATGGTTTGTCGCTTCGTTGCTCGGATGGAGCAATTGCAATTACAGCCGTCTGACGAACAAGCGTTGGGTGCAACCCGAGAGCTTGCTGAATGGGCTCATCAAACAGGGCAAATGAGCTTCAGCGCTACTCATTTGCTGCCGAAATCATTTGTTGTACAGATTGAGTAGTTTGCGGAACAATTATTGCAGGGCTTACTCTCCGCAACACAATCGTCTGTAAACCAAGGGGACGTATCCGGCGAATCAAAACACAGCGTCAAGTAGATAGTGGTGAGATTCGCTTTGAACTACCAGTTTTGCATCCGGACACCGGTGGGTTACTCAAGGTGTTTGTCTGCTTGGCTGAAGGGGTGGAATTGGTAGCACGGCATGGATCCGCTCAAACGGCCGCTATTTCGTGATAGATGTGGCGGAGGAGACGAATGGGGGGTTATGTATTGTAGTCAAAGATGCATGGTGCAGCGTTTCAGGTACTCGACGGGCAATGGCAGCGTCGTGCGAGTCGGATACTCGGCCGAATATCATGGACCAGCAATGTTGGCTAGGTATCTGGCTCTCGTCTGTTACACCGACATTATGACAGCCCAGAAGCGGGTTGCTCGTGTTCCTCAGGTGGCTGTGACGCTGCGTATGCTGGCAAAAACTGGGGCAGGTGCAGTTCAAGTAAGTCAAGAGTGGGATCGTAGCAGCGGACGTCGAGGAGGCTGGGGCCAATGACGATGGTGTTGGTCAAGCTTGTAGCATGGCAGCGGCGTGCACTTTTGACCATGAATGGCAGCCAATGGCAGGACAGCCTCACCGCCAATTCAGGTGGATCCGCATTCCATGCAAAGTTGGCGCAGCGCAGTGAATGACGGATGAAGTGACGACTGTCCAGACGTCGACTTGTTGGATTGTCGCAGGCAGCCCTGCCGGCGCTCGGATGCAATCATGCGCAGAGCGGCCAGTTTGTAGGCAGCGGCTAGCATCTCAGCTGCACAGGGCAAAACGGGCCCACCTGGCGGAGCTCTGGCTCTCGGGACAGGCACGTACCTAGCGGAGAATTGGGGACCTGCCGTGTGGAACGCAAGGCGACCACAGCCGGATCCACTGAGCATGATCCACAGTGGCGTGGCGTCGCGGCCAGCTGTGAGGCTTCAGACGACAGCGAGGGTGGCTGAGTGAAGGTGCTGGCGGTCGACGCACGAGCAGACGCAGCGAGAGGCCAGGGGGTCTGGGTAGGAGGAGCTGTAGAGTGATGCGCTGGCAGCGGGTGGTGTTGGTCTGGAGTGAGGCACAGCCCTGCGGATGGATGGGGGATGGTGGGTGGACGGTGGGTGGATGGTGGACGGTGAAGGCGCAGAGGGTGGTGGCGATTGGCGAGTGCCACCTGGCAGCACCACCGCCATGATGGTGATCTGAGGGGGATGGGCATGGCGACGGCCATGGCCATGGCGATGCAGTGCGCGCCCGCGCGTGTGTGTGTGGGTTAGCGGAGCGTTCGCGCTTGACACGTCAACCAACACATGGTGGCCTGCCTGGCTGCAGGTTGACGCAGGAGCTGCACCTGCGTTTTCCAGAAGGCCGGGATCAGGATGGTGGTGTGCGGGTTAACACTAGCAGAGCAGCGCTGTCGCTCGTCTCGGCCCTGCCACTTTCTCGTCGCCGTCGCTGTTGTTGGAGGAGTCGTCGTGTCGTCGCTCTCCTCAGCCTCGATCCTCACCAGCCGCCTCGACACTCGCCAGCCAGCTCGACTCCACTCACCGGAGCCCCGCCCGCCACCAGCAGACTCCAGGGCGACTCTACTTTGTACGCTTCTGGCCCTGTCCGCGCCTGCCCCGGTCCTCTTCGCTCCCTCGGCCGTTTGAAGCTGCGGCACGACCCTCTGTGTCGCCCACACCGCCAGGCCCGCTACATCTTCACTCTCCTCTTCCCTCGTCACCACTCTCCCGTTGCTCTCCAGCTCCAGCTCCAGCTCCAGAGCAATTGGCCTCGCCTCGACTGCGCCGTCATGCCTGGCTCGCGCCTGCGCCTTTGCATCGTCACCTCTCAGCCGCCCTGCAGCCCCCTCTCCACGTCGGACGGCTGCTAGCCCCTCGCTGACAGGCTTCCCGCGCCGCCTCATCTTTGCGACGCTGCCATTGGCTCAAGCCCTCCAACCACACCAACCAGCGCACTCGACTATCCAGACAGAGGTATGGCATCTGCCCTCTGCCCGCTGCATGCCATGCCACGCATCCAAAATCAACAAGACGCATTGCTGACAGCTGTCTAGACATTCCCAATCCATTGCCGCCTCTTATACCTACCCTCTCTCGACTTCATCTTGATCTCGACTCTTTCCGCGCTTCCATCCTCCAACCACCTCGATACTCCTTTACAACCCCCGACCATCGTCGCTTATTTGCGCAGCCCCCCGGTTTCACAGCCAATCCACGCCGCACATAGTCACGAGACCCGCTATTCACTGGACCAACCTCTGCGCACGACCATCGCCTGCCTCCCAAAGACACATCAATTGGCCACCACGTGTTGCTGTACTCAGGCCCTCGCTCCCCCGGCGGCTCTCCTGCCACGTTTCATCCGTCAGCTCGGACCGGGCTGCTCTGTGTCCACACAGGAGATACAGCGCAACGGTCCGGGTTGGCTGTTGAGGCCAACCGAGTGCATTCACTCAACGCGTGCTTCTCCTTGCAACGAGCGCACAGGACACAATTCCATACTCTTGAGCACTGCGACTTCTTGTTTCTGCTCCAGCTAATTTCAGCGCTGTGTTATTCAGCTGTCACTCCTTTTGCGAGCCACCGTTTGCCTTCCATCTTTACTCGATACATCCCCTTGACTTGAGCTCATCCAAGCAACAGACCAACTCTACCAGAAGATGGCTTCTCTAGACTTTGACCAGAAGTTCCTTGGCCGGATAGCCAAGAAGACCGAAGGCTCAAACCCCTATCTCTCGGCCGCCCTTTACCAGATTCTTGGACTATCAGTCCTGCTATCACGCAGACTCATACGTGCGAGGAAGCTTCGCAAGCTCGATACTAGCCGAGACACCCCCTCTCTTGCAGCATACCAGCACATCCTATGGATATCTCGCGAAGGCTTGTCAATACTGGAGCTACGTGTCCTTCCATACGCCCAGGACGACCAGCATGGACCAGAGTGTAGAGTTCTGAGCGTCAAGCTGCGAGCTAGTTTCTACCACATCTTCTGTTTGTTCCACAACCAGCCTCCTGTCACTACGACAAACATGGATTCGACAGACCCCAGGGGACCAGGCTTACCACCCCCTACAACATCGTCACACCTGGGGAATGGCAATGCACGCAAGGCAGAATCGTATGGCTTGACACCTCCAACGAAACGTACCGGCAGGCAACCAGTTCTCCGCGAGCCCATCGATTCAATCGTGTCGGAGACCTCTTTTGTCACAAATCCTTATCCAGCAGGAGGGCCAGTTGGCACGCCATCGCCGGGGCCGCCAATCCTTGCTCCTCCAGGTCTCAATCCTGTACCCATTCCACAGCCTTCGTCCTTCCTTCTTCCACCACTCAACTTCGTCCCTCTTGCCAGCGGTTATTTTGCTACAGCCACGTCGTACGCTACTTCATATCTCCCTGGATCCCATCCACTGAGGCTTTCGGTGGCCCTCGAACACAGCGCATTCCTATGGGATTGTCTCCATGATCACGAAGGATCCCGACGTATCGCCCGACGAGCAATCAAAGATGTCTATCGCGCTCAAGAAGCAATGGAAGATACCGAGTTTGAGGACGCTGCAGAGCTGGTTGGAATCCTAGGGAGGATGATGAAACGAAAGAGCTGGGAGGGCACGCCCCGTGTCGGTGGAGTGACCCCAGATCCGGCCCCAAAGCCTCAGACAGGCGAAGACGACTCCAATACCCAAGTATCAGTCGTGCCGCATCAGCATGTCTCACAGAACACAAGACGGGCAGCCGAAGGCCCTCCGTTAGTCGACTCGGCCGCACACAGTCCGTCAAAAGGTTCGGTTCGTAGCCGCGCAGATAGCGGCGGTCAGCAAACACCGAGACAGAAGTCAAGTAACAGCCACGAGCACACTCCTCGGTCAGACACCAAGCGCCGATCTGGAGGCAGCCAAGATACGACGCCGCGACAAAAGCATGTCAGTATTGACAGTGGAGCCAACACCACGCCCCGGGCACCTCAAAGCAATGGCGGTCGCTCACCAGCAACACCGTCGTCAGTCCGTAGCAAACACCAGTACACTGGTAACCCAGGTTCCCAGAAAGGTACGCCAACCTTCAGCTCTTCGATGCCTGTGTCGCCTAGCGCAGCTGCGATACTCGCAACGGAGAACATGCGCGGTTCGCCGACGCTCCGCCGTTCGCCACCCCTGCGGTCCTCGCCAGTATACGAAAACACATATCCCCGCGAGCAGAGGTGACTCGCGGAGGCGGTGCGGGAGAAACCGCGGAAGATGCAGGTCGAGTGGTTAGCCGATCGGCAAGCCGATATTGTGCTTCTGCCACCCTCTGTGACCTCGACTCCTGTGGATACCCGACCGCCGTTTCCTATATAAGACGCGCCCTGTTGCGCTGTTTGCTGTGGCAGTGCTTTTGCTCGCCACATGGCTGTTCAGATACTCCTATCGCCTGATCAAGCTCAACACCCCTTTCCCCCAACATCTTTAAACCTATCCTCGACACAGCCACCTCCCATATGGCTCGCCTCCTTCTACGCGCAACGCACTTAACGACCTCTCACCTTCTACCTGACGATTTGACGACCCCAAAAGCCTTTCTTACAGGTCTGGGCGGCTGTCTCACTATAGCACTTTGATTTTGTTTTTTCTGCTTTTTATGTGCTCCACTGTTGTTTTCCCTACCGGGCGTACCCCGGCATCTATGTTTGTTTACTTCCTTGCTTGCTTGGCTTGTCTGCCTCGTCCTAGATACCACTCTGTTGGTCTTTGTCCAGCGCAACGTCCATGTCTTTGTCCATGTCTGAAATATATTTGTACTGAGAGAGAGAGGAGACGACGGAATGAGAGATGAGAGATGAGAGACGAGGCGTTGTAATTTGGGTAATCTAAGTCCTCTTTGAATACATCATAATTATATCGAGTGTGCGTCTTTTTTTTTGCAGGCAGTGTCGGGAGGTGGTGGGTGTTGTCGGCATGGCTGGCTGACTGCCTGACTGACTGGTTGAATGATTGACTGGCTCTAATAACCTGAGATTTGTTGCATTTAGTAAAGTTAATGCCTGTACTCAGGATCCGTTGGGATGCACCTTAACGAATGGATGCGATCCAACCACTCAGTTGTAGATACAAATCTACAAGGCTTTCTTGCTCCCTCGAATCTTTGTTGCATTGCTATTACAAAACTCCCTGCGTATGCCACTGCCGCCGTACAGTGTTTTCTCTGATGCGCATGACAAGGTCCTCTCGCATCCTCTTCTTTTTTTCGTCATTGTTGTCGTTGGCCTGCTCTGTCTCCCTTTGTTCCTTTGCCTCCTCCCCCTTCTCTCCTATGTCAGGCGCGTCTCTCACGTTTCCTGCACACTTGTCTACATCTGCAGCGCATCCCTTGAGTGCGCGCCGCTGCGTCGCCTCTCCGATATACAGGACCAATTTGTTCCGCTGTGTTTGTCTAGGCGATACGTCTCCTCGCACTCCCTTATCCTTGTTGTTTGGATTTGCCCCAAGCGTCTCGCCCATTAATCGTCTGGTCTCCGCGCACACGCGCTCCATAATCGCCATTTGGAAGCCCAGGAGGTGGCCTTGTTCATTCGCTGTTTCATCCCGGTTGTTCTGACCATTAAACTTATCTTGGGCTTCGTGTGTGCGAAGGGCTTGCATACCTAGTGGTACAAGACACATGCTTCTGCGGCCTTGTTGGAGGCGCTCGAGAGACGTGGCGGATTGGAAGGCTTCTGTTGCTCGCATCCATACCTCCAGATCTGCGGGGGATTTTGTTGTTTGGTAGGTTCTGAGCGCGATTATGGATTGGTAGCAGAGCGAGGCGATGGAAGTCGCTTCTTTGTTGAGCCAGCCGGCACGGTCGGCGAGAGTAGGAGTGATGCTGGGAATATGGAGAGGTGGGCTGGACGAAGGGACCGGTGGAGTTAAAGTGATGATTGGATTTCTGATATTCCTGTCCAAGCGCGAATCGAAAGACGCTTTGAGGCACTTGACGAAGCGATTGTTATTCTTGAAGGTATTTCCTAGACTCGAACTCGTTGGGAATGGATCCGGCCATTCGTTGCCGATGCGTGTCGACGTGTTTCCGCTCACGTCTGACTGCCTACTTGGTGTCGTAGACTGATCTGGTACATCGCGGTGACTGCTCTGTTTCTCCTGCATTGATGTCAGTGCTGTTGCATGGTTATGGGAACTTCCGTGTAGCCCTCGATATTCCGTGCTCATAGTACCGTGGGCCGACGAGGGGCTGCTCGAACGTTGCTGAATGTAGGCACATGTTTCACAGCCTTGAGGTAAGCTCACCTTTGGAACACTCAAAGATGACATGTGCTCATATTGAGAATATTCCAATAAGAAAACGTCATCGGATGAGGTGTCGCTTGGACCGTCGAAATATCCAGGTGTCGTTTCAATCAAGTCCGCGCTTTGCTGTTTGGATAGAACATGCTGCGCCGTTCCAGAAGAAGCGCTTCGATCCGTTGTACCCTGCTCATCATAATATATACATAACACTGGCGGCGACATCGCCGGATGAGGGGAACGGTCGTATTGGCGACGGACCATGGCAGGAGGCACTGCCGCCCACGACACTAGGGAGATCGAGCTGTAATGATAGCGCTGCACACAGGCAGCGATGATTAGGATGTTAAAGGGCGAGAGAGGAGTGAAAGCTGAGGAGTTATGCGCGGCGATATCGTGCTTGCATGGCGGTGGTGAAGGCCGGTGTGGTGCGGGTAGCTGGGAAGGCACCAACGACTGTTGGTGCTGCGAACGCAGCCGCAGCTGCCTTGAGCTGTCACTAATACTGTGAAAACTATTCGTTTGTTGTGTTATGGATTTGAAGTGTAAGAAGATACATCGAGCTTTCTATTCGCTCATGTACCGATACAGTTACTAACATCCATGGCTCAATTCCAGCAATCATTTGGTACGAACCACAACCACCCCAACATACAGTTTAAAAAGACTTCCACATGAATGAATGCGCCTCGGAAGAACGTAGAAAGAAAACTGTATCAAATATCCAGCCTCTCAAAGCCTCAGATCAAGCTCAGGATGCACACCACCCGTTTGACCCTCCGAAGACGCCGTTTTCTCCGCCTACAAACTCTTCTCGCTCCTCACCCAAAGCCTTATTCTTCGCCTACCCCAACACCGGCCACTTCACCTTCCACAGGCAAGAGGTCGCCAATGAGTCGTACACCTGAGCCCGTCGGCGACTTGGAGGCGAATGCGTCGAGCACACCACCTGGCTCGCCCCCTACACAGACCATCTCAAGTGAGTCTGTAAACGCATCTCCTGCAGACAAAATAGAGCCAGACAGTCAGTTGACTGCACTCAACAAGTCATCTGCGAGTGATGCAGTATCGGAAAGTGATACGAATGCAGTGTCCGATACGTCGGTAGCTACGCTTGTACAAAACAGAACAGGAAAAGCATCAGCTATTGAGATGGAGCATCCCCGCCAGACTGATGCGGGGAACTCAGGTGCCTGAGAAGCATATGGCGAACGCAACAGGGGCTAAGAATTGCAGCGATGGGTCGCTTCGATGTTCGCTGCTCACTACCATATCGAGCAATGTAGGCCCTTACCCTCCAATCTCCAGGCATTGGTCCAATGTTCGAGTTGAAGATTGCGATGGGGAATCAGAGATTAGATTCGACGTGGCCGTGTCAGTTTGGTGTTGTTTCAGACGTCCGTCTGACCAGGCCGCCCAGGATGCGGAACGCCGAGCAGATACGAAGAGCGAGCCTCGCGATGTTGTATGAAAACTCGATCAGCGATAGAAACATCGTTCTGTCTTATATAAGTCGCCTAGGAGCTTGGAAAGACTGTTGTTAGTATGGCCTTGCGATGTACAGGGCTCGTCGCACAGGCGTCGTTGGATCATCATACCATACGAAGACGCGCACCGCACCAGCTAAATATAGAGATTTTGAGCTGAACCGAAATCTCCCAACCCCGCATTCTTCGCATAATGTTAGCATGAACTGCATGGGACCAGCATGGCTGCCGCCTATCGCAGTAAAGCATAACGGACTTCGTGCAAGGCCGCGCATGCGGAGATGTAGAGTCGTGTCAGCAGTGGTCGCGGTGTGGGTACCTGCTTTTGCAGAGCCAGCAAATAGGAATGCGTAGGAGGAAGTTCCGTAAGTATCAAGGTTGGAGTGATGGATACAAAAAGGATTGTGAGCAGGCGGTGCTTCGGTCAAGGCGCACGATACAACACGACACTGCCCACTTTTTGGACGTATAACTTCGATTCAGCAAATTGGCCTGAGTTTCCAATTCTCCCGCACCCTAATAGTCAGCGTTTTTCCGTAGTCAGATGTATCGCACCCTGTGGAGTGAAGCCAGCGATTCCTTGCACAGCAGTGCTAATCGAGTGACACGGCAGCTCGCCACGCACGCACGCATGCACGCATGCACGACAGCAGTTTGGTGTACAACACTGGCAGCATTTCCCTCAGAACCGAAGTCCGCAAGTCCGGGGGCGTTTGTTCTCGCGGAGATTGTGTCGTCGACAGGATTACGGCACTCTTTGCCCGCTGATCCAACCCGACTCTTCTTCCATTGACTTGACAGACCACTTTTCGAAAAATTTGTCACTTCTGGTTTCTTTTGGCTGCGAAACTCTTCGCCATACGTTGCTTGCATGGAAGCGTGGGCGGCGCTGCTTTCCTTCGCATTGACGATATTCGTAACGCGCGGGTCAGTCAACGAATGTGCGCACAGCGATATTGCGGCACAGTCGCCTGAGACTGAAGACAAAGAAATCGAAACGGCAACGGCGGTTAGGAGGCGGCGGTGATAGGTTCGTCGTCGAGGGTCTATCTTCGTTTTCCAAGGGATGTTCTTTGTCCTGTAAGTCGCTCGACTAATTCATAAATACAGCAATGTCAGCTAGGTTCAACGATGCAGATTACATTCGTTTGCGCTACTCTCTTTCCGAAGACGTATCGGAGAACCTCCTCCCTCATGCCATACTCTTGCCGACGACGCATTGCCTGGCCGTTTCGGCTGTTCGAACAACGATCTCACGCCACCGAAGCAGACAAAGTCCAGCTTACTTCTCGAGCGTGGATACCCGTGGTTGGTCTTCTCGCCTGAACAGGGTAACGGATGAAAAAACACGGCAAGGAAGGTGGCTCCAACAGCAAGAGATGGGAGGTTTGGTATATGCATTGTATCTGCGCTGGGTTTGCCTGATTGGGTGTACCTGCGTCGGTCTGGCGTTGCTTGCTTCGCCACCACGATCCGTTTCAGCCACCCGCACCGCAAGGCTGCCTCGCAAATCTCAGCATCGGTTGAGGCTTTGTCGATCTGTCACAGATCAACGACTAGCTGCTCGTCGGAAGTCTTGCATGCAGCTCCTACCCGACCCCGAGACACGAGAGCTCTAGATTCTCACTCATGCTGGATCGACTGTCATCAGTCGCCACAGACATCAAGGGCGAGCCAGAGCAACGGTCTGCTACCTAGTTCAACTAGCTTTGGTAGCAAGGAGCTAACCGATAAAGGCTTCGGTCCCCGAGAAGGTAGCTATACCAGGCACCAACTGCAGATAGAGTTGGGGGCCCCCAAGCTGTCTGCTGCCCACAGCCGAAGTCCGTCCAGGCAGAACCATCGAGACTGCAGATCGAGTCAAAAAGCGCGCAAGGAGACCAAGACGTTGCACTGGATATTAGAGTCGATCATTTCTGGGCTCGGCTTCAAGGTGTCAAGGTTTCAGAGTAGTATTGGTGTAGTTGGGGGCCAAACTCTGGAAGAGGCAAGAGGAAAAGAGAGTGGGCCTGCCATGTGCAGGTAACTGGGTAGGACGGCACGTTGGACAAAAGTCAGAGAGCGAAATCAAAGGATCTGGATCGAGACGGGACAGCAAGTCGGCAATACACGACAGGACCGGTCCGTGTCAGTGTGGTAATCTCGTCGAGTCGCTGGCGGCGCGCCACAGTTGTGGTGCTGGGTGCCGCAAGAAGCAGAGCAAGCTGAGGTCAAGTGTCATGACGAATCTGGCTGTCAGTGTGGTCATGCCGTCGGTCATGGAGAGTGTCTACATGGCGGAGGGGGTGAGCGTGGATACGTGCTGACGAGCTGGAGGTTGAGATGTCAGAGCGAGCGTCAGGGTGTCATCCATCGACCAACGGCTGGGGGCTTGAATGACGACTTCCCGAACTGGCGAAGCGAGGCTGGCTGTGAGCCCGAGCGTCAGCAGCCGTGTCGAACGAGCGGTGGGCCCAGGGACGACAGGGAGCTGCTCAGGCCAGGAGGACAACGTGGGCAAATTGGCAGCGTTAATTATCTCTGGGTCGGAGTCGCCATGTCTTATCAAGGCGACCAGCAGGCAGGGGACGCTAGCGCGAGGAGCGTTGGCGGGAGGCGCGGGATGGAGCAAGAGCAGGAGGAGGCGGTTCATGGTTGATTGTTGACGCTGGACGCTTGACGATTGCACGGGCGCGATCGAGCAGGAGGCTGAGGCGCAGAGCAAAAAACAGCGAGCCAAGGGGATGCTATTTACAGCACGTCGATGACCAAGGTGGAGGTACAGTGTACCGCTGGAGAACGAGGCTGAGCAGGTACTTTGGACGGCAAGGCCTCCCACGGTGGGCGGGGTGTCGCAGGATCAGGCTCTAGCCGGTGGGGTGCTCGGCGAGGCGGCAGCGACAACCGCCTGCGCAGAGAGATGAGATGAGCAGAGGAATAGAGGGAGAGGAGAAGGAGAGGGAACTGACGGCTCGTGCAACATGGAGACTGCCAGGGCCGACCGTGTGCTTGCGAGGATGGAGTGAATGGAGTGAATGGGCGATGACACGACCTGGGCGATAGCCGCAGTTGCGCCGTGGCACCTGCCAGGAACAGAAGGCGCGCCAGATTCACCTCCTCGACCTCCTTCACCACCAGCACCAGCACGCCCATCAGCACCACCAGCACCACCACCACCAGGGCCACAACCGAGATTCGACTCGCCAGATCCAACACCAGCGCCCTGCGCGCTCACCACCATGATGTCAATCGCAACAGTGGTTCATATGCCCGGCCAGGGCTAATGCACCATTTGCCTATTTTTATGTGGACACGCCCAATCTGGCCAGTCAGCGCTAGGCGGCGGCCGCCCTGGTGCCTCTGAATGGCGCCCGTTGCAGCACAACCTCGACAGCCAGGCCCAAAGTCGCTCCTACACCGGAATGCATCTGCCGCCATGCTCGCCGCCATACTCGATACCTGCCCTGCCCCGCCGCCCACCCGCTCCGCTCGCCTGGGTCCTGCGTGCTGCGTTCCACGGACCTGCAGTATGCCTCGCCCGTTTTGGACGGTTTCGAAGCGGGAGCCCGTCCTCTGCGCTAGACCTCCCCTCCCTGCCACCGCTGCCACGGCTGCCGCCGCCGACAGGGATCCCGCCCACGCTGCCGCAATCATCGACTATGCACACTGCAGCGCTCTGGCTGTAAGCTCTCAGCCCCATTCCGTCCCCCTCCTGGTCCCTGTCACCCTTGACCCCACTGGCCTGACGGCCTATACTCCACCCTCTACACCCTACTAATCCCGGCTGCAGAGCGCCCTCGATTCACACACGCCTCTGTATATAACCCCGACCGCCTCTCACGACACTCGTTCTGCACCCCAGGTCTACCCAACCACCACCACTACCCACTCACACAACATACGCCGCACTCACTCTCGCGCGCCATGTTCCAGTCAATCCCCCAGATATTCACCCCCCAACAATCCCCCTCGCCCACCATGGACCACTCCACCCTCCCCCTCAACCCCTCCCTCACAACCTCGTCCTCGCCTGCTCCGCCAAAGCCCCGCAAGATGCGCGCCTCCTGCGACGCCTGCTCCCGCGCAAAGGTCAAGTGCGACAAGGTCAGGCCCACCTGCCAGCGCTGCACAAACATGGCCATCTGCTGCAACTACTCGCCCTCGATGAGGTATGCTTTCGACCGCCCCGCATACACGCACCGCTGCAGTCAGCTAACACCTGGTAAGGCTGGGTAAGCCACGCAAGAACAGGAACCCCGATGGCAGCATCATGCGCGACGTATCACCAGCTGGCTCGTATGCATCTGGTTCCAGGCCCGGCTTGGCCCCCCGAACCCCCTCGTTCAACCTCGAGTGCTCACCCGAACCCACCGACTCCTTCTTCTTTGGCCCCACGACACCTGACTTCCAGTACCAAGAGACGTTTGTCACCAATGCCTTCGAGGGCGGTCAGTCCCCACCCTACTCGGAAGCTGGCTCCCTCGCCAGTGGCTGGTCCAACAACGACGAGCAGATGATGTTCCAGAACTCTGCCAACATGTTCGCCCCCATGCCCCAGTATCCCGCTCCTCCTTCGCCCTTCCTGGGACGCCCTCGTGCGTCCAGTGCGCAGCCAGAGATGTTCCCCTCCATGGACTCGATGCACTCGACACCTCTGCCCAGCCCCCAGTACTTTGGTATGGTAGAGCAGCAGAGCCTGCCCCTCTTCACAGCCGACACACTGAACGTGTCCCCCACATTGATGGCCGAGCCCCTTCCGTCTCCATCCCTCCCTGCCACTGTTCCCGACCACGACTGCACCCAGTTCGCCTTCCAGATCCTCAACACTCTGTATGCGCCGCCCTCGTCGCAGCCTAGTGTCAGCGACTTCACCGGTGCTGCCGACGGCCTGCCTACCCTTGACGCTGTCCTGTCCGCCAACAAGGCTGCAGTTGACAAGCTGTTTGCTCTCCTCGGCTGCTCCTGCTCCGCCAACCCCCACTTCTCCACAACCATCGCCTTCACCATTGTCAAGATCCTCTCCTGGTACCAGGCCATCGCTGGAGCGAACCGTTCCGACATCATCTCGCCTATCAACACGCGCATGGAGGCCTTCACCCACACGCCCATCTCGCTGGGCGCCTTCAAGCTCGAACTCGAGGATGAGGAGACGTTCCGCACTCAGATTATCCTGGGCGAGCTGCGCAAGGTGGAGAAGCTCATCGACACCTTCTCTGAGCGCTACTGCAAGAAGAGTGGCTCGATGGACATTGGCATCGACACGGGTGTGTACAGCTCCCTCGAGTCTCTGCTGCGCACCCGCGTTCGCGACACGTTCAAGGTGACGATGCGCACTGCGCCTGTGGATGTGAAGCGCCAGATTGCTTCGAGGACACAGAACCGTGCCCGCGTTTACACCATGTAGTATGTTTTTGTGTTTAGCCTTGCATTTTCTGGTCTCTGTTCTCTTCTGTTCTCTTCTGCTGCATATTGCATGCCTTCGATACCCTCGCTTTAGCATCTTCTTCTTGTTCACAGTGCGGCTGCACGTTTGCCATGGACACGACTATTTACTGTTTATACGTAACTATACATTACCAGTTCAATTCTCAATTTTTGCATTCCTTCACTTCACTTTACTCCACTTCTCGGCTCTTCTCTTCTCTTCTTGGGCGACTGGAAACGTCGTCACTGTACATAGTTTTGGCGCAAAGCTGGATCGACGATACTGGGCAAGGTCTTGAGTAAAAGTTAGCATAATGCATGGGCGCGTGCCCTCGCAGTATCCCAATTAAGCAATCACCCGACATGATCAAACTCTGTTGTCCCTTGGGTACCACGGTGGCTATGGGTTGTGCCACGGCACTGTCTCAAAGCCCTCTGTGACCTAAACGCTTGCGCCATCGTCCTCGTGCCCAGCTGCACATGGCTTGTAGCCATGATGAGCGGCCGCCGACGTCGATGGAGTGCTTTCGGGCCGAATAGGGACCTAGTTAGGCGCGCGCAGTCAGAATCCCTAACTAACGGTGCCAACTGGGTGGGCTCGGAGTCGGGGCGATGGCAGCTGTTGCTTACGCGCCTTGCTTACAGCGCGCTTACATGGGTATTGGCTTGGACCCACGTCGGGCAGGGGGGCTGTAGACAATAGTACATGAGAAGATGTGCCTGCTGGGTTCGTTCGTATACACTGTGCTGGGATGGCCTTGTGGGTGTGGGAGGGAGGTGGGGCACGATGGACAGGTACGGTGGGGTGGGTAAGGGCGAGGCAGACTGCGGGTAGGTAGGTAGCAGACTCTGTCGGAGACGAGGGTGGGGTGTAGGAGAATAAAACATTGTGCCTAGGAGGGTGGTGGTGAGTTTGGTGTCGTGATAGGGCTTGCGACGTCGTGGTGGTATGTACCTACTTAGGTAGCTAGGTAGCCAGAGGTTCACGGCGCCAGTGGATGGAACAATCAACCGCAAAAGATTGCCACGGCCGTGTCATGACGAAAACAGCCATCTCAACAATCTCTCCCCTTCTCATCGGGACGAAGAAAAGAGAGAGAGAGAGAGAGAAAACCGACCCCAGCATCACCCCAGCACACTACAACGCACGCTATCGCATCACCAACACGACGTCCCCAGCGCTCTCCGCCTCGCATCGTTCAAGTCTACTGACCCTACCCCACCCCACCTAGGTCCTGCTCGCTCGCTCGTCTAAGTAGCTACCTACAGCATGCAGTCTGCAGGCCGGCTTGCCGGGGACCCGCATTGGGAAACAAGCTCAGCGTGTGCGCACGGGTGGCGGTGCGCCACGCCCGGGCTGGGATGGGCTGTTCGTGGGGGCTGCGTGCGTGCTGGGCTGCGAATCAGCGTGCGGGCGGCGCGAGGTGTGTGGGTGTGAGGGTGAGGCTGGCTTGTGTGCATGCGTGCGTGAGATGGGGGAGGGGTGAGATGTGGTGAGATAGTCGTCGTCGTGGTAGGTAGGAAGGTAGGTAGGTAGTTGAACGTGGGGGGCGAGCCGCGTAGCGAGATTAGGCAGCCGTACCTATGTTCTTTCTTCTTCTTCTTCTTTTCCTCCTTGTCTAGGTGCGGTACACTGCGTACCTGTCGCTCGCTACCTACTCCGTCCGCACGTCCGCCAGCAAAACGGCCGGTCGGTACGTACCGACTCCTTCCATCCCACGACGCGGCGCGCACATGCAATGCGCATGCAGACAAGCGCTCCTTCGCTCCTCGCGCTCCTCCTCGTGGGGAGACGACCCAAGCGAGCCAGCTCGCACCCAACCGAGGTCATCCGTCTAGGTAATAACCAGCCCATGTACCCATCAGCCCCCTCGGGACCATGTCCTCCCGCGACCACCCACCACCCACCACCACCAATACCAACACCAACACCAACACCAACACCAATACTCGCACTAGATAGCCCACTTAGCCAGGGCACCCGCACCAAGCTTCTGACAGCCCACGCCAGCCACCCACCGCGCCCCCTGATTCGCCCGCCCCCTGCACCGCCCGTCTGGGGTCTCGCGAAATCAATACCGCCGTGCAGCGCGTGCACACACACCACACCACCACACCACACGCACACAAGCCGAGGCAGGCGGGCGGAGCAAAGAAAAAAGGCCCAGTTTATACCACACTATGCCGCTCTTGGCTTTATTGCACACTTAATAACACTTAACCCGGGTTTTCCCCCAGCTTGCTCGCTTGCTGTGCGCGCGTGTTGCTGTTTTTGGATACACGTCTCCGCTAATTTTGTGCGGGCTTCCCCCGATCTGCGCTGGGTTGGGTCCCTAATTACCCAGGCCGTCATCGTTGTTCGTCGTTGCGCACTGGCACTGCCTCGCTGTGAAAAGACACGCTTCGGGACGGCTGTGGGCGGATGGGCGGGCGGCCGGGCGGGCTTGCATCGAGCTTAGGGCTCGGTTACGGGCGCGTTTGGTTGCGCTTTTCTTGCTTTGCGGGCTAATGTGTGCGTGGAATCGAGACAAATTTAGCTGTCTGCCTAGGTATCTGTGTCGATGCCTCGCTGCTGGGTCGCTGCATGTGCCTGCTGGAGTCGAGTGGAGTGCATGGCTGGGGCCCTCACGTGGGGACTGGCAGCGTGAAGGATGGAAATTGCGTCTACCGACACATCACTGTGGGCCTAGCTTGCGATTCCATTTCCAACTTTCCACGCGGTGCGTACGTACCCAAGTGTGCTGTGACCAAGATGACGGTTTGCGTGGGAGAGCTCGGCATCACATGAACCCCTCGCATACACGTCCGTATACCGCACATCACGTACGCGATAAGTCGGTCTATCCGACAGGTCATCAATGTGATTTTTCGCCGCCCCATTGTCAGCCCCAGCACCCTCTTCGGGCCTCTCACGTGGCCCCTCGGTCTTCTTTGGGACATTTGCATTCTATTGATCAACAGCCCCGCCAGCCTATCTCACGACACCGCTCAATCGCCCCGACTTGCGAGACTCAGCATTGCAATATAAACCCGATCTACTGACTCAGCTTACACCCCATCACTGGCTGTACCCGGCTGGTAAACGTCTAAACGAACAACTCCACAGTCAGTCACACCATGACCACCACGCGGTCAGAACGCAGCTTCGTCGATCAGCAATACTTGCTGCAGATTTGTGTTTATAGAATCTATGCGGGACTGCATCCGGGAGAGCCAGTCCTGCGGCAAACTGCCAAGGATAATGTCTTCGCCATGGCAGGTGCAGCAATTTATCACTCACAAAGATGAGTGAGAGCTAGTCGGCGTCGACAAGATCGTCGCCAGCAAGCCTTTCGGATCGTCGTGAACATCTGCTTTGAGAAACGCCCTCGCTATTCGTTCCTACCCCCAATGTCAGAGCATGTTCGCCTAGGTTCGGCATGGTACTTACGGCTTCTTCGAGCTCGGCAGATTCCTCGTCAGGCATCTGGCAGCATGCAGCTATCAGATCCTCCCCTCTCATGGAAAGAAGGACGAGATCCTCAGCTCGCTGAACAACCTCCCCTGGGACGCCACTCATAGCTGCACAGCTGTTCAAATCAGCACATGCGAGTCCAATGAGTCGGTCGGCAATTACCATGTACCAAAACTGGACGTGCTTCGCCCTTCGCGAAAGCTGCCTGGAAGTCAGCTATTCGCCTCCCGACAACGAGGACTGACTAACTTGTATAGGTATACTATCTGGTCAGAGACGTCCGAAGCTTCAGTGTCCACTCGTACTTCCATATGCCCAAACGCCAATGCTGGCCTTGGCTTGAGCAGGTTCATCTCAAATATTTCTGCGTCTGATCAGAAAAAAACTACTGTGATCAGGACAGAACCTACCAAAGAAATGAGTAGAGATCAGTCCCTTGGGCCTCTCACTTCCTAGACTCAGAAGGTGGCCCATGACTGCACATGCTAGACCTGCCCCACCACTTGACTCTGTGCCTTTACCGAACTCGTCAATGATAAGCAAACTTCTGCGAGTGGCCAAGTTCAGCGCGACCGAAATCTGCTGCAGATCTATCATGAAAGTGCTCTGGGTTCGAGATACACTCTCTCGTGTAGTGACTCGGGACAGTATCTTGTCCGTCAGCCCAATTTCTGCTCTTTCCGCAGGAACAAAGCACCCGATATGTGCCATGAAAACAATCAGGGCAACTTGCTTGAGATAGACGCTTTTCCCAGAATAGTTGGGTCCTGTCAAGACAAGCATGCTTGCGCCGTCGCTCGCACCGTTATGGGAAGATGAGGCGCTGCGACGACCGTCACTCTCGCCTGGCCCACCTACCAGTTCTGTGTCATTCGGAACGAATGAAGAAACTGCCATCTCTTGAAGAATATGACTGTGCTGTGTAAGTTTGACAAGCTGATGTACGATATTGTTGTACCTACCGTCCTTTCACGATACGGACAACGTTTTCACGTGTCATCCGCGGGCGAACGAGATTGTAGGTCTTCGCACCTTGGGCAAGGGCAAGTATGCTGATGATAAATTGATCAGTTTGAGTGCTGGCCCACAGATCTGAACGTACCTGTCGAGCTCGCCGCACACATCAGAGCACGCGATAAGTACTTCCTTGTACTGCAACACAAATTGAGCCAGGTCGTGGGTAATCTCAATCTCACGATCTGATATCCTGCCGTATATGTCTCCGAAGTGATCGTCCATTTCCCGCATCTCATTTGTCTTGAAATAAACTTGGGCTCTGATTTTAATTAGCAATTGATGGAGGCATGCATTTTTGGTACATACTCAGTAGAGAACAACCGCTCCCATGGATTGTCAAAGCTGCCCTCGTATACAGGGGCTTGGGTTTCATGGTCAAGCGGAACCGTAACAAGGAAGCCGATCTGCGGAAAGTAGATGACGTTGAGCGAAGAGCTGGCGTCAGGCGGCATACTCGCAGACAGCTGGATAGCGACTTGATCGAGTAGCGATTCGAGACCGTCAAGAGCCCTCTTCATTTGGTCGAGGTTTTCATCAACCCCCGGCAGTATCACGGTCCGAGAATCTTCGGCAGAGTTCTCAAAGTCTACCGTCTCTGATATCTTTCCACCCACTTGTGCAAGGTGAAACCCCTGAAAGCTTTCGAGGACCTGTTTTAATAAGCTATGGTCACACAAGTACGAGCCACGACAATAAACCTTTGTTCTTATGTTCAGATTGTCACCGCCGATGACATCCTGGAATGTATCCTTAATCTTAAGCGCGTGGAAGGAGAACTTGAGGCTCGCTATCAGTGAAAACGTTCGATCTACAGTCTTCAGGACAGATACTCACTTTTCTAATGGACGTCCAGACACTTCTGGGCAACCCGCCCTCTCCTTTTGAGGATCCAGCAGCGCCTTTTTCGAGGTTGCTTATCATCTTACGCATGTTGCCAATGCTTTTGAGATTCTGAACCAGCAAGTCCAGAGCTGAAGCATTTTCAGCCAGAACGAAGACTCCAATCGTGTTCAGTCGCTCGTTAATCAAGTCCAAGTTCAAGCTAGGACGGAGGAAATGTTGTCGAAGCAACGCTCTACCCTGATTCGTTCCAGCGAAGTGATGGAAGATTCCGTAAACAGAAAGTCCCTCTTTGGACCCGGAACTTGAACTTGGTCCTCTGTTATGCGAATTTGGGTGCGATTCGGCATCTACGACTTGTAAAGAGTGCAGTGTGTCTGCGTTGATAAACATCGTTTCCCGAAGACTGAACATTCCCAGAGTCGAGATGCGGAACATCAAATGTGTGGCGCCGTCACCTGGTAGGAACGCAGCAGCCCGCCTACGCTGCAAATATGAGAGAAGTGCTCCAGAACAGCCAATCTGAATCTTGGTTAGTTTTTCCAGTCAGTCAAATCGCTTCCGCACATACGGTCGTTCGACTTTCCACGTCAATACGTCCAGCGAGACGGAGGAGTTGACCCTGGTGCCCGGCACCGTCTTCAACAGATCCGCCTACTTGGAGAAGTTCGCCAGGTACATTGAAGATAACATGCTCACTGTTATCTTCTTCCAGCTGCAAACCTACGAGTTTGGTCTTTGCAGTATTGTAATCGAATTCGGTAGGCGGTCTTACGTCAAGGATGTAAGGGAGGCGAAATGGATCATTGTCCTCGCCCACAGTTCCACCGGTGTTGGCATCGGGATCGAAACAGTTGATGATCGAATCATCGACTTTGGTCGACACCAGAACAACAGTGGGCTCGATGAAGGTCTTGACTAGACAGGGGTTAATTTCCTGACTTCCAGACTAACCAAGCGTCACTTACGCCCATCAACGACGTTCACATCGCCGAGCTGAACATCTTCCATGAAGTAAAGTTTCTCATCTCTCGCAACGTAATAACAACATCCTACTGCACCGCGCGGAGTCATGTCAACCGCCATAACAATTTCATCAAGGGTATCGTCGTCATCATCCCCAATCAGAGTGACATCGCTGCGCTGTGGGGCTTCCGAGGGTGTACGAGTGGAGCTGGTGGATAGGAGCGGGTCCGGTCGGGCTTGCGTGCGAGGTCTGACTGCTACAGCTGGCGTGGAGTGGGACGACGAGCGCCGACTTGCGGTACTGTGTAGGCTCCGTGATGAAGCCAAGCTGCGCCCATTTCTGTTGCGAAATGGCTTCTTGAATGGTGTTTTGCGCGGCATTCTAAGCTGCGGGGTGTGGGGGATCGTGTAGAGGTGAAGCAGGGCAGTGAAGGCAAATGCTGAGACAGGAAGTCGCAATAGAGGGAAAGGCAACACCACAAAACCCTCAAACAGGGCACGTGAGCAAGCATCATTGGCAAAGTCGAGAATTAATAATGTACATAGTTTGAGAAGAAAGTCTAAATACCGCTTTGGTGGTGCTACATATTACATGAGGTCATGTGCAATTTTATAGTACAGTCGTATCGTCGTTAGTATTCCTGCTCATGACGACGCTTGAACAGCAAGGGCAGACCCGTCTTCGCGGACAACGACTTTGGCCACAGTACCGTTTCGAAGCTCTCCCCTAATGATCTTGTCGGCAAGACCGTTACCAATCTCCTTGGCGATTAATCGGTTTAGAGGACGGGCGCCAAACTTGGGGTCGTACCCCTTATCACAGAGCCACTGCTTAGCCTCATCCGAGCATTGCAGAACAATCCTTCGGTCGTCTAGACGCTGTTGGAGTTCCTTGAGTCGAATGTCTACGATGTCGCGGAGTGCCTCGCGAGAGAGTCGTCGGAAGACGATGAATTCATCCAGACGATTCAAAAACTCTGGAGGGTAAGTGTCCGAGACAATCGACATGACAGCACTGCGGACTTCCGGAGAGATCTCGCTTGCGACTTCGCCCGTCGCATCCACGGCATCGTCTCCGACGATGATGTTGGCTCCGAGGTTCGAGGTCATGACGATGATAGTGTTGCGGAAGTCGACCTTATGTCCCTGTGCGTCTGTAAGGAAACCCTCATCAAGGACCTGGAGGAGCAATGTTGATATGTCCTTGTGAGCTTTCTCCCACTCGTCGAATAGGAGAACAGCGTACGGCTTCCTTCGTACTGCTTCCGTGAGCTGGCCAGCGTCTTCGTACCCAACGTATCCAGCCGGAGAGCCGATAAGACGAGATACGGTGTGCTTTTCGCTGAATTCACTCATGTCGAATCGAATAACAGCCTGAGGGGTACTAAAGAGGTATTCGGCCAGTCTCTTACACACTTCAGTCTTACCAGTGCCTGTCGGTCCTAGGAACATAGCGGAAGCGATCGGTCGGTTCTCGCCCGACAGACCAGCTCTCTGCAATCGGATAGCATTCGCTATAGCTGTGAGTGCCTCGTCCTGTCCTTTGACATACTGCCGGAGCGTATCCTCCATGTGAATGAGTTTCTCACTGTCACCAGCATTGAGCTTGGAGAGCGGAATGCCAGTAGTTCGCGAAACGACAGAGGCGATATCGTCAGCTGTGACGGAGTCGTGGAGTAGCGAATCTGGCCGTCCACCAGCAATGTCGTCGTCCTTGGGCCTCTTCCGCTCAAGCTCTGGGATAATGCTGAACTGGAGCTCACTGGCTCTGGCATATTCGCCAATGTGCTTGGCTTGTTCGAGCTCCAACTTGGCCTTCTCAAGGTTCTCTTGCGCGTTCTTGATTGAATCAAGCTCTGCACGCTCTTTGTCCCACTTTTCTGTCAACACTTTGACATCCTCCTGTTTCTGTTTCAGTGTTTCTTCTAGGCGCTCGCGCCGTTCTTTACTCGCAATGTCTGTCTCCTTGCGCAACGACTCCAATTCGATCTGGATGGTCATTATCTGACGATCGAGCTCTTGAATGGCGTCGGGTTTGCTCTCCTGCTGAAGGCGTAACGAACTGGCAGCCTCGTCGACAAGATCGATGGCTTTGTCGGGCAGGAAGCGATCCGTGATATATCGATTACTGTACGTAGCGGCAGCCACCAAGGCATTGTCTGTGATTCGTACGCCGTGATGAACTTCGTATTTCTCTTTGATACCGCGGAGGATGGAGATTGTATCTTGAACTGTGGGCTCGCCCACCTGAATGGGCTGAAACCGCCGTGCTAGCGCCGCGTCTTTCTCAATGAGCCGGTATTCATTCAGTGTTGTAGCGCCACACAGCTGCAACTCTCCTCGGGAGAGGGCCGGCTTGAGGAGATTACTCGCGTCAATACTGCCCTCGGCTTTCCCCAAGCCTAGCAAGGTGTGCAGCTCGTCGACGAACAAGATAACACCCTTCTTCGCCTCCTCTACTTCCTTCAGAACCTTCTTCAGTCGTTCTTCAAAGTCGCCGCGAAACTTTGCGCCGGCAATGAGAGACCCAAGGTCGAGGCTGATGACACGTTTGTCTTTTATCGACTCCGGAACGTCACCTCTCACGATGCGCTGGGCAAGTCCTTCAAGGATAGCAGTCTTACCTGTGCCAGCAGCACCAATTACCACCGGATTGTTCTTGGTGCGCCTGGACAAGATTTGGATGGTTCTTTGTATCTCGCTGTCTCGCCCAATGACCGGATCGAGCTTCCCATCGCGGGCTCGCGCTGTGAGGTCGACGCCGTATTCTTCGAGTGCAGCCTTCTCAGGTTCGCCGCCGAGGTTCATGCGGTGAGTCCCTCCAGGCGGATGCGGTCGGCCGCTGGCATAGCTTCTCAATGCTACTGTGGGTCGTAGGGAATTGCCATAGTGTAGCGGTGGCGCAGTAGCTATGCGAGACAGTGGCGAAGAGCGGATGGGCAGTTGGCGAGGAGTGGCAGCGATGCGCCTGACGGCGACACACGCTCTGCTTGTTAGCATTGTGGGACCAGGTAGACGATATGAAGTGGTATCAAGTTCGATCGAGAGTTGGCAGACGACATGGTTATATGCTCGAGAGTCGGCGCCCGAGCGCAAGCTTCGAAGCTCCGCGAGGGTTCGACGAGATTCTATGGCGCCGCGTAGCACATCTCGAGGCACACAAGAAGACAAACATGGTTGGAGGCGTCGAGCGAGCGATTCATCGCAAGATAGCACAGACAGGAAGGCCCAACACAAATACAGTGTGCATGTGGACGTGCTGCAGACTGCTCCAGCTGTGAGGGGAGCTCCGAGGGGCCCTTGAGGCTAGCGGCGGCTTGGCGTGTCCGTGCGTGCATGTTAATTTTCTGACTGCAAAACCAACGCTGTCCGCCCCTCTTCTCCCACCATCCACACGTTTACTCGATTCTTTCCACAGTCTCGTTTCCAACCGCAAATATGGGCTTCACCGACTTTGTCTCCGACGCTGGCCTCACCCTCCTGAACAACTGGGTCAAGACCCGCAGCTACATTGTTGGGTAAGTTACTACCCCGCCATGGCTTCGCAATGTGCGTTTTTTTTTCTACCTTTGCGCGTCCCCGACACAATGATGAGAACATTTGGTCCGTGTTAATGAGGCGGCTTAAGACCCCGCTATCTGAATACAAAACCAAGCGCTTGCGCAACTCTGATTTACCTCTTTGTCTTTACTGCCTGCCTTTGAAATAATTTGAGGAGTCATTGGCTAACAAAGATCAGCTACTCTCCCTCCCAGGCCGATGTCAAGGTCTTCCAGCAGATCAAGGAGATCCCCGCCCCCGAGAAGTTCCCCTACGCATGGCGCTGGTACAACCACCTCCTCACCTTCGAGGGTGAGTTCGAGACCCTGCCTGGTGACCCCACCAAGGACTTCACCGCCTACGGCCCTGAGTCCAGCGACCTCACTGTCAACCCCGCCCAGGCTCCCGAGAAGGAGGCTGAGGACGACGACGAGGTCGACCTTTTCGGCAGCAGCGACGAGGAGGAGGATGCCGAGGCTGAGAAGATCAAGGCTGAGCGTCTTGCCGAGTACAACAAGAAGAAGGCCGGCAAGGTAAAGCCTGCTGCCAAGTCTATCGTCACCATGGACGTCAAGCCCTGGGGTATGTTTCACTGCATTCTGCTTTTCCAATTGAGATACTAACCTGCCATAGACGACGAGACAAACATGGACGAGCTCAAGGCCAACGTTCTCTCCATCGAGAAGGACGGTCTCGTCTGGGGTGCCTCCAAGCTGGTTGCTGTTGGTTTCGGTATCAAGAAGCTCCAGATCAACCTTGTCGTCGAGGACGAGAAGGTCTCTCTCGACGAGCTCCAGCAGCAGATCGAGGAGTTCGAGGACCACGTCCAGTCCACCGACATCGTCGCCATGCAGAAGTTGTAGACGATGGTCTGTGACCGCTTTGAAAATTTCTTGCTTTTGATGATCAACACGACGGATAGGACTTGTGAGGGGTACGGATTGACGTCTTTATGAGCAGCCTCAAATGACTATAACGACCTGGTGGATATACCACCTTCCTCTGGCCATCAGAGAACCCCCACAACTTTATCTTCCATGCTTGTTCGTGATGTTTTGTGATGCTTATTGTTGAGAGCTTGAGGTTGTCGCGGGGTTGCACGTTGTCAATGTTGGAGGAGCTTCGCATATGTTCCCGGATCTTGGCACAAACATCTACCTTCCTGCTATGTGTGTAGACCATGCTGTGTCGACAAGGAGTCCATGTCACCGAGCCATGTATGATGCCGCTCCCCTGTGGCTACCATGCCCAGCCACGAAGTGGGCTGTCACCCTGTCGGCATGTAGGGCTGAGCCTGTGCTCTCTCAGCAGCCGGGCATGCAATGCATTGTCAGCTTGCAGAATCTCTGTCAGCTTGCAGAACCTCTATTGTTTGGCCGCATAATCCGGCATGGATTGATTGCGGGTAGTTTCAGGATACGCATCCTGAAAACAACCTACAAAAGATCAGATAGGCTGACCACGGCAGTGAATGGTGGTGCATAGATGTTATACTGTACAAGGACTTGCAGAGTAGTATCTTCATGTCGCGGTGATGTGTCGGCAGAGGCTTGGGTAGAAAGAGACTTTGTCTCGGTATTTGGATTCGGTAGCCAGCATCTGAGTGCCTAAGGGGTGATCTGCGTCCGCGGCTTTGATCCTTATCAGGGCAATGGCAACGCTTGTCGTCCATGCGTTTTGCTTTCACAGGGGCAGGTTGTATAGACAGGTGTGTGGTAGCGAGTTTTGTCCCGAGGCCGCGACGTTATTGGGCGTTGAGATCGGTCTGGCCCGACTGTGGGACCCGTTCCTGTCAGAAGAAGTTTATTTTGCCCCATCTGCCACATCAAATGTATGTTTTGTTACTCAGCTTAACTCCGTTCAGGAGTGCGGAGATTGATCATCCAATTTTGATGGTGGAGCCCTGTAATCTTCGGACTTCTTCCCGACCCGAGGACACCGAGGTGCTTGTTCAAACGCCTAGCCCTAAAACGTCATACACACGCAACGCCCGGTGGCTAATGGGGCGAAACCACAGCTCTTGTTCCATCTGTAAGTAATCCGAGCCGCCAACCGCCGCGCGAATGTTTCTACCACTATCCTCATGCCTTGGAAGCGCATGCACTCTTGTTTGGTAAGCCAGTTGGTAAGCCAGTTGGTGCCTGACTAGGCGCGCGGACACCCCCTAGCGCTCGACTTATTTAAAAGTGGACTCCCGAGGCGATTGACTAGTAGTTATATCACTGCAGCGCCCGTGTAGCTGTGATTCTCGCCTTCAGCAATCTCTCGAAACTTTACCTTGACCACCGTCGCTCTGCGACCTATCCTGCCCATCATGAGCGAGTCAAACATCGATCGTTATGTCGAAAAGAATGAACGAGACGCCAGCCCTGAACGCTTTGGATCCCTGCGTCATTCCGAGAAAGAAGAGGCACACGAGCCAATTGCGCGTATACCAACCGCCTCCAGTTCCTCAAGTTCTTCGTCGAGTGCCTCTGGCGTCGACATCGAGCGCGATGCCATGTCGAGAATCGATACTCAGCGCGACAACGTCGTCGACCTTGAGCGCCACGAAACAGCATTGAGCCGAATCCACACCCAGAGGAGCCAGCACTCCGCAACAGTAGGCGCGAGCCTCAAAAGTCGAACATCCAGGAAACCGCTTCCTGCTTTCGGTGCCGGGAAACCATACCCACCTGCTCTGCCGGAGCGTGAATCCTACGTTGTAGAGTTCGATGGCCCGGATGACCCGCTGCATGCACAAAACTGGCCTTTGAAGAAGAAGTTGGCTACTGCTGCTATGCTTGGTTTCACGACGCTCACCGCTGCCTTTGGCAGTTCTATCATCTCCGCAGCCACGGGAACTATTGCGCAGAAATTCAACGTCAGCTCTGTCATTGGAACATTGGCAACATCGCTTTATGTCCTTGGGTAAGAATACTTCCTAAATCTGTTACGCGCACTGCTAATGTGTAACCAGTTTTGCAACTGGACCAATTCTGTGGGCTCCTCTGTCTGAACTCAAGGGCAGACGCTTGCCGCTCGTCATTGCCTCTTTCGGCTTCTCGATCTTCAACATCTCCGTCGCTGTCTCCAAAGACCTGCAAACTCTCCTGATATGTCGCTTCTTCGCTGGATTCTTCGGAGCGTGTCCTCTTACTGTGAGTACACAACGCATCACCCATTCTCTAAAACAAATGCTGATCAAAACAGTGCGTCGCAGCAGTCTTCAGTGACATGTTCGACAACCGCACGCGCGGTATGGCCATTACCGTTTTCAGCGTAACAGTTTTCACCGGTCCGCTCAGTATGTCTCCACTCTTCCAAGATTAGTTCATAGGCTGACCCAATACTAGTGGCGCCCTTCGTGGGAGGATTCATCACCATGTCCCACCTTGGCTGGCGATGGACCGAGTACATTGTATCATTCATGGGCTTCCTTGCCTTCACACTTAACATCCTGTTCCTCCAGGAATCCTACCCGCCTCAGATTCTGGTCACCAAGGCCTCGGAACTACGCCGTCGTACAAAGAACTGGGGCATCCACGCCAAGCAGGAAGAGATTGAAATCGACTTCAAGGAGCTTCTCGAGAAGAACTTCTCGCGCCCTATCAGGATGTTGATCACAGAGCGCATCGTTTTGCTGCTGAGTATCTACATGTGCGTTCCCATAGCTTGCTTACGGTCTTCGAACTTAGACTAACACACCGCCAGGGCCTTCATCTACGGACTTCTCTACCTCTCGTTGACAATGTACCCGCTCATCTTCCAGGGCGTGCACGGCATGAACCTCGGCGTCGGCGGCCTACCTTTCTTCGGCATGATTGTCGGCCAACTGATCGCAGGCGCACTCATTTTCATTCGCCAGCCAGGCTACCAGAAGAAACTCGCTGCGAACAACAACGTCCCCATCCCCGAGTGGCGTCTGCCGGAGGTCATTGCTGGTGGTGTGTGTTTCTCCGCAGGCTTGTTCTGGATCGGATGGTACGTCAATCAAGACAACCCCACATATCTACTCAGTACTAATATATTCGATAGGACCGGATACAACCCCAACATCCACTGGATCGTGCCCACCCTCGCTGGAATCCTCATTGGTTTCGGTCTGCTCGCCATCTTCCTCCAGGCTCTGAACTACCTCGTCGACGCCTATCTCATGTTCGCTGCTTCCGCCATCGCTGCCAACACTTTTCTGCGCAGTCTCTGTGGTGCCGCATTCCCGCTGTTTGCGCGCCAGATGTTTGAGGGCATGGGTATCCAGTGGGCGGCGACCCTGCTTGCTATCCTGGCGGCTTTGATGGTTCCTGTACCGATTTGGTTCTATCTGAAGGGCGCAGAGATCAGGAAGAAGAGTGCTTATGCACCCACGTTCCCGAGACCCGCGGCTGAGGAGGAGTAACACTTTGGTGGAAGCGGTGTAGAGCGTCCTTCAGTCTTCGATTATACCACATCTGGTTCCCAGATGACCATTAGTAATTGTAATAACTATGTCAATTTATATATCTTGTCTCCTATACCCAGCTCCTATCAAGTTGGATGCATACTATCCTGAGTCCTGTCTTCGACAGAGCGTATTGAAATGAGTCGAAGATCACAGATACCCAGGCATTAGCGCTGTGAGAACTTGACACGGTAAGTCTAGTGAAGCGTATCGAGATATATCGATAATCGGAGGACAGCGCTATCTTCCTGCGCGAAGAACGCCTGACTCTCGACATGCGCCCAACGTAGCGACTGCTATCATGTATATTCTCGGTAGACGATTTCACTGGAAGCGCGGTGTCGTCCAACCAGATTCATCGTGTCCAATATTGAATCCGAGCCATCGGAGCGATAGAGAAGCAGGGTGTTTAATTCGAATTTCGCGCTATAAACATGTAAGCATAGTCGAGAGGTGTTTGGGGATCTTGCATACCTTCGCGTGGCTGCAGCCTGCGTGTACTTGGATCGTGTCGCAGGTAGGAAACCACTCGGCGACGGATATCGCAACCGCTTCACCCCATGGTTTTAGAGTAACGGCATACTCGCGACCACGCCTTACAAATAGACGCCCTCCTCCTCATCCCCTCCCTGCGCTGTAGAATCTCCCTGGTCCTGCGCCTGCGCCACCGTCCCATTCGTCTGCGATGGACCAGCCCCGTTGGTCTGCGCCATCGCCGTCGCACCTGCTACCAGTGGCGCGGCCCCCTCTTCCTTCCGCACCTCGCTCTCGTCCCTCGGCCGCCACGGCAGCCCTCTGACCTCCTCGACCTCCTTCTTGACCGCATCCATGCGCTCCTGCATATTCTTCATGACGTGGCGGTTCTCCAGCAGCGCCTCGTAGCAGTCTCGATCGTCATTTTCGCGCGCGAATTCTTCCAGCTGCTGGTTGCTTGACTCGAGGTGTGTGATGCTGTTTGTCAGCTCGGCGTGCTTGGCGTATAGCGCGGAGATGGGGAGGTCGTTTAGCGCCGCGGCGAAGCGGGGAAGGGAGATTGGGGCGGATTCGGAGGACATTTTGGGATGTTGTGCGGGTGGAGGGTGGTTGTGGATTGGGGGCGTGGTGGTGGAGGATGGGGACTGACGTAGGTCTGGTTGTTTAGTGGTAAGACGAGGCTCGCGAAAAGTGGGGCAGGCCTTTTCTTCAACACCGCAGATGTCTAGAACTTTACACGATGGATACGTGATCACTACATGAATCAAAAATAGAATTTCATGGGGTTCAGGAGATCTCCCATACATACAATTGCCTCATTTCACAGATCAGGCGTGACGTTTACAATGCACTGTACCGCACCGAATAGACAAAAGGCCTTATTATCCTGATACCCGAATTCCTGACCTTATCGATCTACAAAGCCTGCTTTCTGGAGCAACGATGAGCTTGCAAAAGGGAGATACGGAAAGAGGATCATTGCAGCGACTGTGAACGTCATGAGTCACAGTCATCCAGCGGATGAAGCTCGATGGTATGGAGAACCCGAGAAATACGGCCCAGTGAAAGAATGGTTTGCTCCTTGGGACCAGTGCAGTGGTGGACCAGCAGGAACAATATCCATGAGCTTCATGAATACCGTGTGGAGCCTCCATGAA
Source organism: Neoascochyta sp. HWLR27 (assembly GCA_019775935.1). Taxonomy (NCBI): domain Eukaryota; kingdom Fungi; phylum Ascomycota; class Dothideomycetes; order Pleosporales; family Didymellaceae; genus Neoascochyta; species Neoascochyta sp. HWLR27. The sequence continues at coordinate 56,506 of WODD01000004.1, read as the reverse complement.
TCTAACCCTCCATTCCAGTGGCACGAGTAATGCCGGCGACCGCAGTGTGATTGCGCCCACCAACGGCTGCTCCGCACTCGGGGCATCGAGCTCTTTCCATAGGCATACCGCACTCGCCAATAGCGAACTATTCGGGTCAGCTGAGTTTCTATCAATGTCGTGCCTGCGTCTTACCGGATGTCCGTTGGGGCAGTTGTACCAGTGACCCGAATGCGTGGCGATACCACCGCGTCCACTCACCATGGCCAATTTGATCGCGTCAAGCTCAGCCTTTGTGACCTCTTCGTAGAACTCTTTTCCTAACAGGCGAAGAAGACTTTCGACAGCCCCTGAGAGGACAGATGCACCATTAAACGGATGCTCGCAGAGCTTGTGGGCCTTTTGTAACAGATCTTTGGCGGATCTCCGGCATTTTGCGACACTCGTGCGATCACTTTCTTTAGTCAAAGCCGTCGACGTAGAGACGTTGACAATTTGCGCGTAGTATAGCGTCGCTTCGACAGCTAGTTTGGGAAGTTGGTTGTCGTTACACTCTTCGATCAATTTGAAGCAGTCGGCAAGGAAAGGCATTGTGTCTTCTGTCGGCAGCTGTAGAATTCCATACGAGGCAGAATCGTGCAACTTCTGTGTAACGATGCGATAAACCTCGAACTTGTCGTTCAATACAATACGGCGTAGGTTGAGACAGAGCATTCGAGCTCCCAGAGTGATTCGCTGATCGCGGTCCGTACATCCGTGTGGTGTGGACGGCACACGACTATTGAGATCCATGGTTGCCAGAGATTCGGATAAATCAGAGTTTCTCTTGAGAGCATAGACTGTCGCCTCGTGTAGCTTGTAGGCAGGCTTGTGGCGGTCGTTCGTTCTGCGCTGAAAGTCTCGTACATTCTTCTCGATGTTGTTCGCTTGTTGGTAACGTTGGCTGACCCTTTCAGCCACAACATAGGCGAGACGTACTTGCACACCTGTCTCATTCATCGCGCTGTCTTCTTGCGGTATCAGGGTTTTCTGCGATACTTTGAGGTCATGTTCCAGATTCTCGAGGATCTCTCCTAGTTCCATCATTCCTCGCTGACCGTCCACCATAAACCGCTTCGACATTTCATCGATGACAGCTCGATTGATCAGCCTGTTGTAGCGTTGTGTTATGTACTGACTGATGGGGTTTCGGCAAGTTGGGCACTGAGGAATTGCGGCAGCCAATTGAGGATTGTCCTTTAGCCCGACGAAATCACCAGTCCTTGGATTGATCTCATATACCTCATTCATTCCGATCATCCCATCAAGCGTCTGGGCTGTGAAGAAGTGATTACCTTTGCATCCCAGAACGACTATTGGCGTTTCGTTGAGATCGACCTCTGAGTAGGGCTTCAACATGACCAAATCAGGACATTCGTTTGACTTCATGCCACAGGCCTGGCATAGCTCTACTGGACAATTTTCGCCGCAGAGGCCAGGACATTGATGGCCGCATGGAAGTAGCTTCGTGCATCTCTCGCCACATGGAAGCCTGTTGCAGGGAGCAGAGCAAGGCATTGAGCAACTGCCTTGGTGCTCACAGGTCCAAGTGCATGGATGTATACAGGGTGCGCAAGGCTCATGGCATTTGAGTTTACACTGAGAGTGTTTGCATCGGACCTGAATCAAATCAGTATCTGGATATGAAGATCTGCCATTAGGGAGCTTACATCGCAATGTTTATGACAAGGCCCGCACTCTGCCCCGTCGTGGCAAATGCGAGGACAGTTGTGGCTGCAAGTTCCGTGTTTCCGGCCACATATCTTCACACACTTAGCATGCAGCAAACTGCCATCGACATTAACTTCACTGCAGCGGCTGCATGTTCCTGGACATAGATGCCCGCATGGTAGCAGCGTTCCACATGGAGTTGGGCACCTGTATCCCTCAAGGCTCACGTCTTGACAGCATTCGACGTTGATCTTGTGTCCACAGTTAGGAACCTGTTTCGATACGATAACGTCGCAGCGTATGCTTGCAAGATCCAACGTCTGATGACAAGAAATTCGATCTCTGACGTGGCCACAAGGCAGGACTACATTGTCGATTTCGATCATGCAGACTCCGCAGCTTTCTCCGCAGGTTGACTTCTGGCAAGGGTGATCGCAAGGGTTGTGGCGGCGCTGACATGGGAGCTCACACTGAAAGACTTCGTGCATCGCCTTCGAGTGACATCGTGCCTGGCATTTGTGACCGCATCCTAGACGGTCGAGACACGCCTCTCTACAACCGCCTTCCGGACTATACGCGATAAAGTCGTCTGGTTCGCGGATTTGAATTTGCTTCTCGGGATGTCTGGGGCAGCAAAGACTCAGATTGTCGCCAACAGAGTCGTCGGTGCGCATCATATCGATGACTTTGTCCCACATTGCAACATTTGAATATGTCTCTGTGTTTCCGAGCAAGTACATTCCGTGTTGTGCTCGGCTGAGCAAAACGTTGATACGGTTCGAAGTCTTGAGGAAGCCCACGTTCCCGCTTTGGTTGCTGCGGACGAGAGAGACAATAATGACCTTTGCTTCTTCGCCTTGGAAGTTGTCGACCGTAGCTATCCGGAGAAGATCGCTGAGCTTCTTCATCTCTAGAGGCTTCTGCGTATGACTATGCATATCAGATGTCGTCTTTCTTCGCCGAGCTGACGCATCGTCTGCGGAAAACCCCTCCTCTTCGAGTGCCTCTTGATCACGATCGCTGAGGACAATTTCAAATTCACTGCGTAGAGCTAGCCGGAGTTTCTGGAGCTGACCAGTATACGGAGTCAGCACTGCAATTTCGCTGCTGTTGTATGTGCCCTGTCGAACGAGGTGGCGCACTAGGGCAAATACCATGTCGACCTCCCATGAGTTGGATTTCGATTTGCTGTGCTGGATCTCGCTTTCGTTATCATCTTCATAGTTCCTGTGATCAAACCAGAATACATTCTTCCGTAGACCAACCACGTTCGGTAGATTGGCGACTGAAGTATGGTCTTTCAAGCGCGGGTAGATTGTTTGGCGGATGAGATTAGAAATCTCAGGACGCATGCGGCGCTGAACTCCCAACTGTGCCACTGGCATCAGAGGCCTTCCTTGCTGACCAACCGATAGGCGCTCAAATTGGCTTCGGTCGAGCTGATGAATGACCCCCTGTTGGCTCTCAAGCGAAAGCTCTTTGAAGTTATTGATGGAAGGTCGCAATTGCTCATGATCACCAATCTGGATGCAATGCTCCACAGTAGGCAGCAGAGCTGAGATCATATGAGGCTCCATGACCTCTCCGGCTTCTTCGCAAATGATGACCTTGCTTCTGACACGCTGTAACATTGAAATTCTCTTTGCCAACCCAGAAGTGGTAACACCGACGACTTCGGCCTCTTGCAGGATACGTCGGTCCGACTCATCGTGTATGTTACGCAAGTCCTCTTGCAACTTTGTCGAACTATCGACCGTCTCTGATAGTTCAGCAGTGATGTCATCATGGATTTCAGTGACCCAGAGATGGACAAGAGCGCATCGTTCGCCATGGGAGAGGGCGTATACGCTTTTGCGTGCTCTTTCCAGCACCCCCGCTAATTTCGAAGCGGGCACACGGACAGGAGGATCAGCCTGAGCTCTGGCGGTCTTCCAGATCTCGAAAGGATGACGTCCGACCTTTTCGAACCCTTCCTCATCGACTGTGCCAAATTGGCTGTGGATTGCGGGATATTTCAGTCTGACATGATCCTGCAAATACTTCCAGTCGGATTGTCTACTGGGTCCATGTAATCGGGCAAGTATCGATTGAGCCTCTTCCTCGTTCTCCTTCAGAGATTTGAATGCTAAAAATGCTCCGTGTGCTTCGGTTTTCGTCTTCCCTTCGGACTGGGCAATGACGCGAAGATTATGGCCTTTCAATATATCTGACCGGCTCTGCCCACCCACACGAACAACTTTCTTGACCCTAGTATTGACCAGATGCTCCAGAAACTGGTCCAAAGCGTGGTTTGTATAGCACCTGTATCTGATTAGGATCTGTTTGGGACCTGAGACTGCACTGAGCGAGATTCACTTACACCACTATAATTGGACCGAGTTTGGCCTTCTTCTGAACAGCCAGGAGAATCTTCATCACCTGCAGGCCGAGATAGGATTTGCCCGTCCCTGGTGGTCCTTGAATGAACGCGAATTCCCGCGTCAAAGCGGCTATGAGCGCTTTGACTTGACCGACGTCAAGTTCCGTCTGCAAAGCGATCTTGTCTATGAGAACATCGTCGTCACATGAAGTTCCTGGTGTGATGGAAAGCTCTTCGTTCTTGTTTCTGAGAATGGGAGCCATCGGGAACCTGAAGCCAGTTGTTCGAGCGTAGATTGGTGGCGCGACCTTTTGGTAGACTTTCAAATGAGACGGCCCATCGCAAGGCTTTGGAATGATGTACTCTTCGAACTTCAGGAGGCTCAATTGCTGCATATTCTGCAGATTTTCGAGGATTGGCACAAATGTTGCTGGAATGACCTTGGGGAATTCGATCAAAACGCCTTGACTCTTGTCGCAACTGCTTTTCAGAAGGTCTTGGAGTGATCGCTTGTCCTGAGTTGTTGGTCTGGCAGTGATGGTCGCTATGCCGACACGGTCTGTTAGACCACATCTTTTTCTTGGTTCAGTAATCCTCTGCGATACGGTGAGAAAAGAGTGCTGTAAGATCGACCCCTCCATCCAGATGTAAGACACGAGACAGCCCTCTTCCAGTCTCTTGCAGTCTTCCCACCATGCCTGCCTCTGGTTGGCAGATAGCTTCCGATCAGCTTGAGGCTGCCGGAAAGAAATTTGTATTTCCAAGCCCCGACGAGAGCCGAAATCCACACTCGAAATGTGCGCGTTGGAGTAATTGTAAGTGCGCATATCTCCTAAGCTCAGTCTTTGATTGCCAAGAATGTTCGGATCACGCGTTGCGGCATGCATTAACCCAGCTAGGGCCCTCTTCAGATCGCCAAAGACATCGTGGCGGAGCAGACGGAAATTTGTATCGATGTACCTCTCGACCTGGCTAGTAAGGAAATGTGGTTGGTTTGGATCGGTTGAAGGCAGGAATTCTTTCGCGTCGCTCATGATCTCGTCTCGAGTGGGGAATATCTTGACTTCGGATATGTTCTTCTTGTCATTATCGTGGCGGTTACTCGGAGTTGCCTGTTTTCGAGGGTATACGGACAGCACAACCTTGCTGGGCTCCTCTGACTCTTTTAGGTTATCATCGGCGACTAGTCCCTTCGCTCTTGCAACCATAGCTTGTACCTCTATGAGGTATCTGTTCATACTGCTAGATACTGCAGATGCGGTGTTGAGTCCAGCGGAATCCTTCAGTAAGCGCACGAGTTCTTCGACATCATCGTTCAGTCTTGCTCTCGCGTCTCTCCGCAATAGCTCATGGAGAGTTGCCGAGATTCTGACAAATGTTTCCTGCAGGGTCTCCATTGGAACTGATACCGTGTGCTTGACTTGTTCAGCTCTCAACAGTTTGCACAGACGCAGGAAGAAAGACACAGCTCGTGTGCCGTTACCACCGCTCAGAAAGCTGTAGATTCCGGCTACAAACTCGTCTACCGCGAGACAGTCTAGCAGAGCAGGGTGCGTTACGACTCCGAGGAAAGTCTTCGATGTTCTAATGAACTGACAGTCATCATCAGCTTTCGAAACCTTTTCAACGAGTGCTTTGATATGCGCGCGGCCGTTGCATCTTTCGGTGCTACTATCGAGATCTCGGGGAAGTTGTTGAACTAAGTCACGATCATTGTCTTCTAGTATCGCTGCTGCACCGTCCCACACCCTGGTCATATGATAGTTCTCGTTCGGGGAATAGTCCTGGCTGAGGTACTTCTTCCATGAGTTGTAGCTTCTTCGAGATTGCTTTTGTTGATCGGTTTCTTGCGCTCTTACAGCCTTGGTTTCATGCGTGCTTCCAGGCTTGGTTTCTTGCGTCCTTGCTGGTTCTGTTTCGTGGTGACTGTTTGGCGACGGCTCATGCGAGAAGCGACAGTCTTTGCGGCTACAGGTACCTTTGTTCTGATACTGATAGCAGATGTTTGGTACCGATGGTTTCTTTGGTGTCCACTTGTGACGCCCTTTGGCAGGCCTTTCCGCATATCGACGCCGATCAGCCATTCTGGCGGTAGTTGCCTTCTGTTGCGGGCGGTGGGCGCGACCGAGAGAAGCTCTACAGGACTTGTCAGTGATCGGCTGAGCCAGAAACAGCGCTCCGAACTTACTATTGAGAGCTTTAGAAAAGGACCAGATCTAATCTCAGGCACGCTTTCTGCAGGCGGTGAGGTGGGTGAGGTGGGCGAGGTGGGCGAGGTGGTGGTAGTCGGGTGGAGGCACACTTGCACCAGGCAGCCACTTCAGTCCTAGAACTTGCGTTACAAATCGTTTGCTTTCACCATTTTCAGGTCCGGTGAGCTGTGAACAAGCGCAGTAGACTGGACACAGGCCCAATTGCCGAGAGTGGGGCAAGCAAACACGTACACGCGCGACCTCCTAACAAGGTGAGAGCACCACGGTGAGTAAGGTGACTCCCTGAGTTAAGTTTTAGGTATCTGCTGGCTTACGGAATTCCGAGTGCATGCGGGAGGCAAAGACGACCAGAAGCTATGATGAAGCTGGGCAGGTCTTCTCTTGCAATCTGTTAGTCGGGGGTCTGAGATAACTGTCTGAGCACATTCTGTAAAACTCAAACATTTGGAGAGCTTCAATAGATGAGTCTCGAATATCGAAAGTGCGGAAACAGAAAACAATGGGTAGATTGTCAGTTGCATGATACCTGGCGGGCACAAAAGGTATCAGATCATGGGAAGATAGAAACAACACTTGGAAGTAAAAGTAGCACCAGCAGAAGAAGCACTACGTAAGTTCTGATTCCATGCACGATAAATGTATCTGGGTTGCAGTATCTCTGTAACATATGCACTAGAAAGCCTACACATCACCATTGTATTTCATCAGAGACGGCAAGTGGATGAACTGGATACTCCCACTAACTCGTTGCACACTCGAGCCATTCATAGCTGCAATGGTACCCACTTTCTCTTTTGTTTCTTCCCTCCTTCGCCGTCCGTCTCTTTTCTGCCACCCATGTTCTTGTCCGTGGTGATCGTTCCCCGGGGTTCCATCACACTTGAAGAATCCTGTCTCATGAAGACTTCTACCCAGGTGGCCGCTTCGCTATCATGAGATGGTCTGCCTGAACCCCTCAACGGTAAGACCAGTTTTTACTGTATCGTTTGCTCTGACTGCTTTGGTCTACGGAACTCCTCCTTAGACAGGTGGACATAAGATGGATCGACTAGGTCAGAGGTGAGGGGAATGCTGTACTGTGAACTATGAGATGAGCATTGCAAGGCCGACTCTGAGGTATTGAGCGGAGGAAAGGACGACAGTGGAGGTGGTCGGATAGTTTTCATGTTGCCTAGAGATCCGCACCCGGCTCTTCTACCCATCGAATGTCCACCACTGCTTACATTCATCGGTTCTTCCGCATTCGATCGCTCGAAGAAATCGCCCAGTCTTACGAAAATCCCTTCTCGGAAACATGAATCCATCAATTGGTTGTGTTGGAATACATGGCTTTGAGCCTGCAGCGAGTGAGCCCACAGTCTTCCGACTTGGGGCACATATTTCTTATGTCCTTCTGGCTGAGTTACAACCATTAGCAAAGCTCGGATTCGTGGATCGGGATGTCTCGATGAAATCATTCGAGCGGTTCCATGACTTGGTGATCTCAAATTGTCAAGGTGGGCATCAGGATCTGCGCCGCGCTGCAGGAGCATCAGCACAATTTCGTAGACATCTTGGTGCAACTCCCTCTTGACGAAAGCTTCTCTCTGGATGAAATCTCTCCTCTTTGAGTCCCGCGTAAGGACACAATGCAAAGTATGGTTCAAGCTTCGGGCCGAACAGTGGATGGGTCTGAAGTCCAGGAGCAGATTGACCATTTTCAGATGTCTGCTGCAAGCTGCGATCGTAAGCGGGCTCATTATCATGTTGAGGGTTTCCGATGGTGAGCTGTATTGAGTGTTAACATCTGCACCATATATGAGTAGTCTATACGCCATTCTTGTCAGATTTCTCTTGACCGCAAATAATAGAAGGCTGCTTCGATGGGTTTGAATGTTCTGGTGCAGTATCTGATCAACGATGAGTGGATAGTACCGATGGCTCACTCGCGCGAGCCGAGTACGATTTCGAATATCCAGGTCCTGAGCGATTTTGAGTATGAGTTTGTCATAGAGTGAGAAGAATGGTCCGTTGATTCGACGTAATTGGTCTTTCGATAAGATCCGAAGCCTCTTGTTGGTTCTACCGACATGTCTGAGATCATGGGCGCTCATGCTGCCAAGGATTTGAAAGATGACCTCGTTGGGTACTGCAAGAAACGAAGACTGCATGTCATATCTTGACCGCTGTTGTATGGCCATCGTAGAGAACGATGTTTTACGGGTGAAAGTGAAGCGTGGGAAGAGCTGCGGCGTCTGGTTATTGAAGCGGCCTGGATAACATGGTTGATTGGAACAAACTTGCTTGTTCTGCAGCAACGAAAACGGGAGTCCACCTGATTTCTAAAGTTTTGGAGAACAATCAAAAACACTCTCGCCATTCGAACCGCGCGATTTCCGTTAGGGTCGCGGCGGGCCAGAATTCCCGAACAGACCATAGTAGTCCCTTTTAGGCTTGGTGCCAAGGTGGCTGAAAGTGCACAGTCGGAGTTAACAGTGCAATTCGTCTCTGGATGTTCATCCGATCCGTCTATGATCAGGCCCAGCGCTCGTAGCTCTCGGACTTTAGTTCGTCAAGACACGAGAAGAAAAGCATATTTAAATCTGTTAAAACCCCGTTCATTCCAAGTATCCGCTCACATCTTCTCATCACAGTCGAATAGATATCAAGTCAAACGCTCGACACAAATTTTGTTTCTTTACTACAATACCATCTCGTCAGCCAGTATGCCAAACATTCAGGGGGTCGTGGATTACAATCCATACAAAGACATTCCGTCGCTGAAAGGAAAAGTTGTGTTTATCACGGGAGGTATGTATCTCACACTTCAAATAAGAGACTAACTAGCTCTTAACCTACAACAGGAACTTCGGGCCTCGGTGCTGAGACCGTCAAGCATTTGGCTGTGCACAGTCCTGCGCACATCTACTTTTCAGGTCGTAACGAGAACTCCAGTAGAGATTTGATCGAAAGTGTTAAGAAGAGCTGCCCAGGAGTTGATTTGACGTTTATCAGAATGGACTTGACCTCTTTAGAGTCGATAAAGAAGGCAACAGCAGAAAATTTTGTGCACACTTGCTTAGACATCGTCATCAACAACGCAGGTATTATGGCCAATCCGCCGGCACTCAGCAAAGACGGGTACGAGATCCAGTTTGCGACGAATCATCTCGGACATGCGATGCTCCTACGAGAGCTTCTTCCGACACTCATCAAGACGTCAGAACAACCAAATAGTGATGTACGCATCATATCGCTCACTTCACTCGGATTCGCTATGCATCCTCGTACGGGTATCGACTTCAAACAACTTGCTAGTGGTAGCACAATGTCAAGTTGGGGAGGTCCCTGGATTCGGTACGGACAATCCAAGCTCGCTAACATCCTGTATGCTTCCGAGCTCGCCCGTCGTTATCCAAATATTTCTTCTGTTTCATTGCATCCTGGCGTGGTTAGAACACCGCTAGTCCATTTGCAGACTTGGTACAATCGTCTGTTCATTCTGGCGAGTCAATGGATGGAAGGAGGTTTAATGGAACCAGAACAAGGGGCTTGGAATACCACATGGGCTGCAGCCGCCGCCAAGAAAGAGGAGTTGAGAAATGGTGGTTTCTATGTCCCTGTTGGGTCAGATGGCTTTGACAGCGTGCTTGACCAAGCTGCAAAAGATGAGAAACTGGCGGCACAGCTGTGGGACTGGACAGAACAGGTGCTTCAGAGATTTGACAGGCTTTAGGAGGAGAGCGAGGACCACGCACCTTTCCTTGTGTAAACTTTGTACCACGCAATGGCCCTCTGTTCTGTCCGTCTCGTCGTATATAATATGCTATTCCGTTCCATGAGTTTGAGCTAGTAATCTCATTCCTTCTTTTCGCCTCTCTCTGGGTAATATCCTCCTGCGAATTCAAGACTTCCTCCCTCAAAATTTTCGCTCGCGACCTTGTTCCAAGCACTCCATGGCATCCAACCGTCCTTTTCGTACACCTGGACATCAATGGTAGCAATGAAGCTTTCGCGACAGAAATTCGACCTGTGACCATCTGGAAACGGACTCGCTAAGCCGAACCACCCTGGCTCTTTTGGAGCTCGGGCTTTCAATTCCAATTTGTAGAAATAATTGGAGACCGATATCGAAAATGTGCGTCTTTCCCAGTCGATTTCCACACTCATGAAAGGTGAAAGAATAGAGAGGTTGAAGAATGATACGGAGAATGGTGGCACAAAGTCCAGATTGAGTTCCTTCGACCGGTAACCCAGCATGTACGCTGTTTGGCCCAATATTTTGCCGCCCGCGAGGCAAACGCCTTTCTGGTGGTTGGCATCCCAGGCTTGAACCCACATGTGCGCTTCAGGGAAGCTGTTAGCCCAGTTTTTCTCTTGGTGGATAGTTCCACGGCCTTTCCTATCAGCTACTGGATGGTCGTTTCCAAGAGATGGGATGTTCAAAGTGAATGAACATGGTGAGGAGAGCGAGTGCACGTGCCAATGCAGAGGAAGAGGCAAATGAATCATCCATCCTTCCGGTGTGCTCTTATCGTGTTTCCATGCTGTTATGGCGTCGCTGTCCGCTTCGAAACTCCAGTCCTCGGTATTCAAGCGATATGAAGCGGTACCATTGGCATGGACGCTCATGTACCCTAGATCCGGGATGCGCAGCTCAAAAGCTTTGGAGGATTTGTCTGTGGTGATGCGCTCAATGTTGGGCACGAAATGCTCCCGCTGGAATATTTGCTTTCCGGAGGCCGGGTAATAAGTGAACGACACCATGTGTGGGCGGCTCGACGCATTTGGGACAGAGCATATGATGAGTGCGATATGCGAACCACTCTCGAAATCAAACTTGGAGTAGAACCCCTCAAAGTTTGAGGAAGGGTGGGGCGCAAAATGCTCCATGGTTGTGCGATTGTCAGAAATGAAAGAAGTGGAAGGGAAGGAGTTACCAGATGTGTGCGAGTTGTGAGAATGCACAAGTCATGACGTAGGTCTTGGCAACGGGTGTAGCACGACAGTATCAACGACATGGAGTACGTAAAGTACTTAAGGACTACAGCAGTTTATCAGTGAGTACGAAGCATGTCAGTGGTATTCTTCTGTTTTTGTCTTCAGAGAACTAAGTCGCGTAGAGATCTACGGGTGGGCTTTGCATGCTGCCAGGTGTATGCCTTACACTCCATCCACTGAGAAATTCAGAGTTCATCCTTGACGCTACTCTTTCCCCCTCCGGTCTTCGCTTGCTCAGTCAAACCCTTCCGTACAATGCTTGTCAATATTTCATAGACGACCTGTGCAGCAGCGATGCCTGTTGTCTCCGCGGAGCTGTCATAAGCTGGGCTGACTTCGACTATGTCAGCACCGATCACATTCAGGTCCTCAATGCCCCTGAGGATCCTGATCAGCTCTCTAGTACTCCAGCCTCCAGGTTCTGGGGTTCCTGTTCCCGGAGCAAGACCAGGATCAATCACATCGATGTCGACACTGAGATACACGGGCATCTCGGTTCCAACTCGATCCATTATAGATGAGATTATTCCCTTGGTCCCAATCTCATCAATGTCATCTGTTGAGATACGGAACCAGCCTTGCTCCGAGTCGTCTTTATAATCAGTATCGTCATCGCCAGACAGCCTAGTTCTCAGCCCAGCGTGGACGCTTGAGCCATTGGCGATAAGACCTTCTGTTGATGCGATCCAGAACATGCTGCCATGATTCAGAAATGACTGGGTTGTTGGGTCCTCGGGATCAATCCAGGCTGACGGGTACTTGGCCGGATGCCATGTATCCAAGTGCGCATCGAAATGTACAACTACAATTGGTTGGTTGTAAACTTCCTTCAAAGCCCTCAGAGCAGGAAGTACAATGCTATGGTCGCCGCCCAATGTGATCAACTTTGGTTTGGTGAAGTATTGAACCCCACTCTCTGCACTCTTCTTAGTTGGGCCCCGTTTTCCAAGTTCTAGGAAAGCTTCACTCATCTGACGCAGAGCGAGCGCATTATCGAATGGTGTGACTGGTATATCTCCACAGTCGACGACATTCGCCCACGAGGTGAACGGATTGAGACCAGCTCGCGTGTTGAAGCCACGGAAGGAAGTTTGACGTGAGGATCCGGCTCTGATTGCTCGAGGGCCAAACCGCGCACCTGGTCGATAGGAAACTGCAGTGTCAAATGGGGCGCCGAGAATAGCTACGTCATATGTAGTTTGGGGATGTGTAAGGCAGCGCGTGTATGGTAGGTGAGCAAAAGTTGATATGCCGCTGAAGCCCCACTGTACCCAGTTAATTGATTTGCGTAGAGAAGCTCAATTCTTACTTACATCGGTCCCCCATTTTCGCTCGAGCTCGTCCAGACGCTCTTGTGAGAACGTCTTTTGGTCGTGAGCATGATGGGTTGCGTGTGCCACAGCGGAAGCAGAAAGAGCCAACGCAGTCGTCCAGTACCACAGCATGTTCAATTCTTGGATTGCAAGCGAAAGAAGATGCGAGGTCTCTTTATACTCGAGGAATGCCATCAGTCAATAGGGCGTGTGCTGGTAGCGATAGGTCTTATCGGCAACTGCGGGGCAGCCAAAATAGGTAGGTCCATCCGACATTCTTGCGCGCATGTGGAGATGATACGATTCAGTCATTGTAGTTGAGGGTGGGAGATTCCATTTGCTAACACTAGTGAAGGTGCAGTGCAGCTTGTCAGATGGATTCGGAAGTATGAGCTGTTTCCTATCTCACGTGAGAGCGCGATGTGCCAATGCGAGGCGGTAGTCCGTGTACTCCCCGCAACGTCAACTACCAACCACCAAACCCACGACACTATACACCTTCAACGCAACGGAAATGAGTGACAACAAGACCACCGAGTACGTTACGCTCGTCTCGAACGATGGCTACGAATTCAAAGTCCTGCGCTCGGCAGCGTGCATTGCCGGCACCATTAAGAGGGCCTTAGATCCACAGTGTTTGTTTTGCCTGTGACTCAAATGCACCACACGGCTAATTCTGGACACAGCCAACTTCCAAGAGAACACTGAGAGCCGAATGGACTTCCCAACATTAAAGTACGCGCTTCCTCGCCCGCTTTCCGATCGCGAACAACTGGAACAGGGGATGGGGTGACGGTGGCAACCAAGCTGACTGTGCGCAGTGGCGTTGTTCTCGAGAAAGTCTGCGAATATCTATACTACAACCAAAAGAACTCGAATAGCAAGGATGTTTCGGATATGGATATACCGCCTGAGCTCTGCTTGGAGCTCCTCATTGCTGCGGACTATCTCGATGGTATGTTCTCTTAATCCGGCAGCAAGCGCATCTACTGACGAGAACAGTCTGAGACAACAGGCTCCAGCGGCTGAAATTTCAGCTTTTCATACAGCTATAACACTCTCCCGAACCAGAACACTGCGATCCGAATACATACCAATATACCAGCAACAGCTTTCCAGCCACTAGTACACACCTGGCATTTGAAGCATACCCAACGGGAACTACTTTCAAGAAGCTATCGGAGCCTTAGATCTATGAGCTACTAGATGAAAGGCGGTATCGGCAGATGCGGGTCGTGATATAAGAGTCGGGCTCTGTGCCGTTATCACGACAGCCCATACGCACTCAAGTGTTGGTCGACGCTGAAGGTACTTTAGGCAAGGTAGACGTCATGAAACCTTCAATTCTGATTAATTGCAATCATAGTGATTGTTTCGGCTCTGCCACAGCTTCCTGTCAGGCTTCTGATGACGTTTCTACGTCTCCAATGCTCACACTCTCAATTGCCCGTTTCCTCTCGTCTCTCCTCTGCAGAAACCGCAGCAGAACTGTCAGAGATATCATGGCAATCCCCAGAACAGCCCCTGCCGTGAAACCTGCCTTGAAGCGCGGCGCATCAACGGTTCTCCAAACTGCAGTAGAGTACCAAATTGTCATGATGTAGCTGAACATGTTTGATGCCGCGATCACGAAACCACGCATCTCATGGTCGTGTGGGATTAGATCCGAATACCAGGCAAAGTAAGGTCCTGGAACGCCAGCAGAGAAGTATGAAATGTAGTACGCAAAGTACTGGACGCGTTCAGGCACATTCCAGGCTGCTAGGATTGTCATGCCAATAAATGTGCCAGCTTGCATGACGATTATGGCGGGCCAGCGCCGGCCTTGGAGGAGCGGAGAGTCCGAGATCATGCCTGCGGAGAGTTGCACGACGACACCAATGGCAACCTGACCTGTCGGCCAGACATTTCTTTGGTATACTGTGTGTCCATTTGACTTTAGCCAGAGTGCAAAGTTCGGCTGCTGGCTCGGAAAGCTCCCCTGGACAAAGAAGTAGCCGAGTGGAAGAACCCAAAACTGCCACTGCTTCATGATGCCGACAAACTTGGCGCGATTCCATGGGTTATGGCCCAATGGTTTTTGGCCTTCTGCAATCAAGCGTTTGCGTTGTTTATCGGCTTCTTCTTCCGCAATGTAGAATGCCCTGGTCGTCTCAGGGAAATCTGGGATGAAGAAGTATCCGACGAACGCGATGGGCAGAGAGATGACTCCGCACACGATGAAGAGCCACTTAACAGGTCAGTTTCTAAACTTATCTTTGCAAGCGATGATGCTTACCTGCCAACCTTGTTTGCCCATCCTTCCATCCAGACCTTGGTATACACCCGCCTGTAAATATCCGCTGAACATACTTGCCAGAGCTGCAGTGCAGTAAAATAAGGCCACCCGCTTGCCCCTCTCCTCCTTCGTGTACCAACTGGAGACGAGATACTTGGGACGTCACGGTTAGTTAAAGTTGAATCGCCGTCAGAAAAGTGGTACTTACTATCATAACTGGGAAATATCCGCTTTCGCAGAGGCCGACCAGGAATCGAATGGCGTATAGATGAGAAACTTTTGTGACTGACGATGAACAGAACGTCAACACAGACCACAAAATCTCCATGGTCGGAATCAATATCGATGGTCGGACACGCGTAGCCAGCATCACTGCTGGCATCTGCCCGATAACGTAACCCGCTGTAAACACATTTTGAGAGTAAGTCAACTCGCTTCCGTACATGTTCAATGACTCCTTCATCTATCGGGTTTTAGCTTTGACGATCACCGAAATAGACACAGACTTACTCCCGAAACATAAGCATTACCAATATTCGCTTGGTCAAGGTTTTTGCTAAAGTAGCCAAGACATGCCGAACTCAGAAGGAAGACGTCCAGTTTGAACAGGAACCATTTCTCTTCGCGTGGCTTATCGGGATCGTCCCAAGCATAGCGTTGGAATGTCCGGTGTGCCCGACGTGCTGCGCCCAGGAAACCTGGTTTTTCCCATGGCTTCACCTCCTGGGAGATAGTAGGGCTTGCATCGCTTTGAGAAGTGACCTCGGATGCGACTGACGTTTTTGGCTCGTCTTTGATTGCCATGATGGGTGATATGCGAGATAGAGTTTCATGTAGCATAGGTAAAGATTCTTTATGTACTCCAGCCGTATACCGTACAGAATACAAGGACTGAATTATTGATATTGCGCCATAACCACGAGATTGCCGTCAGCAGTTATCTCTAGCAAGTAATAGGATTTCTGAACTCTCAAGCCATGTATGCAGCTACCCCACTAAGGGTCTGGGATTCTATCCTAGGTAGCGAAATCGGAATTGCGTCATGAAACGCATTGTTTGCGTTTATCCCCACAAGATATAGGCGTCGGCGGAGATAGGATTGTGGCCGAAGGGGCGAGTCGTACGGGCAAGTCGCGTGGGCGGACTTGAATCGCAGCAAGACGATTAGCTTCTCTCAACGAAGGTGGAGCTCTAAATTTACTCCTGATATCTAAAGCTCGGTTTCTGAGTTGTTCATGTCTCCGACATTGAGTAACCACGTTCCAGTCATGCATAGTCCAATCACGTGATCGACCCTTCACTGCTGCTTTCGCAGCAGCGTTCTGGAAATAAATGCAAGAGTTGCATCTCAATCATTGCAATTCGAGCTATACTGTCAAATTAGGCAACCCATCGCTGGAAGGGAATAGGTGCAGACCTCGTAACGAGTGGGCTTTCGTCATACTAAGTTGACATTGCGCCATCTGATAGCGATCATCACATTCGCGGGGAATGGCTTGTGACGCTCAACCCCGCTCAAAGATACTGTTGAATATATTTCTATAGTCAAAATTTGCCGTAATTGGCCAAAAGGACAAGTGCTGTAAGTGATGTGGATACATCCGCGTTTGGTCCTTGGTACCAACGGTGCCGCGTGCATGTATCCGCGACATTATCAGTCATCTCTCCACTCCTCAGCCGTTATAAACCGATGCAAACTGCAAGCTTCATCCAATGATACGAAGAATCAATGAATGGCGACATGCGGAGACTTACTGATGGAATACATGTGCGTTCCTACATCGCATGGGCGGAAGATGAATGCACGATATGACTATCATGTGGATGACTATTTGAGGAGAGCGATGCACTTGAGTTGACTGCATACTCCAATCAACTCAGTTCCTGTCCCAGGTCAAAGCATCACTCGCCGCAACCATGTCTACCACATTTGTCGAGACGGTGAATCCGAGCACAGAGGAGAAGGATCTTTCTCAATACTCGTTCGAGAACTTGGAGCCATATGTCCATCCTCCTGAGACAAAGGAAGACCTTCCGTGGTCCGAGTTGGTGACGCTGGATCTTGAAGACTACAACCGGCCAGGAGGGAAGGAGCGCCTGTCTAAGCAGCTCGAACACGCGGTGCACCATGTCGGATTTGTAGGTTTCCTCCTATAACTCGAACCGTCCCTGGAAGACATAAACTTACACCGTACAGTTCTACGTAAAAAATTACGGCCTAACCCAGGAGCAAGTGGACCGTCAGTTCACACTTGCAAAGCATTTCTTCGAGCTTCCCACCTCAGAGAAAGAGAAGTTTGAACTTGACTACGGCGCCGCCGATTACAATGGCTGGCGCCGTCCTGGTCGCTCTCTGATCGCAAAAGCGAAAGACAATATTGAGATATACAACATCCCCAAGTTCACAGATGACTTCAAGGGCAAGTACGACCAGCCCGATATTCTGAAGGCCCATCTGCCCGAGATTGAGTCCTTCCAACGCGCACTACACTCCAACGTGGTTCTGCCACTGCTAAGGCTGTTCGCGATTGTGCTGCAGCTCCCGGATGAGGAATATCTGGTCAGGCAACATAGCTACGAAAGAAAGTCTGAAGACCACTTCCGTTACATGATATACCACCCACGCACCGACGAAGAGTGGGCTGCGAGCGGCAACGGCGCAACAGGTGGCCACACGGACTTGGGAACAGTGACCCTGCTCTTCCGCCAGCCTGTCGCTGGGCTGCAGATCCTCGGCGAGGACGGAGACTGGACATGGGTCAGCGCACAGCCCGGAACAATCACCGTCAACCTCGCAGATACCATCTCGCACCTCACGGGTGGCTGGCTCAAGTCTTCGGTCCACCGCGTCGTGGCACCACCGCAAGACCAACGCCAGTACAGCCGCACTGGCTTGCTCTACTTTGCGCGCCCGCACAACGATACAAAGCTGTTGCCAATCACCGACTCGCCGGTTCTGGAGAAGGCTGGTGTCAAGCCTCGCTTCGACAAGATTGTAACGGTTGAGGAGTGGGTGCGTGCAAAGCAGACGCTGCAGCTGAACCCAGAGATTGCAGCGAAGCGCTGGGCAGAGCGAGACGACGGAAAGGTGGAGGTCCTGGCGGGATTCCATGACCAGAGATACAAGGAGTAGGAGGTGTTATGTATGCCTGTTGGAAATGAACCGCATTTACTCCTCCCCACGGAACGGTCGACTGGAAACATGTCTTAAATCTCGCTTTCACAGTGAACCACATAACATGATATTGGAATGTGTGACTCTTGAACTGGATATCCTAGGGCGGGAACGATGAGGAACCGCTGTCCTATATATGATTAAAGAACCTCTAGGCCAGCCTATTCGTGACCTCAACAAAGCTTTGCCATTGCTTGTATGCCGCACCACTTGATATAGCCCACTTGGCTCTGCGGACACCTTCCTTCCACCTTCCACCGCCGGGCCCAACTTCCTTGATGACGTTTCCGTCATCGCCCTCACCCATGTTACTCGTATCTGCGTCGCAAATGCCGCTGATGACAAGGAGAGCGGCGGTGTTGATGTAAACAAAGTGCAGAATCGGGTCGTCTGGTGCGACTTCACCAGTCAGAATCTTCATCAGAATCTCTGCGTTCTTCTCTGGGGACTGGCCAGGCGACACCTCACTCAGGGGATGTGTAGGAAGGCCAAAGTCCTCGGGGGTGACAGTGAAGTAGTTGATGTCGACGTTGGCCGTCGACGCATCCTCGACTAGGCGCCAGCAGTGCGTGGGTCCAGCACATGAGAGCTCGTCGAGTTCCTCATCACCGCACATGACCAATGCCTTCTTGGCACCAGATTGGCGGAGGGCTTCTGCGAAATCAGGAGCGATCTCTCTACGTGCCACGCCGAGAACACGCGCTTCGATCTGATCGTGGAGTGGGTTGGCCAATGGGCCGAGAAGGTTGAAAATTGTGCGCCAGCCAAGCTGTTTGCGGATAGAGGCTGCATGCCGAGCTCCTGGGTGGAAGATAGGGGCGAACAAGAAGGCGTAGTTGGTTTCAGAGTAGATCTCGTGGATGGTCTTGGGTGCTACCGCAGTGATCACGGGAGCCTTGGGTGGTGTGCAGGAGAGAAGGTCTGCAGAGCCTGAGCGCGATGTCGAAGCTTTGTTGCCATGCTTTGCGACCATGAGAAGCGAACTGGCAAGGATGGAAGAGGTAGTTGATATGTTGAAGGTGTTGTGCGAATCGCCTCCAGTACCGACTATGTCACACTGTAGAGAGTTAGTCTCTAATCGGTACTAAAGATCTTCTAGGCAGATAGTAGAAGACCAACCCCCGCCAAAGAGAAAACTTACTAGGCCTCCATGGTAATTGCCCTCTTTCCGCCCGCGTTCCTGGAGGAGTTTCTCGAGTTCCTGGAATTCAATCTTGGTTGAAAAGTCGCGCATAGCCTTGGAGCACTTGGCAAGGACCTCGGCCTGCCTGTCTTGGTCTGTGAAGTGAAGACATGTCAACAGGGCGCCGGTCTGGACCTCTGACAAGCTATTGGTGAAGATCAAAGAGAGTGCCCCCGCAATCTCGTCTGCTGTTGGCTTCGTCGCAGGCGACTCATGCCACAGGCGTTTGAGCAGCGGCGTGATGGAGACCTTGGCATCCTCTTCGGTTGGGGCTGACGACATGGTGGGCTGGCGGGGTAGCTGGCGGGGTACTTTGCGGCGGGCAGCTGACCACGGCGGCGTCGGCTGGCGAGTGATTAGGGGTCAGGGTGATTTGGGCAGCACAATTGAGGGCTTTCGAACACAGACAGCTCTAAGCACCGGGTTGACTCACGCCCGGAAGCGACAGTAGAGTCCGCAATGGTCCATCACACGTAGCGCGCTAGGCCGCTCTCGGTTGCGAGCACGGACGCACGGTGAATCGTTTCGCCGCACCTCAAATTTCGATGCAACCGCGTCGCGTCCGAGTGGACCACGGGAAGTGACGGGGTCAGAGTACTTTCTCTGACAGAACTAGCAGCGAAACCGCCCGCGACGCCGAATACTTCAAATGGGCAAGAAGCGGACCCATGCCGAGACCAAGGATGGCTTTAGCAAGCCGTCTCCGGGCCACGACCGGATGAAAGGCGGCGCATCCGACAGACACGACAGGCGCAAGCCCGCCGACGCTGGCAAGATGCGCTCAGCGCTGGTAAGCGACAGACGCAATGGCCGCGATGGGACCCAGCTGACAGTGCGACAGATCTTCAAGCCCCAGCCCGAGTGGCACACGGTCGAGCTGCCAGCGCTGCCCACTGTCCCCAACCCGACCATCCCGCCGCGCTACATCCTCGACGACCTGCACCAGTATGCCGACGAGCTGCTCGAGGCCGAGACGACCGAGTATGCCGCCTCGCACATGTCCAAGGATTCGTCGCACAAGTTCATGTCGACTGTCATGGCCTCCGGAACCATGGAGGACAAGGTCTCCGCCCTGACGCTGTTGGTCCAGGAATCGCCGCTGCACACTTCCAAGGCCTTTGACCAGCTGATCGGCCTGTCGCGCAAGAAGAGCAGGAACGCCGCCATGATGGCACTCGCTGCTCTGAAAGATTTACTCGGCCAGGGCGTTCTCCTGCCCCCGGACCGGAAGCTCAAGGCGTTTGCGCGCCAGCCGGGCCTGTTGAGCGCGCTGCAGGGCAAGAACATGCACTGGAAGCGCGGCGAGAAGCTACCCGGCGACCTCCAGAAAATTCACCTGATCGCATGGTCTTACGAGGATTGGCTGAAGAAGCAGTACTTTGAGATGCTCAAGATCATCGAGGGATGGACTAACGACGAAGTCGAGTACTCGCGCAACCGTGCCGTCACCTTTGTCTGGGAGCTGCTGAAGGAGAAGCCCGAGCAAGAAGAGAACTTGCTGCGACTACTCATCAACAAGCTCGGAGACAAAGAGAAGAAGGTCTCGTCCCGTGCATCCTACCTGCTGCTGCAACTGCAAATTACCCACCCACTGATGAAGAACGTCATCATCAACTCGATCGAATCCGACCTCATCTTCCGGCCGAACCAGAGCGCACACGCCAAGTACTACGCCGTCATCACCCTTAACCAGACTGTCCTGAGCGTCAAAGAAACAGAGGTTGCTAGCAAGCTTCTGGAAATCTACTTTAGCATTTTCCTCGGACTGCTGAAGAAGCAGAAGGAGCACGAGAAGGAGGAAACGCGCATCAACAAGCACGGCCTTGTGCAGGGTGGTGGCGGCAAACCCGGAAAGATGGCGAAGCGCAAGGCCGAGAAGGAGGCTACACAGGCCTTCAAGGTTGCCGACGAGTCGCGCGAGAAGCTCATCTCCGCCATCTTGACTGGTGTCAACCGCGCCTTCCCCTTCGCCAAGACTGACGATGCGAAGTTTGAACAGCAGCTCAACACCATCTTTGAGGTTACGCACTCGTCCAACTTCAACACCAGCATCCAGGCCATGACTCTCATTCAGCAAATCTCTGCCACCAAGCACTACTCGACAGACCGTTTCTACCGCACTCTCTACGAATCTCTTTTGGACCCCCGCCTCATTACGACCTCCAAGCATATCATGTACCTGAACCTCCTCTACCGATCGCTCAAGGCGGACACCAGCGTCAAGCGCGTCAAGGCCTTTGTCAAGCGTCTGCTCCAGATCATCCACATGCATGAGCCCCCCTTCATTTGCGGTGTTCTGTACCTCGTGAACGAACTCATCAACACTTTCCCCAGCATAAAGGCTATGTTGTCGACCCCGGAAGACAACGTGGACGATGGTGAGGACGAGCACTACGATGACGTTCCAGAGGACGCGGATGAGGCAAACAAAGCCGACGACAAGTCCGCCCAGTCTGCCTACGATCCCCGGAAACGAGACCCAGAGCATGCACAGGCGGACATGTCATGTCTGTGGGAGCTGCTGCCGCTCCAGGCGCATCATCACCCCTCAGTACACGTGCTGGCATCCAAGATTGTCAACCAGGAACCCATCAAGGAGAAGCCTGACCCGACAATCTACACCCTGATGAACTTCCTCGACAAGTTTGCCTTCCGCAACGCGAAGACCAAGGTGCAGGGAGTTCATGGCTCCTCCATCATGCAGCCCATGTCTGGTACCTCCAAGGCCGCCGACTACCTCATCACATCGCGCGAAGGCGATCGCACGCACGACCCACTCAACTCCGAGTCCTTCTGGCGAAAGAAGATTGACGACGTGCGCGATGACGAGGTCTTCTTCCACACCTACTTTGAGAAGTCTGGCAAGGCCAAGGCTGCGGACAAGAAGGCCAAGAAGAAGAAGAGGCAAGAGGGCGATAGCGAGAACGAGAGCGGCGATGAGGACGAGATCTGGAAGGCGCTTGTCAAGAGCCGTCCAGAGGTTGAGGGTGACAGCGGTGAAGATGAGGGCTTCAGCGACATCGACATGGAGGACATGATGAGTGACGATGAAGAGGGTGGTGTGTCTATGGATGCGGGCGTCGAGCTCAATCTCGGCAGCGACGACGACGAAGCCATGGCACCGACTCAGGGCGCTGATGACGATGACGACGACGACTTTGCAGACTTTGACCTCGACGACGAAGACGGCTTCATGGACGACGACGACGAGGTCCCTGTGGACCTCAACCTCGACGACGACACAGACGTCGAAGGCGACGACAAGGGCGAGAGCAAGAACGCCGACAAGAAGCGCAAGAAGCGCAAGCTCAAGCACCTGCCCACGTTTGCGTCTGCAGACGCCTACGCCAAGCTCATTGGCGACGACAGCGAATAGAGTTGATGTAATTAGCATACCGTGTGAGATATCAGAGTGGCAACAATTTTTGGCCGAACCTGTGGAGCCGGCCTGCGCGGCAGCAGCTGCTGTGGGCGTCAGGCTATGATGATAGGTGCATCAGTGGGGAGAGGAGACGAAAGGAAAGGAAAGGACGGCGTGGAGTTATTCTGCTTGGCCTTTTTTCTTTTTTTACATTGTAGATATCCCTTCCGCTTGTAATGGCATCCTTCTCAAGACGTGTTGCCTTGACTCGTTGATTGTGCTGTACTTTGGCGTGTTGTCCTGTCTGCTTTTCTATGTTGGTGTCGCGGCCTTGCATGAACTCATCCTTCTTTGGGGAAAAAGAAAACATTGCAACATCTACAAGACAGTAAAAAGCGTACCGCGACAAGACACTCACTATACCCCGCTCATGCAGACCATTTTACTCGATACCCACCATATCCCAGACCCATCAAAGCACCCACAACACACCCCAAAAACATATCCATCCCAAACTCACGTCTACAGCACATACCTCTCTTCAACCCACCCGGCTACCGTCCACCCATGGTAAAATATGAGAAGAGGGGATGGAGAGAGCTGTGGAGGGCTACGTACAACATAGAATAAGACAGAGGTATTTTCCGGTTGCAAAGTCACATAATGTCACGTAGGAGTTCTCCAGCAGTTCTCTCGCTGCATCTGTGGATATGAGAGCTGGGAAGGGAAAGTACGGGGGTCTAAACGTAAGCTCTTTCCGCTTGCTACAATGAGGTCAAGGCCGGAGGAAGGGCGATTCAGGGTTCTAGTCGTGGAAATCAAGACAGTGAATACATACATCAGAGCAACGACCATCGTCCACACCACAAGAGCCATCACGCGACACCGTGAGACCACAAACACCACCGACTCACCTCAAACAAACAGCCGCAGCCCTTCTTTTTTCCACCTCAACCAACACCGTCGACTCACCTGTACCAATACACACTCTTCCGCGCCTCATGCCTCATGGCTCACAAACTCACGACTCGCGCTTCGCCCTGGAGAAAAAAACGCACGACTCACCCTCGTCCACGTCGTCCCGCGCCCCAACAACGCTCCGACGCCACACATGCCGCAGGATTAGACAGGGGCACAGGTGCAGCGCGACGGCGCCTTGTTCCCTCCGCGCGCGCTATGCTCCGCGGAGCAGAGTAGCGTTGCGTAAGGTAGCAACGGAGCGGGTTCGGTTAAGAAGAACGACGCGACTAGATGCGCAGGGTGGTGGAGCTCCGAGTAGATACTCTGTATACGGTGGGAGGCGAGAGAGTTAGTGTTGGAGGCGGCCTGGGTGGGAGGTCAGAACAGGGTGTGTGGGTGGGGGGCTTCGGGGTAGTATGTAGGCCGGTAGCTGGGTATGGTAGTTGCTCGGGCCTGATCGAGATTACAAGTTGTGCATTTTGAATTGTGAATGTGAGTCGGCTGTATCGATTGTAGTAGGGGAATTGAGGAATTGAGCCTGAGCAGACTCAAGCTTCTGCTGATCTTGATGTTACCATGGTAATGTGGGTTCCCGATCCCTCAAGAACTACGGACTCACTCCGGTGCCAATTGATCAGCGCACTTGACGATTCTCTGATGCTTAGATACGTTTTCAGTAGGATTGGACGGTGCAGGGCTATATCCGGGTACTTGTCTTCGTCCTTGGAAACCTAATTGCTTTTGTAATCAGTTGCCTTGAAGCCTCGTCATGCGTACATGTCCAGGGCGTAGATCGGTGTTGCCAGGAGCGGGGAGTCACAGTCCGTGGTAGTATTCAGTGCTGATGGGCAGAAGATCTTTGCGGAGGTGGAGTGTGTACCGACATTGGCAAGTGGTTGGTTGGAGCGCTGCGCGCGGGAAATAGCATTCCTCAACAACTACCTTTGCGAAAGTCTGTTAGTTGACCAACATCTAGACACGCCCAGTGTTGATGTGTCACATGTGAAGAGCTACCTATGCCAGACGCATCTGAACAGGGTGTCGGCTCTCGAGTTGAGAAAAGGGCAGCAAAAAGCAGCGCAGGCCCTGCATGGTGATCAGCAGTGTTGCAAGCAACGACCTTCGGCAAGTGTTAGCGTGATGGGCGCTGAGTGTACTGCACGTGGTAGGCGTAAACGCGGGGATGCGGAATGTGTAACGAGGACGCATATGCGCGCGCTAGTATGCTTTGTTGCGAAACGCCTCACAGCCACGGCCGCGTGTCGGTGTAGCGAGTTATAGTGCCAAGGTGCAGCAGCGAGAAAACGGAGCGGTGCCGCCATGAGCTGGCTGGCGATCTGGGAAGTTGGCTGCAAGACTTGGCTACGGGCCTAGCTATTGAAACTCGGTTGATGATGACCCTTGTGTCGGCACGGCTATCGGCTAGCGCCGTGCAGGATACAGTCAGCTCAGGGTCGAAACTGAGCCAACGCGTGATTGCTAAAAACACGAACAGACTGACCGAGACCGCGGACTAAAAGATATGAGTTTTCTCGGCCAATTTGCTGTGGGGAGCCTCTCCACTATGACGTACGGCAGCCGTCGCGGAGAAGAGGGTCTGACTAGCAGTTGGAAACGCAGGGTTTTTTTTTCAGGGCGGCGTGGGTGGTGTACTATGTAGAGGGGACCTAGTGGCATTGTTGGGTATCAAGAGGGCGTTGTGGGAATGCCATCTCTGGGCCGTGTGTAGGGGCTGCGGGTGGATCGTTGGAGCATCTGGGACTGGGTCAAGATCCATGGGCAAGCGGCAGGCGAAAGAAGGTTTGGAAGCGGAAGCGTACTGGCGAAGCTGGTTGGCTGCAGCGGAAAAGTAGCCGACAGAAGCCAATCAGCGGCGCAGAGTGATGCGGGCGAACGACAGGCGCCGGGGTTGGGCGCTGTTTGGCTCACCGTCGTCTTCGTCCTTCAGGGAGCGGTGATTGGCGCTGGGTTGCAATTTGGGTATTCGGCATTATGCGGCGGTGAGGTGAGGAAAGGATGATGTCACGGTCGCGTGGCGGACGGCGCGTGCATGGATGAGGCGTCGCGGTCTTTGTGGGGATTGCGAGCATCTAGCACGAGCGAGCGAGGCTCAGCTTCGGCGCCAGATGCAGCGATGTTGACGCAGAGCAGAGACGAAAGACGATGGTAGCATGGCGAAGCTTATCGAGGCGCAGCTGAGCGCTCGCCGCGACGGCCCTTTGGGAATTGGCGGGGGGAGCAGCGGCGGCGGCGGGCGGTCTACGCCCAGAGGGGCACAAGCGGCAGGACGATCAGGCGTTGCCAAGGGGTGAAAGAGCAGGGTGGTAAAGCAGGAAAGTCTATCGGAGCTGGGGCCGGAATCATTCAGAGGCTGATCCGAGGCTACGGTCC
The DNA here is from genome assembly GCA_019775935.1 of Neoascochyta sp. HWLR27. Taxonomy (NCBI): domain Eukaryota; kingdom Fungi; phylum Ascomycota; class Dothideomycetes; order Pleosporales; family Didymellaceae; genus Neoascochyta; species Neoascochyta sp. HWLR27. Next base: position 30,604 of record WODD01000004.1, on the reverse strand, counting down.
GTAAAGGGACAGCAGCGAGGCTAAAAGCAGCTACGATCTCGATCGCGGGCCTTTGGGGTGGCAGAGGGGTGAGGGTCAGCGTAGTCGCAGCGGCATGGCAGACGGGTTTGGGCGGGCGAGTGACGCACGTGTGTCATGACAGTGGTCGAGGTGTTTCGAGCGAGTGTGATGATTCTGGCATACGACAAGACGGACGTGGCAGGGCGACCAGGCGTTTCATTTCATTTCAAGAGTCGAGTCGAGTGGCAGCGAGGACGGTGTGAATCGAGGGCACGGGCGGCGGTGGCTACCACGACGGCGGGCCTTCAGGGACGGCCAGGGCGTTGAAGGGACATGCAGGGGAGAGTGGGAGCCGCAAAAGGACGCAAGCTCACGGCGGCGGTGACGGTCACGAGCGCGGCAGGGGACACGGTGACAGGGGACAGGGTGACAGGCAGGGCGTGACAGGGGACGGGGGATTGCCATGTGAACGGGAAGGAAGCCCTGGGCCTCGGGCTCGGACTGGGACTGGGAGTGGTAGGAGAGTGGTGGGAATGGAGGTGGTGGTGAAAGCAATGTGCTAGTAGGGTGCCGAAATTGAGAGCGTCGTGGACAGTGCCGGGGATAGGGCCGCATAGCTGTGATCGATCGATCAGAGCGGTACAGAGCGGCAGGCGCAGGGAGATTGTGCGTGTGGGCGAGCGATGTTATGCAGGGAGCGTGTTTCGCGACGGGTCAGCGGCATCAGCAGGAGCAGCAAAAGCATGGCGGTGTGGTGTGTAGTGTGTGTCGTGTGTCGTGTGTCGTGTGTCGTGCAGCGGTCAAGAGCGTGTTTGCAGTGTGGTGGTGAGGCTCCCGATTCACGACACCAAGTGTTGCGACGAGAGGGCCAAATGGGGCAAGCGACGAGAGCGGCGAACTGCGGGTGACGTCACGGGGGGGCCGCAGAGAAAGCAGGGACAGCAGGCCGAGCGGAAACATTGGGCGCAGAGTTTGACAGCGTCGCGAGGGCGATTGCACTGCAGGACTCGATCGCATCGCCAGGCGGGGGCGCGGTAGGGGCAGGTAGTTTGGCCTTGGACGAGCGAGGTGGGCGGTCCAGACCTTTAGTAGGCCAGGGGCGTCCGGGGCGCGATGACGTCGGCAGTCGTTCGCGGGGCCCGATTGCCCGCCGTTTCCTCGATGGGCTGACACAGTGCTGGGAGGGTTGTGGGCGGACGTGGGCCGTGCGTCGATCCGCCAGCCCCGGCGCTGAACCAGCACCAGCGACAGCGCCCACCAGCCCGCAAGGCTGCGACAGCGCCCCCACCCACCAGCGGAGCCGGACCCTGATCGCATCATTACATCATCGCCGACGCGACGTTGCTCCCGCTGCCGCTTGCAGAGCGCCTGCAGCCCGCCAGCAGCCAGCAGCCAGCCACCGGTGGCGGTGCGGTGGGAGAGGGCGAGGGGAGGACAAGACGAGACGATAGGGGACACACGACGGATGGATGCGTGCATGCTCGACGCTGGACTCGCTCGACTCGCTGGACACGGTACCTCCCCTCCGCCCTGTCTCGAGTCCTCGTCCCCGTCCCCGTCCTCGTCCCCGTCCTCGCCCCTCCCTGTCTGGCCTGCTACCCTGCTGCCCTGTTGCCCTCACCCTGCCCACCCACCGTCGGCGGGACGCTCGGAGGCGGCGTGTCTGAGTTGGCAGCATCCGACCGATTGATTCGATGACCATCGGCTGCCATGACCGATCGCGTCTGGTCGTCGTAGTCGTCGCAGCATCGCAGCCGTCGCAGTCGTCGTCGCTGCGCCGGCCGCCCTCCGCCCACCAGCATTGGCCCTGCCCGGCCTGTAATACAATCAACATGGCACCATCTGGGCACGCCTCGCCAAACTCTGCTGCACCCGTCGCACCACGCCCGCCCTGATGTGCGTTCGGCGCCAGCGGGTCTGCTCGCGACGCCCTGGACGATCGCCGGGGCAGGGATCCTTGCGCGCCCAAAAGTACCGTGCTAGCGCTTGCGGCCTGCATGGGCAAGATGGGATTTCTGCATCGCCTTTTCTATCCGGCCATCCTTGTCGTGCTGCCCCAACCCTGCCGCCCTAACTCGAATCCGCCCACCTATATCTGCCCGGGAGCGCCCACCCACATGGCTGCTCACGCTGCCCCAGCTCACACACACTCCCTCTCTCTCACTCACCCTCAACACTCCCTCTCACCCACCTGCACCTTACACAAGCTACAACTACAACTCGCACAACTCGCACAACTCACCCACCTCTCATCCTCAACAACCCCATCCACCCACCACCGCACAGCCGCCCCGCTGCTGCCGCCGGCTTACTCACCATCTACCGCTGCCTTCACGTGCCAACGCGCTCCGGCCCTCTGCCCTGCGGAACCCCCCTTCGCATTCCTCCCACTGGCGCGTGTTCTGTGCCTACCAACCGCTAAAAAATGGACGGAAAGAACTCTTCGGGCCGCCGGGTGTCTCTTCTCAACGACAACTACGAGGCTCCCCCTCAGCTAGTCCGCCTCCCCTCCATCTCGCCATCCCTGCGTTCGCGCACCTCGAGCTACTCGTCGCCTCTTGGCTCCCCGCCCACCCCTCGCTTGGTCCGCAGCGACTCGTCAGACACAAACACAATGCAGACACCCTCGCCCATCACCCCCGACTTTGCCTTTGACACAATGTCCCACGGCCTCGGCTCCCCCGACTTCCCCCAGCACTCCTTCTTCCCCCAGCAAAAGGACTTCAACTCGGCCTACCCGTCGGCGCCCCAGCCCTCGGGTCCCCTGCCCTACCACCCGGCCGCTGCCACGCAGTCCGCCACCTACTTCCGCCCCCAGCACCCCCAGGAACAGCACCCCGCCTCGCAGTCGGCCAGCATGCGTCCCAAGAAGAACAGCTACCCCTGCCCCATGGCCAAGCAGTTCCAGTGCAGCGACTACTTCACCACATCCGGCCACGCCGCCCGCCACGCCAAGAAGCACACGGGCAAGAAGGACGCCTTCTGCCCAGAGTGCAACAAGGCCTTCACCCGCAAGGACAACATGGAGCAGCACCGCCGCACCCACCAGGGCGGACGTGGCGCCGTCAAGGGCGCCGAGAGCGCAGCCAAAAAGCCAAAGACGCAGCTCAAGCGCCCCAGGCCCTCTCCTTTGCAGTCGTCGGCTCCTTCCATGTCGTCAATGTCCATGGTCGACCCCGGACTCCACCTCCCCATTAGCCCGTCTGGGCAAAGCTACATGGCCCCTGCGGTGCAGCCTATCGATTCGTACTCGGACCTGATTGTGCGGTCGGCGTACCCTGACCCCACACCCTACTCCATGACGCACAGCTACTCGTCGTCGGGACTCGACGCTCTTGCCATCGCTGCAAGCGGTGAGAAGCGCAAGTTCGAGTCCTGATTGCGTTGTGGCGTGCCTAACTGGAGCAGCTGTGCTGCACTCTGCATTTCGATTCTTTTTATCGTCTTTGACCAAGACGCGACAGCTAGTGGGAATAATACAGGCGTTCAAAATCTCACGGAATGAGAACTAGACGCATGCCGTCAAGGCTACGAAGGGAATGAGGCGTTTTGGGGCTCGCTGCGCTTTGCCGCAACCACCACGACCGGCCTCTGCCGGGCCTGGTAATGTCTTGGCGTTTCTGTTTTATCGTTTGTTTGGCGCCGCACGCAGTCAGCAGCGGAGCGGTGCCTCGGGGTGGTGACGATCTCCAACCAGGTCAGGAATTACAGGGCAAACATGGATACCCCGCCCTTACTCAAGGTGCACAGCATTTGATATCTTACCTTAGCATTTACCACGGGCGGCAACGAGCTGGACACGGCTCCTGTCGGCCCTAATACTACATAGTCACTCAACAATTACCATTCAGTATTGAACACACACGACGATCCCACTCTCGACCAAATCTCGCCTGTCCACCGTTGACTTTACTTCACTCACTTGACCCAGCTAGCCCACAAGCCGCCCGCGGCGCTACTCTCCGACCATGACGCCAGCCGATACATTACCTGCTTTCCCTGTTCCCCCGCTCCCATGTTTCGGTCGAGTACCAAACCGCAGCACGCTGCTAATCAGCACTACACGTCTTCCCGTGCGCCCCAACGCCAGCCCAAGCCCGCAGCCCAAGCCCAACGCATCGCAGCCCCGGCAACCCCGACTGATGGGATCCGCTCCCTCCCTACCTACCTACCTACGACAAACGCCACCGTGTGCACAAAGGCGGGAAGGGAGGCGCGGCTGGGTAGGGTAGCGGACAGGGCTTGGGCTTGGGGCTGGGTCGGTGGGTTGGTGGGTTGGTTGCATTAGGGGAGCCATGGTCTGGATGGCGGTAGGGCAGGTGGGTTGGTGGACCCTTGAAGGGTTGGAGGGGAGACGAGCGAGACAAAGGACGCAAGTGTGGGAGAGCCTAGACTGGTAGCGAGCCAGTGCGTATGGTATGGTATAGCATGGTGTGGTATGCCATGGTGTTGTATTTCGCGTTCAAACGAGGGGAAGGGGGGACATGTCGCTCCGCAAGCTCTGCAAGCCCAAGCCAGGGAGGTCAGGTCGTCTGCGGAAGCGGAAAGCAGAAGCGGACGCGGACACGCATGCAACCAGTGCAGCGCAGTGCAGTGCATTCCACAGAACCGCACCGCAGTGCCAGTGCCAGTCCAGCGCCAGTGCCAGTCCCAGAACCACTCCCTACGTCCCTTCCCAGCGCACCCGCCGCTCTGCCCTCCGCCCCCTCCGTCTCCCTCCCCTACACGCCAACGCCTACCCACACGCGAAACCTTACCTCGCGAGCCCTGTCCGGCACGGCAGTCATCCCACCCTACCGTAGGTATCCCCGAGGCGCAGGCGCTGACATCCGGCTGCAGCGCGCGCAGGGTCTCGCTCCGGGGGCGGAGGCGCTTGCTAGGCTGCGTGCGCGGTCCAGACGCGCCGTGATCTGCGAGGCGTCTGGATGCGCCGGCGACGCGTCCACCGCGTCTGACTGGGTCCGAAGCAGGGTCTGCGCCCTGAGACATTACACGTACAACTGCGTTGGGGAGGGATGCGCGAGAGGAGACAAAGGGGACGGTGGGGAGGGGATGGGATGGGATGGGGACCGGGCTGGGCTGGGCTGGGCGTCGTGTGTGTGTGAGAGAGAGTGTGTGTGAGTGTGAGTATGTGCGGTTGTTGGGATTGTTGGGGCGCTGGGCTGGGTCAAGGGGCGTGGGTACGGCCGTGTCGAGCTGAGGGCGGGCGTCGTCGTCGTCGACTCGGTCCCGTCCTGTCGTGGTTGTGTAAGCGGTCCCCCCTTTTAGCGCCAACGGCCGAACGTAGGTTGCTTGCTTGCTTGTCTGCTCCACTTCCCACATCCGCCGTGTCGCCATCATTGCGCAGCGGAGCCCATCATCAGACCCTTGGACCCTGGCCGCTGCGGCGGCGCTTTCGCTTTCGTACACTGACTCCTCCATCTCGGTGCTTCTCTGCGGCCTACCTGCTGGTCTTGGTCTTGGTCGTCCATCTACCTTGTATTACGCCTGGGTGTGCATTGAGACGTCAATACTTTTGTCGATAGTCAGAGCCAGGCTGCGTGCAAGGGACCATGTTCACGGCGTGTTCCAGCCCAGCTCCACCGTTCCAACCTCAGTCCCTCCGTTTCAAACTCTATCCGTGGTACAGGACCAGGGGAAACAGGCTGTAATCCGGACCTACACCCTGTACCGATGTGTTAAGGACAGGGTCGCTTCACGGCCGACGGGGATGCAACACCGTGCGCTTTCCCCCGTCGAGGCCTGTGGGTTCAATGGTGAGATTCGACCTTTTCTTTTCTCGCCCGTTTGGCCGCCGTTGCTGCAACGGGGGGACGGGGGACGGTAACTCGTATCCACACCGTCTTTCGTGCGTGCAACAAGCAGGCTTTCACGGACGGAGTATTTTTTCTTCTGCTTCTGCCACTCGCCCCTTTCTCCACACACACTTTCCCGCTGCTGCTCCGTGACATGACATGCCATGACGGCCGTCGTCGACCCGCGTCCAAGTCCGTCCACCAACAGCCCAGCCGCACCCCTACCGTACAACCTCGCATATCTCGCCGTGACGTCCATCTGCGTGGCGCGTCCAAGCAACCTGCCACGACAGCCGCCACGGCGCCGTGCCACGGCAGCCTGTTTCGCGACCTCGCACCGCGCGACTGCCAAAGGGGGCCGCGGGCCTGGCGCCTGGGAACCAGCATACACTTGACCAGCTGTTCTGTCCGGTGCACAGCCATACGCGCCCTGATATTCCCCTCGACACGTGAAACGCCACCCGCTCATCCTGTCGTGGCCCTGTGCCCACCCGTCTTGCACCACCGCGATATGCCATCAGTCGCTGTGGGTCGCCGTGCAGGTACGCCATGTGTGCACCACGCGCGGGCGAGTTGATGGCTTGGCCGATGGATGGATGTGTAGGTGCTACGTTGCGCTGGGGATGGCGGCGGCGTGGCACGAGGGCTGGGGAGATGGAGAGGTTGAGACGAAAGGGGGGATGCGCCGGCATCAAGATCAAAACCAAGGTGCATGTGCTGTCATTTCCTGCGCTGCCTTGTGATGGTCTGCTGTGAGCGTTGACTTCAAAGGTAAAGTAAACAAGCTCAGTGAGCCAGGTACCTGACTACTACCTATGACAAGCCCATCCTCGCCATCACCACCGCCACTGTCTCTCCAGCCATCCAACATCAAAACCACACACCCCCGTCCGACGCCGCGAGAAGGACAGCAGCCTGTGGCACTATGGCTGAAACACGACACGGGGAACAGTACGGGGTCGGAGCGAGGCAGCACGGCGCGGCTCAAGGCGAACGGCTGCTGAGCGCGTCGATCGCGAGAGAACTCGTCTCATGGGGGAGGGGGGAGCGCATGGCCATAGATGCAAGGAGGTTGAAGTCACTGCAGCGGGGCCATCGGCTCGCAACGCACAAACACCTCGACACGACACGACATGACATGAGACGTGCATGACAGTCCTGACAGGTACCGTGGATGGGTAACTCAGCTGCAAGTTGTATCTATGTGTGTATGTGTATCTATTTTCCACTCCGCTGAACACAAGACTGCATGTACGTGTTTTCGCCATACAGACACAGCCGACGCCGCTTCCTGTGCCCTGCATACGCCGTGAAACCCCGCTAGCCTGATCGTCCCCCATCGCGCTGCGATGCGATCTCCCGCCGCAGTGTCTGAGACAGGCCTCAATTGGGACGGGCACGATGCGCCTGCGATGGTCTTGGGTGGGGCGTGCGTCGCCGGCGGAGGGTCCAAAGTCATGGATACTGTTTTTGGTGGTTGGTGCATAAGGGATGGCGTGAGAAGGATTCTGTTGAGGGTTGGGAAACGAATTGCGGAAGTAAACGCAGCGATCCGCTGCTGTGCGCCGAGTCAAGTCCCGGCTCAAGTAGTGTTTTTTTTTCTCTCCGCCGTCTTACGTGCAGCGCTCACTGCAGCTCCTCCTCCTCCGGCGACCGGGGGAGGGAGCGGCAAAGCGTTGGGTCGGTTGGTCCGTCGTGGCTGACTGACTCCCATCTCGTCCCTCGATGCTTCCAAAGCAGCTCCTGGCAACGCCTGTCTCATCCCATGTTGGCCGTCTGCACGTACTTGGCAAAGCTCATGTCTTCGTTGGATGGGCCCTGGTCTCTCAGCGCGTGCTGGTATCGCTGCTTCAGGTTGCTGTCGGGGTCCATGGCGTCTTCCTCCGAATCAAAGTCATAGTCGTCATCCTGCATGTTGTCGTCGTCGTCCTGATCCTCGGCATCACTGACAGTCTCGGGCTCCTCTTTGCGGGGTCCTCGCTTGGGCTTGGTGCCTGCACCGCCGACCTGCATATCCTTCATCATCTTGTCGAGCTCCCGCTCCCGCGTAGCCTGCTTCTCTTGGTCACGCTCGGCACGGCGACGGTCCAGCTCGGGCTTGTAGTCGCGCTCAAACTCCTCCTTCTTCTGCTGCACACTCCGGAAGAAGTCGTCCATGCCATCGCCCGTCATGGCACTAACGCCCACCACGCTGAGGTGCTTGTAGAACTCATCGAGGACCAGTGACATGCTGTTGAGCAGACTGCTCATGTAGCCACTGCCACCGGTGATGCCGTCGCCGCCAAAGGTGCCGCCTTCCTCCTCGTTGCGCAGCGCAGTCTGGAAAGCCTCAAAGTCGGTCATCCATTCTTTGGCGAACTCGGCGTCCTGGGCGTCGGTCTTGTTGAAGACGAGAATCATGGGCAGCTTTGTCTTGTAGAGAATGGAGCAGGCGTACAACATGTTGGACATGAAGGTGCTAGTGCTCGTTGTGCGGGGCGTGTCGATGACATAGGCTATGACCGTCGGGAACGTGCTGGCCAGGCTGGAGAGTAGAATCTCACCACTGGCAGACCAGACAAAGACCTCAATCTGGCCAGGCGTATCGACAAGGATGTGGCGGACAGGCGACTGGGCTGGCGCCGCGGGAGCTGTGGGCTTTCCTTCGTTGGTCATGAACTCGACGGTGCTCTGCTCAGCGGGGGCGGAAGCGGGCGGGGGCGGGGCTGTGCGCTTCTCAAGAAGACCAATAACCTGGTCTATCTTTGTGCTGAAAAGATTGAGCGAGGTCAGGATGCCACCGTTGGGACCGAGGTTGAACTGCTTCATGACCTCCTTGTAGTTGACGCTGTCGCGGATGTCGATGTTGGGCGTGAAAGGGACATGGTGGACGGCGGGATCCAGGTTGATGATGTAGGGCGGCGGCGGGGGAATCTTGGAGACGGAGGGCTCGGCCTGGGTGGGATCTGGGTGTGTGTAGAGGTGCGAGACGAGGCGCTGCATGAAGGTTGTCTTGCCTGAGCCAGCCATGCCGACGCAGACGATAGAGACGGGCGCATTGGAGGCGGGGGCGGGGGCAGGTGTAGCAGAGGCAGCAGGTGCAGTCGCAGCAGGCGCTGAGCCCTCGGGGGCGGCAGTGGAGGACATTTTGTGGATTGCAGGTGGCAGAGCGAGCAGTGCAGTCAGTCGTGAGAGCTGACCAAGTCACAATTTCTCAAGCGGGGCCGTCGCTAGCGCTCCCGCGGTGATGTCAAGCGACCTCACGTTGCGTCCAAGCTCGAAACTTTGACGCGCCCAGCCTTGTCGCTTCTGTACTGCAGACCCAACCTCCAACAATCTACAACGACCAACCATGGGCTTGGAGGACTTTGAAAAGGAGCTTGCCGCAAGCAAGATCAAGGAAGAATCTAAGAAGAAACGCGACCGCAGCCGCAGCCGCGATCGGCACCGCTCCAGCAAGCACCACCACTCGTCGCGCCATCGCCGTCATGACGATGACGACCGTGAGGGCCGCCATCGGCAAAAGCGCTCGCGTCACCACCGCGAGACTTCCGAGGAACGAGCTCGCAGAAAGCGGCGTGAAAAGGAATCAGGCGACAAGCACCGCAAGCGCAGCCCCTCGGCATCCGACGACGACGACCGCTTGACACGCAAGCGCAAGTCGCGCCACTACGACGAGGACGGTTCTTCGAGCGACGAAGCGCCACAGGCGAAGGACTACGCGCCGCACGATGACGAGCTCCTGGATGAGCAGCTGGAGGAAGCTGCCGGGGCCGACCTGCAGCGCGACGACTGGATGCAGGCGCCTTCGTCCATGGACGTCGACTATGTACAGCGCAAGCAGAAGGAGGACAAGTCGACATACGTCAAGGCATCTGCTGAGAAGCAGCATGCCCTGAAGATTCACCACGCCGAACTCAATCATCACCTGGCCGATGTGGGCAGTGCCGAGCCCGCGACACAACAAGAGCCCGCCCAACGGGAGGTCTCGTACACGATCGGCGACGCTGGGTCACAATGGCGCATGACAAAGCTCAAGGGCATCTACCGGACGGCCGAAGAGACGAACCGGAGCGTTGAGGACGTTGCCATGGAGAAATATGGGGATCTGCGCGACTTTGATGAGGCCAGGGAAGAAGAAATCGAATTGGACCGCAGGAACATGTACGGCAAAAACTACGTTGGCAAAGAAAAGCCGTCTGGAGAGCTATATGAGGAGCGCAGGCTCAAGGAGGGCATTCACCACCCGCCGCGACAACACGGCGAAGCAGAGGAGCTAGCACAGGGTCAGGTGGTACCCAACCCGCAGCCCACGACGCACACAGTCACACTCAGCCAGACTGAACTCAACAGACTCAAGGCACAGATGATGAAGGCGAAGCTGAAAAAGGCCCCTGAGGCGGCGAGACTCGAGGCAGAGTACAATGCTGCTCTTACCGGCTCTTCTGGTAGCAAGGACCGCGATGTCGTGGTCTTGAACGCTATGGATAATCGAATGCTAGCAGGCGGACGACAGGGCGAGGTCATCTCGCTTGAGAATAAGCGCGGCGTGGAGCGCGGCCTGGTCAAGGAGAATGAAGACATGAGTATTGAGGATATGGTCCGGCAGGAACGGCGAACCAAGGGTCAGAATGAAGGAATGGTATTGGCCGAGAAGATTGGCAAAGATGCCAAGTTTGACGTGAGTTGTCTGGGAGGTACGAATGCGACGAGTGCTGACGCTGTTGCTAGAACGACCTGGACTATCTGGATGAGAATGCCACCAAGTTGGCTGCCCGCGCGCCCAAGTCGAGTGTCAACCTGCGCAACCAGGCGATTCAGGACTACCAACGCACAAACCGAATCCTGGACTCGTGTGCCCTCTGTCACCACGAGGACAAGTCACCACCGCAGCCTCCCATTGCGCCCATTGTCTCTCTGGGCACGCGCACGTTCCTGACGCTGCCGACAGAGCCCGAGATCAGCGACGGCGGGGCCGTCATTGTGCCCATCCAGCACCGCACCAACCTCATCGAGTGCGACGATGATGAGTGGGAGGAGATTCGCAACTTTATGAAGTGCCTCACGCGGATGTACCACGACCAAGGCCGCGACGTTATTTTCTACGAGAATGCGGCGCACCCTGGACGTAAGCTGCACGCCGCCATGAACGCAGTGCCCATACCGTTTGAGCTGGGCGAGACGGCACCAGCGTTCTTCCGCGAGGCCATCCTCACATCGGACAACGAGTGGAGCCAGCACAAGCCCATCGTTGACACGCTCAAGGCGTCGCGGTCCGGGTTGGGCAAGCAGGCATTCCGCAAGAGCCTGGCCAAGGAGATGCCGTACTTTCACGTGTGGTTTGAGCTGGACGGCGGCATGGGCCACATTGTCGAGGACGACCGGGTGTGGCCGCGGGCGGACCTGTTTGCGCGCGAGACGCTGGGAGGCATGTTGGATGTGGGGATAGAGGTAGTCAAGAGGCAGGGCCGGTGGGTCAAGGGCGACCGGCGCGTGGACAAGTGGCGGAAGGGGTGGAGGAAGTTTGACTGGACGCGGGTGCTGGCGGAGGGGGGCTAGGTAGGGTCATGTCGAGGGGTGGGGTGAAATGAAATGAAATGAAATGGTGATGGGTGTGCATAGCTACCTAGAGCGAGAACGAACACAGAGGGTTTCATGGGGTAGTGCAACGGCGAGGAGCTGTGGGACGCATTGTCGGGGGTTGATTGGCAGGGCTCGCAGGCTGTCGCAGTGCATGAAGCGGGCATCGAGGATTGTCTTGTCGAGCAGAGAGAGGGCTTGGTCTTGTTGGTGTCCAGTCATGCGCCACACCAACCCGGGTCGCCCGCCCCCGCCCTGAGCGCCCTGCCCTGTTTGCAGCCCTCGCTCGCCTGTCGCCTGTCGCCCGCTCCCCCACTACTACCACTACTGCTACCACCACGACCACGACGCCCGCCGCAAAGTCTCTCCGTGCCGCCCGTGGTCCGCCTTTTGTTTAGTGCGCGCCCGCCTGCACGTCTGGACATCTGCACGCCCGTCTGCCCCTTCCTGCCTCCTCCTGCTTGCCCAGCACCGCAAGCGACCCGAGGTGGAGCTTGCCGCCCGCTCAGCCACAGGGAGCTAAATCGCTGGAGCCCACATCCACGCCGCTCCGTCATCCATCCACACCCGCAACCTCCTTGCTGCCCCCCGGGTCGACGCGTCGACGCCCTCTCCCGCCCCGCCGGCCCTCACCACCGCCTCCCGCTCCTCTCGGCGGAGAACCGCTGCCCCCTCGCCTTCTCTGCCGAACGCCGCTGCCGCTGCCGCTGCCGCCGCCCCCTCCCCCTCCCCCGCCATCATGTCCAACGTCAACGAGACCATTGCCGCCGTCCAGGCCAAGATCGACCGCGAGAGGGTCCTGATCAATGCCGCCAATGCCATGCGCCAGTCGACCAACAACCCCGCCGTTCTGTCGCGTCTCGACGGCCAGATCAAGGACGGCCGCCGCAACATCGACTACTTTGAGTCCAAACTACGCGACCTCGATGTCCAGCGCACGGCTGCCGGTGTCGAGAGCTTGAGTTTGCAGCCAGGTGCGTCGGGCTCGCGCAAAGCCAACAACCCGCTGACCCCTCCTCCCAAAGATGGCTGGAACGGCTACCCCGACGCCACCGGCTACGGCGCCCACCAGAGCCCGCCGCTCATGCCCCCCTCGGCGCCCTTTGCCCAGCCCCCGCCCGGCGCACAGAACAAGCGCCCCAACTACAGCAAGCTCGGTACCTCTCCCCGTAGTCTTGCCATGGCACTCACTGACCACGCATAGATCTCATCCGCTATGACACGCCACATCTCGGCCCCCGCATCCAGCTCATGCTGTCGCAGCTTGAGTTCAAGCTAAGCGTCGAGAAGCAGTACAAGGATGGTATTGAGAAGATGGTCCGCCTGTACCAGATGGAGGGCGACCGCAGGAGCAAGCAGGATGCAGAAACCAAGCGCATTGAGAGTAACCAGAAGATTCAGCTGTTGAAGCACTCGCTTAAGCGTTATGCTGACCTGCATGTCGATATTGACGGCGACGACGACGGCGATGGTGAGCGGTGGATCAAGGCTGCACCGTGTCCTTTGCTAACCCTGGCACAGACGACAGCTTGAGCGTGCCGAGTCAGAGGAAGCCGCTCAGTGGTCACCTCTCCCTCCGTATTCATGCCGTTGCTGATGTCGACCATGCGGCTACGGGCCGCTTCAGTCGAGGCCCCGAGACCTTCATCAACATCAAAGTGGAAGATGCCATCAAAGGCCGCACCAAGCCCTCTAGGAACGACCGCTGGATTGACGAAAATCACGAGTTCAACATTGACAAGGCTAACGAGATTGAAATCACCGTCTACGACAAGACTGGCGATCACCTGCTTCCCATTGGCATGCTCTGGGTCCGCATCTCAGATATCGCCGAGGAGATGCGTCGCAAGAAGATTGAGACTGAGCTCCAGAACTCTGGCTGGGTGGCTGCTGACAAGATGGGAGGGCACAGCGGCATCCAACCCGATGTTCAGTTCCAGCCACCTCCAGGGCAGAACTTTGGTGGCCCTGGAGCACCCGGTCCAGGCGGTATGAGGCCCACAGGCGGCGCGCAGCCTCAGACCGGACCTGTCATGATTGATGATTGGTTCTCGCTGGAGCCAGTTGGGCGCATTCATCTTACAATGTCTTTCGGTGAGCACCACAAAAATCTTACTAACAACTTAATACTGACCAAGTGCAGCAAAACACACTCACAACAAACAGCCTTTCGACGTCGGTCTTGGTCGCAAGGGTGCTGTTCGTCAGCGCAAGGAAGAGGTCGTCGAACAGTATGGCCACAAGTTTGTGCAGCAACAGTTCTACAACATCATGCGCTGCTCGCTCTGCGGCGATTTCCTCAAATACTCTGCGGGCATGCAGTGTACCGACTGCAACTACACCTGCCACAAGAAGTGCTACCCCAAGGTCGTCACCAAGTGTATCACACAGTCGAACGCCGAAACCGATCCGGACGAGGCCAAGCTCAACCACCGTATCCCCCACAGATTCGAGACCTTTTCGAATATGGGAGCCAACTGGTGCTGCCACTGTGGTTATGTTCTTCCACTCGGACGAAAACAGACCAAGAGGTGTGCAGAGTGCGATCTGACTTGCCACGCTCACTGCGTGCACTTTGTACCGGACTTCTGTGGTATGTCCATGGAGGCGGCTAACCAGATTCTTATGGAGATCAAGAAAGCAAGGCCGCGTCCGGTCCTGGCAGAAAAAACTCTACGTCCAAACAAGGGAGCAAAGCCACTGCCTGCTTCGTCACCATCGTACCACGGCTCCCCAGAACAGGGCAAGGCTGAAAGGCTATCATACAAAGAGGATCAGCTCTCTTCGCCCACCAGCGGCTCTCCGCGCCACTCTGGTGGCTCTTATCCATCAGGGTCAAACCCGGCATCCCCAACGTCCCAGCGGCCTTCTTCGGGACGGACTCAATCCAACACAGATGCTGCCGCTGCCGCCGCCGCCGCAATGACCAAAACACCCAACTACAACCGATCTCAGACTGACTACCGACCCCAGTCCAAGCCGACTGGTGGATATCCCCAGGATCATCGCTTACCACAGCCGCCTGCGGCCCAGCAGCCTTCTACCTACAACCCCGAGGCCTATGCCAAGTTCAACCAGGCTCAAGCCCAACCTCCACCCGTAACCCCAACGGCACCATACCCGCCGTCCAAGTCATATGCTCACCCTGTCTCTCCCCAACAGGCACAGCCGCCCTACCAGCCCCAGTCGCCTCCCGCACAGCCCGAGGCGAAGCCCCAGCCGCCCCTGCAGAGCACTCCCTCGTCCGCCATGACAGCGCCTCAGGCTCACAAGGTGACGCCTCCTGCCAACACGCAGGGCACCGGGCGAAGGATTGGGTTGGATCACTTCAACTTCTTGGCAGTTCTTGGCAAGGGTAACTTCGGAAAGGTCATGTTGGCTGAGACAAAGAGCTCCAAGCAGCTGTATGCCATCAAGGTTCTGAAGAAGGAGTTCATTATCGAAAACGACGAAGTCGAGAGCACGCGATCCGAGAAGAGGGTGTTTTTGATTGCCAACAAGGAGCGCCATCCGTTCCTCCTCAACCTACACGCCTGTTTCCAGACTGAGACGCGAGTCTACTTTGTCATGGAGTACATTAGCGGAGGTGATTTGATGTTGCACATCCAGAGAGGCCAGTTTGGCACCAAGCGTGCTCAGTAAGTTGTTGGAAGGTTTAATACATGCGCAAACTAACCATGAATCAGGTTCTACGCTGCAGAGGTCTGTCTTGCGCTGAAGTACTTCCACGAGAACGGAGTCGTCTACCGTGACTTGAAGCTCGACAACATCTTGCTCACTCTCGACGGACACATCAAGATTGCCGATTATGGTCTGTGTAAGGAGGAGATGTGGTACGGATCGACGACAAGCACTTTCTGTGGAACACCAGAATTCATGGCACCCGAGGTAGGTTCCGCTTTGACATGAAGGTGGGGTAGTACTAACGCGTTACAGATTTTGCTAGATAAGAAGTACGGTCGCGCCGTCGATTGGTGGGCATTTGGTGTGCTCATCTACCAGATGCTGCTCCAGCAGTCGCCGTTCCGTGGCGAAGACGAGGACGAAATCTACGACGCCATTCTCGCTGACGAGCCGCTGTACCCGATCCACATGCCGCGCGACTCGGTGTCGATCCTGCAGAAACTGCTGACGCGCGAGCCGGAGATGCGACTCGGGTCGGGCCCAACGGACGCGCAGGAGATTATGTCGCATCCCTTCTTCCGGAACATCAACTGGGACGACATTTACCACAAGCGCGTGGCGCCTCCGTTTGTGCCGCAGATTACCAGCCCTACGGACACGAGCAACTTTGACACTGAATTCACGAGCGTGACGCCGGTGCTTACGCCTGTGCAGTCTGTGCTGTCGCAGGCGATGCAAGAAGAGTTCCGTGGATTCTCGTACTCTGCCGACTTCAACTAGGCGGGGTTCGTTTTGGCGGATAGCCGTGGGCCTGCCTGTGTGATGAGCGCATTGGCCAGGCTCGTTTGTGTTGTTTGGTCCTGTGCAACGACATTTGCAAAGCGTGGCCGTCTAGTCGAGGGGTGCAGAAGGCGAGCGTGTACTCGACGTGGGATTGAGATGACGGGGCGCGGGGAAGGCCCGGTGTTGTGTTGTGCTGGGTTGGGCTGTGTCGTGTTGTAGCATGGTCATTTGTGCGTGGGGTCACGTGCGAATGATGGGAGGACGAGGCGCGTTGGGGGAGGCCAGGCTAGTCGGCGACAGGCCGATGGGGTGGGGTGGGACAGGACAGGACGAGACGGGGCGGGATGCTCTGCAGATTCCAGGACAAGCGATGAGATGACGGGACGAGATAGGACGAGATAGGGCCGAGATAGGGCCGAGATAGGATAGGACAGGACAGGACAGGATAGACAACAAGCGCGAGTTTCCGAGCAAGGCAGGCCAAGGCAGGCCAAGGCAAGGCAAGGCAAGGCACAAAGGTAGTGTGCATGTGGGTGTGGGTGTGTGTGCATGCACGTGTGTCGTAGGATTAATTGAGGGTATTTAGCAAGTACATGACGCGATGTTGAAATTGTGGCAGCCTTTCTTGTTTATTTTCAAAGCGCTATCGAGGTGGCCTAGACGAAATAGAATGGAATGGCTGTGTGCTGAGTTTTCTTTTTTTTCCTCTCTGCGGACAGGCGATGATGTGATGGGATGGTGAGGCCTGCAGATGGCGTGCGGTGCTGTGTCGTGCAGCGCCGTGCAGACGCAGTGCAGATTGCGGATGCAGAGCAGAGTGAGCAGAGTGAGCAGCGTGAGCAAGGCAGAGCAGAGCAAGACAGGAGGTACATGTGGCTTATTGGCAGACGGAGAAAAGGGCACGTCGCCGTACGCGCTGCATGTTAACGCATGTCAAAGCAGGTGAAGTGAAGTCAGGTCAGGTTAGGTCAGGTTAGGTCAGGTTAGGTCAGGTTAGGTCAGGTTAGGTCAGGTTAGCTTATCGGCGAACCCCCATGACGAAAAGCAAGCGATTGAATGTCATGGCATGTTAGTATATCGCAACGAGCAGGCAGCTGCACGGGGCCGGATCGAGCAAGCCTGCGTCGGGCGGGTGCTGGCTGACGGCTTGGGGAGGGGCGACGTGACGCGACGCAAGGCAGCATGGCTCGCATGCATGGCATGGCATTGCAACGAGTCAGCGGGGCCAGCGAGGGGCGAGCCGTGTGCCGTGTGCCGTATGCCGTGTGCCGTGTCGTGTGCAGTGTGCAGGCAGGTAGGTGTGGCAGTGGCAGTGGCAGAGGGCTGACGGACGGGGCTTTATGGCTCCTCCGCGGCGCACGTGGGCTGTGTGGGTGACGGACGGGAAAGAAGCGCAGGCGAAGGA
The DNA here is from genome assembly GCA_019775935.1 of Neoascochyta sp. HWLR27. Taxonomy (NCBI): domain Eukaryota; kingdom Fungi; phylum Ascomycota; class Dothideomycetes; order Pleosporales; family Didymellaceae; genus Neoascochyta; species Neoascochyta sp. HWLR27. Next base: position 13,438 of record WODD01000004.1, on the reverse strand, counting down.
AGGGATCCATGGGGGCCTGCGGGTGCGGCACGGCGTGGACGACGTGGTTGATGTGCGTGGTTGATGGGCGTGGTTGATGGGCGTGGTTGAGGGTGGTGAGCGGTGGTCGAGGGTGGTGAGCTGGCTTGTACTGGCGTGTGGTTGGCGGCGGCGTTGGGTTGGCGCGCTTACGGCGGGCTGCACGTAATCGTACCACGTGTTTCGATACGGCGAGGGGTGGGCGGGTGCGGTTAAAAGGTGCGGGTGAGATGGATCGAGGGCTTCGGTGGCGTGGAATGGACTCGACGGGCAGCTGGTCGAGTATTCTACATGTCATGTCATGTCCAACTTAAATCAATCAATGATGGGTCCAGGTCCAGCTAAAAGTCTGGGGCGGCGACGAACGGCTGTCTGAACGGCCCGCCCGCTCGACGCTACCGCTACCGCTGCTGGTTCGCGGCCGGGGGGGAGGGTGGGACGGTAGGACGGTAGGGCGACGACGGCGTGTGGGGTTGAATTGGGCAGCCGGCAGTCAGCAGTCAGCAGTCAGTAGTCAGTAGGCCGTCAGCCAGCGCAGCGCAAGCTAGACGCCGAGACGAGAGCGGAGAAAGAGAGCGAGAGCGAGAGCGACGACGACGACGATGCGTCGTGTCTCTGCTCTGGCGGTCGTTGGTGCCTTTTCTCTGCTTCTGCTTCTTACCGAGGCGCTTCTTCTCTCGACCCCCAACCCTCGACCCTCGACCCTCGACTCAACCCGCTACTCGACCCTCTACTCCCCGATCTGACTGACATGTCCACCGCCGCCGCCGCCGCCGCCGCCTCCGCCTCCGCCTCGTCACCGGCGCCAATCTAGATATCCCATCCCATCACATCCCGTCCCATTCCATCCTCGCGCGCCCCGCCATCCCTTCCCTGTCTGCCCTGCCCTGTCTGCCCTGCCCGCCTGCCTGCCTGCCTGCCTTGCCCTGTCGCGCCCATCCTACGCATCTCCACACCCACCACATCTCCACCACTCCTCTGCCCATCATCCACTGCCCACCATCCACTGCGCCGCACCACGCGCGATTCCGTCGCCTCGACGGTTTCGACCAAATCGCCAACATTCACCCCTTCACCCCCTCCGCCGGCGCGCGCTCGCCCCCAATGAACTCGGTGCGCCTCACGCCCATCCACCAACACCAACACCCGCCACACCCGCACCCGCACGCATACCAGCAACACGCACACCAGCAACACACACACCAGCACCCGCACCCGCACCCCGCCGCCGCCGCACCCCAGAGCGCCCCTGCGACCGCGAATGGCACCGCAAACGGCCCTGCGCATGCTCCGGGAAACGCCCACCAGCAGCAGCATCAGCAACAGCAACAGCAACAGCAACAGCATCAACACCAACACCCTCAGCACCAGCACCAGCAACAGCACCGCCAGCAGCCTCACAACCCCCACCACCCCACGCCCTCGCCCTCACTGCACCAGTCGCCCCTAATGCATCCCTCGCCCTCGACTGTCGAAGCCTCTACATCTCCACGGCAGCCTCCAAACACCCTGCAGCACTCGGCCCCCGACGCCGTCGCCCCCCGCGCCGACGCCGTGCGCATGCGCTCCCAGGTCGCCTGTGCGCGCTGCCGCCGCAGCAAGACAAAATGCGACAACAAGGGCCCCGACACCACCTGCAAGAGCTGTCTCGTCGGTAACAAGGTCTGCGAGTACCCCATCAACACGCCTGCCTCGACCACCACCCCCGCCCACCGCAGAGAAAGTGCTGCAGGCAGTGCCGCCAACGACGATGTGAGTCTGCTCGCACATCCCGTCACATGATCTGGCCTACCCGACCGTCTACATGTGCTGACGCTCCTCACAGGGTCCCGCTCGAAAGCGCAAGCGCCTAGCCGCGGGGACGGGCCCATCGCAGCGAGCAAAAGAAGGCCTGGGCACCTTGGACGACGCCCTCAACTCGCCGCTGCTAACGCCAAAGGTCTGGAAGGAACTGGTATGTCGCTGCGCCTCGTGTCCCCAAACACGGCTGACAAGATGCAGTTTGAGATTTACGAAAAGCACTTTGCCACAGACTTCCCCTTCCTGCACAAGAGAACCTTCCTCAGTCCCCTGCAGCACCTCCTCCCCTCGGCATCGTCCCCCGGACACGCCAAATTACCCCACTCCAAAGAGCCCCGCCACTACAACATCTTGCTACTGGCCTTCCTAACCCAGACGTCGCGCTATCATCCCGACCTGATTGCGCAAACAGAGGGTCCCTTGCAGACTGCAGAGTTCTACGCGGATGCCACACGCAAGCATCTGGGCATCGATTTCACCGGCGACCAGTCGCTAGAGAAGATTCAGGCCTTGCTCATGCTCGGATACCACGAATGGACCGGGCTGCTCGGCCAGAACGGATGGGTCAAGATTCGCATCGCCATCAGCTGTGCGCAAGCTCTCGGCTACCAGTACGACGAGGAGATCGACGAACGGGGCGACTCATCCAGGAATGGCGACGAGTTGAGCTCCGAGCAGGACCAATTCATCCGACACGAAATCCGCCGTCGCACATTTTGGAGCTGCTTCATCCTGGACCGTTACCTGAGCGTCGGCAGAAATCGACCTTTGATGCTAAATGTCAAGGATCTCGGCAGCATCCAGTTGCCGTGCAGTGATGGCGCTTTCAACCACGGCCGCAGCGTCAAGACAAGGATCTTTGGTGAGGATGACGAGGCGTACAAAAGAAGGAGAGAAAAGTTACGAGAGTCGGTGGCCCGCGCGCGGAACGACAACTACCATTCCGAGTACCGGACAGGCGGGTACGGCGACGATCTGAGGTGGGAAGTGGGCGAACATGAGGAGGTCTTGAGCCGTTATATCCACGTGGTAGACCACTTCAGTGACGTGATGAAGTGGTCGAACAAGGGCGGCAGACGGTACGTACATCCCACCTTGTCGTGCAATTGCGCCACTGACTCGTCCAGATCGCAAGGAAACCTAGCGCCATGGAACCCTGACACTGCCTTCTACCATCTCGAACAACGGCTGCTCCATCTCAAGCGCAGCCTTCCCGTCGATCTACAACTGACGCCTCGAAACACCGAAGTCCACATCTACACCGGCACTTCGCGCGTCTACGTCCTCATGCATGCTTTCCTCATGCTGTCGACCGTGGCCCTTTACCGCGAGTACATAGCCTTCTCCCCGTGGCGAGTAACGACACCACAAGGGCCACTCGACGACCCCAAAGTCACCGAGCCGCTACCCAAGAATCGGCCCAACTACTGGGTGGAACAAGCCTGCGATTGTTTCGGGGCTGTCAGTGAATTCGCCAGCATTCTTCAGGCCTGCCAAGCACAGTCTCTAGTGGTGGAGTCGCCCATTGCAGGGTTTGCTACCTATCTCGTAGCATGGTGTGGTATGTATCGTCATGTGGCCCCAAGACGCCGCTAACATGGCCCAGCTCTCTACTGCCACTACTTCCCCCGTATGGATCCAAAGCGAGTGTTGAACTCCAAACATCGCCCCAGCGCGTGGGATCTGTCGAATGAGATTATACTCGGGATGAGTGAGCGCTTCCAGATAGCTTTGCAGTGGCAAGAGGACCTCACAAAGCTCCAGCGCCACTGGCGCGAAGAGCGGATCAAGTACAAGGAAGCGGGTGGATCACCGGAAAGCACAACGAGCGATAGCGGCGGCGGCTTGAAAGAATACTCGGCGCACTTTGAAAAGTCGCACAAGGAGTTTGGCAGCCTCAACAACAGCAGTTGGAGCGGGCGTGTAATCGATCGGTCATACACGAAACTCGAGCACGACCAAGACTCAGAAGGCCGCACCGCTGCCCCTAGTCCCGAGGTTACGTTCAAGAGCGAGCGTGTCGACGCCTCCGAGGACGTATCCTCTGCCACCCCGGTGGCATCCTTCACCCCGGTCAATGCCACCACGCAGTCCCGCCCCGACACGGCTACAGAGGCTGCTTCTTACCCTCCAAGCGCCAATCAGACACCAAGCAGCATCTCCCAGGTTCCCAGCATGGCGAATGGCGAGCCGTTTACATCATACACGAACTACCCGCAAGTCGCCCCGTACCCGACTACTGCACCCAACTTCCCCGTTGAACCGCACTACCAAACACCACAGCAGCACTTGGCGTCGTCCAATGGAGGCGCGAACCCAAACCCTGGAATTGCATACGATGGAATGTGGCAGCAGCAGCCGCAGGTCAACGCGACGCAGTTGGACGAGATTGAGTACAGCGGGAGTCGCGGAGTCACCAACAGTGATTTGCAAAATTATATGACAGGTCAGGGGCACCTATATCCTGGGCCTCCTACGTATCCCATGCCTGCAACATTCGCCGAGGATTGGTATAATTCCCTTCAAATACAGGGAGGCTTTTCGATGCAATAAGACGAGGGCCACGTTGGAGCGGAGCGAGGAAGAGGCACAAAGAGGCCATGTACATAGACAGGAGGCGCAAGTTGGACGGTGGGCGCGACTTTGCAAAGCATCTACCCGGGCGGCGTGCATGACTGTTGCTCGTTTGTTGTCCGGACGCATACGTTGGCATTGGCATCGAGTTGGACTGTTGGACTGGGTCGACCTGGGTTCTACTGGATTCACTCGAGTTGGATTGATTTGTGTCGATTTGCAAGCGCTGGGGGTGGGTTGATTTGGGCTTACGATATCACGACTGTTGTTTTGCGCTGTTTTGTTGCCAAGCATACAAGCATGCGAGTGGCGCTTTTTCTGTTCTCATATATTTCGGCATAATTGCGATGGTGTAGTTGGAGACGTTGAGTGGTTGGTTGGGAGTCGTTGAGGGCGGATACATGTAGGCATTTTCATACATTGATCCTGGGCTGGTGTGTGTTTGTTTCTAGGCAAGCTGGAGGGGCATACAATCAGCCGGATAATTAGAATCAAGGTCAGGAGCAGAATTCTCACCTGGAGCTCCACTCCATCGGCTCAATACCGGACATCTCGATTGTTTACCTCGCGCTGACTACCCAAGCACAAGAATAGACTGACGTTGGTAATGGTCCCCCATCCTCCGCCCCACCTTCGTCCATCCTCCGCCCCACGTTCGAACCACCTCGGCACAAAGCCGCAGCGATCTGATGGACACAATGTACCACGACGTATCGCGAGATGGCATGCTGCATCACGGTCCCCCGCAGCATCGGATACCTTACTGCGTTCAGCATCCCGCAGCGCTCCCCGCATGATCGTCTCCCCGCACTTCCGCATCGGGCGCAGCGTCCAGCTCGTGTATGGTGGAGAAACAAGCACCTTAGCGGCATCGCGGACGAGCGAAGTAACCCTCGTGGGGACGGCACCTCGGAAGGATGGTATAGACAGGGGCAGCCAACCACAGTCAATAGTCTCCTTCAATCAGCGGACGCCCGTCCCTGGTCCTCGCCGCCAAACCAAGGCACAAGATGCCTGTTCGGGGCCCCTTCGCACGAGCAATGCCTTCGTTCTACGTAATATTGCTCATCCATCTGCACGTAGCTGCTCGACGCGGTTGAGTAGCTACTAAAAGGCCGTGGGTCCCCCGCCTGTTCTACGCTGCTACACTCGCACCGTCCAGGACATTCCAATTGCCTAGCCATGAAGTGCACAGCGGGCTTCCTCGCGCTCTCGTGCTTCGCGGCGCACACGGCGGCCCTCGCCGTGGCGCACTCGCCCGACCATTGGATCGCGCCGTACAAGCGCGAGCCCCTGCAGGATATCGTGACGTGGGATAAGGACTCGATCTTCGTCCATGGAAAGCGTGTGCTGCTGTACTCGGGCGAGGTTCATCCGTACCGGTGAGTGTTGTCCATGGTTTCTTGTACAGAGGTAATGAATGCGCTGGCTGACGTGCCTAAAGACTCCCCGTGCCCGGCCTCTACCTCGATCTGTTCCAGAAGATCAAGGCACTGGGGTACAATGGCGTGTCGTTCTACGTCGACTGGGCTCTGCTTGAGGGCAAGCCTGGTCAGTACCGTGCCGAGGGCGTCTTTGACCTCCAGCCATTTTTCGATGCTGCTCTCGAGGCTGGCATCTACCTCATCGCTAGACCCGGTCCGTATATCAACGCCGAGGTTTCCGGTGGAGGATTCCCTGGCTGGATGCAGAGGGTCAATGGCACGTTCCGCACGGCGGCGCCCGATTTCCTGGCAGCTACGGATAAGTAAGTTTTGCGCTTCTTGAGATGTCGACATGTGCTGATGGAGAGCAGCTACATGAAGAACATTGGCGCTACGATTGCAAAGGCACAGATCACCAATGGCGGCCCAATCATCTTGGTCCAGCCGGAGAACGAGTACACGCAGGCTACCTCGGCCATCAAGCCGTTCCCTGATCCTGTTTACATGGACTATGTCATGGACCAGCTGCGTGATGCTGGCATCATCGTCCCGCTCATCAGCAACGACGCTTCGCCCAAGGGATACAATGCGCCCGGTCAGCCTGCTGCTGTTGACATCTACGGCCATGATGGGTATGTGTTGTTTGGAATTCAAACGTTTGGAGAATGCTAATGCACTGAAGATACCCACTGGGCTTCGACTGCGCAAACCCAAGTGTTTGGCCAGAAGGCAACTTGCCCACCAACTGGAAGGACCTCCATGAGAAGCAGAGCCCCAACACGCCTTACTCTATTCTTGAGTTCCAGGCTGGCAGCTTCGATCCCGTAAGGTCATTTTCTTCAAACTATAGAGATAGTGACTAACAGCATCTAGTGGGGCGGTCCCGGTTTTGACCAGTGCGGCATCCTCATCAGCGCAGAGTTCGAGCGCGTCTTCTACAAAAACCTCTACAGCTTCGGTGTCACCATCCTGAATCTATACATGACATACGGCGGCACTAACTGGGGCAACCTTGGGCACCCCGGCGGTTACACATCATACGATTACGCCGCCATTATCCGCGAGGATCGCCGCGTAGACCGCGAGAAGTACTCTGAGCAGAAGCTCCAGGCCAACTTCCTCAAGGTCAGTCCAGAGTACCTCACTGCTACGAGGGGAAATGCTTCCAACAGCACATGGACTACCACCAGCGACTTGACCGTCACGCCTGCGTTTGGCGAGAACACTGACTTCTTCTTTGTGCGCCACTCCAAGTACAACTCGGAAGCGACGACCAGCTACAGGCTGAATATTACGTCGTTTGGCGCCATCACGTCTATCCCCGACACAGGACCAGAGCTGACGCTCAATGGCCGCGACTCCAAGGTTATTGTCAAGAACTACAACATCGGCGACGGAACAATCTATTACTCGACAGCTGAGATCTTCACTTGGACTCAGTACGACGACAAGACTGTTCTGGTCGTTTACGGTGGTCCAGGAGAGACCAATGAGATTGCTCTCGCCATCACAGGTGTTGAAGTGGTTGAGGGCGATTTTGAGTCCGAGGCAACGCGCGGGGCGACCGTGTTGAGCTTCAAGGCAGATGGTCAACGCAAGGTTGCCAAGGTGGGTGCGGGAGACAAGTTTACCTATGTTTACATGCTTGGTTAGTAGCAGTCGCTGATGTTGCTTTGATGCCTGGTTAACATTCTTCTAGATCGCCACGAGGCATACAACTACTGGTCCCTCGACCAGACACCCCACGATTCTACCAATGCCATCATCGTCAAGGCAGGCTACCTCATGCGCACTGCCAAAGTCACAGGGGACGTGCTGGCGCTCACGGGAGATCTGAACGCTACCGTACCCCTTGAGGTTATCGGCGCGCCATCTTCCGTGTCTAAGGTCACTTTTAACGGCAAAGATGTCGACGTCGAGGCTTCTAAGGAGGGCGTACTGAGCGGTACTCTGGAATTCGTCAAGCCCGACGTCAAGATTCCGTCTCTCGCTGAGCTCGAGTGGAAGTACATCGACTCACTGCCCGAGCTCAAGGCAGACTACGACGACAGCAAGTGGAGGAAGGCAGACATGAACAAGACATACAACTCCCTGCGTCCTCTTGACACCCCCATGTCGCTGTACAGCTCAGACTACGGCTACCACACGGGTACTCTGCTCTACCGCGGCCACTTCGTCGCCACAGGTAACGAGTCGACCTTCTTCGTCTCTACGCAAGGTGGCTCTGCCTTTGGCTTCTCCGCCTGGATCGGCGACCACTTCCTCGGCTCATGGCGCGGCTACGACGCCGCGACCAACGGCAACGCCACCTTCACCCTGCCAAACCTGCCAGCCGGCAAAGAGCAAACCATCCTCGTCGTCATTGACAACCAAGGCCTCGACCAGACCTGGACAATCGGCACCGAGACAGGAAAGAACCCCCGCGGTATCCTCAACTACAAGCTCGCCGGCCACCCGCAGTCGGCCATCTCCTGGAAACTAACCGGCAACCTCGGCGGCGAAGACTACGTCGACGTCTCGCGCGGGCCCCTGAACGAAGGCGGCCTCTTCGTCGAGCGCAACGGCCTGCACCTCCCCGGCGCACTCGCCGCTGCCGCTACCCCAGGTTGGCAGCCCAGCGGCGGCCCCGTCGCAGACGGCATCGCGGGCCCAGGCATCGGCTTCTTCGCGACAGAGTTCGCCCTCGATATCCCCGCGAGCTACGACGTGCCGCTGAGCTTCCAGTTCACCAACGCGACGAGCACCAACAGCACGGGCGCCGGCGCCGGCTCGAGCGTCCCTGCCTACAGAGTGCAGCTGTACGTCAACGGCTGGCAGTACGGCAAGTACGTCAGCAATGTCGGCCCGCAGACAAAGTTCCCTGTGCCCGAGGGCATCCTCGACTACCGTGGGACAAACTACCTTGGTGTTTCGCTGTGGGGGCTCGATGGCCAGGCGGCGAAGCTCGGTGGACTCGAGATTGTGGTTGATGGGGAGATCTGGACGGGCCTGCCCGAGGTCAAGGTTGTTGAGGGGGCCAAGTATGAGGCTCGAGAGGGGGCGTATTAGGCGTTGGAATGGGCTGACGCGCTGATTACCTGACTGGTTAATCAAATGTGAGGTTTTTGACGATTGTTGGTTTCTGTGAGGACTCTATTCACCCCCCCAAAACATATCTACACTATTCTCCCACGCCGCCGCCGCAACCTCCTCGACACTAACCCCCTTGAGCCCCGCGACCACCATAGCCACGCCCTCAATCCTACAACTCTCATTCCGCTCCTTGACCATCTGCCCCTCAACAAACTTATCCCTCTTCCTCGCCGCCCATGGCAGCTTAGCCAGATTCTCCAAATACGCCTTCGCGACCTCGCTCGACGCCTGAATCTCGCCCCACGGCGCATCCGTCTCGACCTGCAGACTCGCCAACGGCGTCGCCCTTACCATCTCCAGCGCCTCCCTCTCGCGGAAGCAAAACCCATTCACGCTAACCTGCAGCCCCATACCCACCAGCACCTCCATCTGCGCGCGCGTCCCAACAAACGAATGCACCAGGCCCCTCCGCACGACCAAGCGCCCCCAGAAGGGTCGAAGCACGCCGACGAAATCGTCAAACGCCGCCCGACAGTGCAGAAACAGCGGGACCTTCCACCCGCGCGCAACGACCATTTCGAGCTGCCGTGCAAACACGCGCTTCTGCTCCTCGCGCGTCCCGCGCTCCAGGTAGTCGTAGTCGAGCCCCAGCTCGCCAAACGCGCCCAGCGTCCCCGTCGCGGCTGCGTCGTCGACTGCGCGCTCCAGCACCGCAAAGTACGCCGCTCCGCCGGCGTCGGCTTCGCCTGCGTGGTACGGGTGGATTCCGACGGTGAGCCGGCATTGGGACGCGTGCGCTTTCGCGAGCGCAAGGTTGGTGGGGTAGTCCGAGGGCTGCATGCCTGTGAGGAGGATCCGGGACACGTTGGAGGCTAGGGCCCGGGCTAGCACTTGGGGGAAGTCAGGGGCATGTTGCTGCTTGTTGCGGTAGATGCCGGTGAATTCGGGGGCCGTGGCAGTCACGGCGACCTGGGGTCGGGTTGGTTTTTGGTGCGTGGGGGGATGGGGAGGGGAGGTACATCTGCGTATTTTTGGGGGCGGGAAGGGGCGCGTGGGGCGGTTGTGGGGAAGCCTTCGAGGAGGGGGGAGGGCATTGTGGGGGAGGATGCTGTTGGTGTTGAAGGTGGATAGTCGGAGAGTGTGGGGTGGTGAGGTGAGGTGAGGTGTGGTTTGGTGTGGGTTTTATGTCGTCGATGTTGCCGTTGCCGTTGCCGTTATCGGCGCTGGGCGCGAGTCTTGTCAACAGGAGACGAGAGATGGGTAGCTTAATTCACATGCCATCTGTTGCGATGACCACATCCGAGCCAGCGTCTGTCGCGATGAGCGTAGAGCTAGGGCGGCGCGACGTGAGGTGTTGCGTTTTTGCTGGCACATCTGGACCATTGCTAGGTAGGTGAGTAGGTAAGTAGGATCCCATCGGACGAGTGAGTTTGTCGTGGAGAATCACTCCTTCGGTGTGGACGCAGATGTTGAAGTTTACTTGCTGGTCGGCATTTAAGGGTGTGGAGTCTGCTTTCAGAGAGAAGAGGTTGTCTAGTAGGTATATCGCTGGGAAGTAAGAACTTTTAGATTCGCACGGCAAATCACTAGAATCACGATTCGGTCGCCAAGGGTATTTTTATGGATTCATTCTCCGTGCTTTGGCCCTTCGCTTCTTTCACTGGATTCAGCAAAGATTTTGAATTCTCGAAGGGCTGCTCAAATGTGGACAGCCAGCAGGACAAAGCGGATGAGTATGAATTGCGTTTCCCCGGTCGTGAGCATATGGAGCCAAACAAGACCTTGTTGAAATTTCTTCATTGTACCAGAAAAAGAATGATGCTGAAAGTGGGTGATGAATGTGAACGCTGACACGACTTAATTAAGTGTGCAGTGCGTGACGGAAAAGAGCAAGTCTCCAATGAGGCAAGCGCGATTGCGAAAACTTGCTTTATTTAAATTTAACTCAGCTTCATCNNNNCATAACAAGTACATCCGATATGGTCTAGTGGCTAGGATTTGTCGCTCTCATGCAGTGCCGACAAGGCCGGGGTTCGATTCCCCGTGTCGGAATCTTTATTTTGCTTTCGAGATGCATCTTTTTGCACTTTTTCTCCATCTTTTTGCACTCCAAGACGACGCGACACACGACTCCGGACGAAAGCAGGCTCATTGCCCATATATCCCAGCTTCTCCGATCTGCAAAACGACCGGCACGTATCTTTGAGGGTGCTGCTCGTCCTGTTAACAGATTCGTTCCTCTCTGTCTTGCACACAGTCTTTCGTGCGCGTGCTACCTTGACGCCACTTGCAGTCCTCTACATCCCCCCGATTTCAAAATTGTTAACCACCGTCTACTTCCCACCTTTAGGTCTCAATCAGGAGAACGTACGCGCTTCCCACGTACCGCAGAACCCCAGCATGGCGTCTCCGTATGTACCGCCTGAAGACTTTACAGAAGTTCAGCACAACGGCACCGAACATCTTGCTATTAACAACACATTCCGTCGCCGTTTCACCACGCGACTGGCATTACACACAACTGCGAAATTTTATGCCCGCAATGGTCTTTGTGTTCCGATCTCGAAACACAAAATTGTAAAGACAGGGCATTGGGTCCACCTAACAGAAGGTGCAACGATGAAATATCTGTCGGAACGGACTGCGCTCCCTGTCCCAAAGGTCTACTGTTCATTCCTGCACAAAAACAGAGCTTACGTTGTGATGGAAAGGATCCAAGGCGAGGCATTACCGAGGGTCTGGAAAAGCTTATCCAAAGAATCACTCGAGGGTGTTCTTTCGCAGTTGAAAGAGATGTTGCAAGAACTACGCTCCTTTACACCCCCACCCGGCACCGGCGTAGAAAACTGTGTTGAAGGCTCTCTATACGACTCTCGCCTAACTCATAGAAATCCACGTTTCGGCCCATTCAAGGAAACCCAAGACTTTCATCGCTGGCTCAGAAAAGACTTGAAACCTGAAGACCTCAAAGACCGGGAGAAGGATTAGGATTGGCATGACCTGCAAGACATGATGAAGCAACAAGATGGGCCTTGGCCTATGCCGCCGAAATTCACTCACTGCGATTTAAATCCGTGCAATATCCTTGCACGCAAGGGCAAGGTCGTTGGGCTCATCGACTGGGAGTTCTCCGGGTGGTATCCAGATTATTGGGAGTACACCTCCGCCTGGTTTGGCAGCGTTATTCGAACGGACTGGCAGGGCATGATTGTCAAGATTCTCGACCAACCACGCCCTGAAGTGCTTATGATGGAGGAAATTCGCAACAAATGGTGGGGTGAACAGTATCCTGTTGAACGGCGTATAATGCGTGGACATCCTAAAGAATCTTCACTGCGTGTCGTTAGATCCTTTAACTAACTATTTAATTTGATCGGCCTACAATTATCGAAGTTTTGCATCTACGCCGCATCCTTGCACTTCTAGCACTGGCACTGAAATCACAACTTAACAAGTCAACTAAACTAGTTGAAGTGTTTATACGGCAAAGGTATG
>WODD01000048.1:353995-390016 GCA_019775935.1 Neoascochyta sp. HWLR27 | reverse complement strand
TTGTGGTGTTAAGAAATTGCAGGTAGTAGGCCTAATAGCTTGTTAGGGTGGCCGACTCGCTTAGCCGGCCGACTCGCTATACACTCACGTTATGTCCGTTCGTAACAGTATTCAATTAAAATAAACAGGACATCCGCAGTCACGTGCGCCGTTCACCCATTACTACCCTCATGATTCGTATATCCCTAATTTCATATTGCCAGATTTTTTTGTGTCAACGAGCGACAAGTTCTTTTGGGACAGTAAAAACTCCCTATTGTCGGCAGCCTGTGCAAAAACGCCATCCCAAAAAATCAATTAGAGCGCCATAAAACCGTGTCGTATTCTTTTTCCGAGAGAAACATCAGCAGCTTGTTCAAGCATCAATGAAGGTCCAGTCGCCTTGTCGCTCTGCCACTTTGGAAGGAGAATACCAACCAAGTTCGACGAAAATCTCGTCGTCAGTGTCTGAGTCTGAGTCTGAGTCCGAGTTTGAGTTAATTTCGAACCTAGAGCGCCATGGTTCTCCATGCTGGGCACGAATAGCTTTGAGCTCCGCTTGAATGTCCTCATGAATCGTGGTCATTGGGGAAACGAAACGAGCAGCAACCTTAGATGTGGCCTCAGGCTTGTTAAAGACAGTTGATGCGTTGCCGTGAGGGTATGAGCGGTTGTCGTTTGATGCAATTCCATCTGGGCTAGGAACGTCCCGAGTATGGAGATCGAGGTCCCTGCCCAACATGATCAAGCAAAGGTCTATGCCTGAGCGGACCATGCTTTCAAAATACTCAACCTCGGCATCTACGAGGAAGAAGTTGACAAGCTGAATAGCTGCAACCACAAAGGAAACAAGACTGAAAGGCAAAAGAAAGCGGCTGCCACTGGTAAGAAAGCCCTCAAGTTTGAGCCGTGCCATGGAGACAGCACCTTGAATGAGGAGACAAACACAAACGTAGGATCTATCATCTCCAAGCTCGGAGAAAGACTTGAGAGAGCCCAACGAAGCCTTTGATGCCACAAAACACGGTAGTGGCCGCATTAGTACAAAACATGCCATGACCAGATAAACTAGACCAGCTATCATCTCCACAAAAGAGACTGATGCGATAGAAGCAAGGTTGAAAATCATGTAGAAACGAGCAAGCTTATCGAGGTAAGAGAATGTTGCAACTGTGCGTTCGGCTTCGGCGGTGGTATTTTCAGGGTTCATCTTTGCGGGGTTAGAGCTAGAGACGTTTCGATAAACCAACTTGCAGGGTGAAGGGGCGTGGCACAACGCCTCGAATCCGAAAGGCATGTCAAAGTGTTGTGGGGAGTCGTATGAGCTATTGCTGCCTGCCTTGCTCTCGACTGCAACCTGCATTTGCTTGTCTCCAGCTAGCCACGTTCGGATGAAGGAAGCTTTCCTTCTGAAACGGGTGAGAGCTTCCATCGCGAGCTGCCGGGCTTTGTAAGTGGCCTTTACCCAGTAGGTGATAGTGATCTCTTCCGGTGAGCTGTTGACGACACGAGGCGCATGAAAGAGACGATTGCAGTTCTCCGTAGCCCAATCCATTGTTTGAATCCGGACTTCTGGGTAGCGCGTGAAGTCAATTCCAAGGAACTGCTCGTTGGCAGACGTAAGACCACGAGCAAGGCACTCTTCGTAAGACTCCATGAATCTCCCGGGCAGCGGACGGGACAGCACGCCTTCGAGTTGGGTGTAGAGCACGTTCTCTTGGTTTGCAAGGCTCTTTGCAGCCTCGATTTGAGCATTTGCCATGTGAATACGAGGCTGAAGATAGCCGCGCATTGCTTGACCCCCGATGTTGAAGATTGTGCAGACCGTCGCCAAGTAAGCCAGGCATATCATCTGAATGAGGAGCCTGGGGTGAGCGAGATCCAATTTCGACGGAACAGGCTTGCATTTTTTACGGGAGCAGCCTATGCCACCTGACTTGAGTTCTGGGGACCCAGCATTGGTGTTGTTGTCAAGCTTCGGAAGTGGAGCGACTGAAGTAAGACATGCATCGATGGCATCGATGGCATCGACTGCAACAATGTGGGGCGTCTTTGGACTCGTCGGATGAAGTCCAGGAATTGTTTCATCATGACTGCATGGATGGTCTGCCACGATTTGATCCGTTCGCATGGCGGTGACCATAGTGGCATAGGGATCTGCCTGTCGCAAATGCTCTGCGAGGGGCTTCACCATGATCGGTAGTTCAGCGCGGTATCTTGATTTTGAGAGAGTAGTTATGGTCTGAGGGTAGATAGTGAGGGTTGTGATGGAGGAAAAGAAGAATTGAAAGTTGGGGGTTCGAGGTTTTGTGAGCGCACAGTCTGGTACCTGTGGGGAAACGGGTTGAGTGGGATAGGTTGGTGGTGAGAGGAGGCTGCTAGGCTACCAAAGATGGTGAAATGGACACGTTGGGCTCTCCTCTCCTCTTGCGGTATCGTCACGACAGGCAGAGTATGACGAACGGCGTTGCAGCCGATGCGCTCGCTCGAAGGCACATACTGCAGTCGCCGTAAAATCTGCTCCGTCGTTCTTACCATAGGAAACAACGTAGCGTGGAAGCGACGCAAGCAAACGTGATGTGAGGGAGCATTCCGTGTAACCCAACCCCCAGCGCAACTGTACAGCGAGCGCAACAACTACAAAGCTTCAAAATTATCTACCCTTTCTTCCGTGTGACTCGTCTACGCTCCCGTCCAATATCCTCGATGTCTGGTATCGCAGTCTCCACATCTTCAGCCTTGATCTCATCAACCTCGACGGTCAGCTTGTCCTCCAACTTCACTTCACCTTCACCATCCTCAGCCTTCACAACAACCGCTTCCTTCTTGATCTTTGCCTTCTTTGCGACTACCGCAGAAGGACACAGACCTCTATCAGCCAATTTGCAATCGCCGCATTTTCGCCCCACAGGTAGGCATATAGTCTGCCCAAACCCGACCAGCAGGTTATTGATGTCATGCCATTTCTCTTTTGGCAACCATGACTCCAGCGCTGCTCGTGTCTGCTCTGGCTGCTGCGTCTTGTTCCATCCCCACAGATTGGTAATGCGGTGAACGTGGACATCCACGCCGATTCCCTCATCTTTACCCCATGCTGCGCTCATAGTCAGATATGCCATTTTCGGCCCTACACCTGGGAGAGATACGAGTCCTGCGATCGTGTCCGGAATCTCAGAGTTCCATTTGTCTCTGAGAATCTCTGCCGTCTGTTTGATGTATTTGGTCTTGAGGTTGTGGAAGCCAACTTTGTTGATAAAGCCATTCAGCGCCTCGGGCTCAATTGCGAGCACCGATTCAAGATTGAAGCCCTGGTAAATTTAGCACTGCTCGCATTGGCTTTGAATCTTCAACATACACCTGGCATCCGCTCCTGCATGCCTCTTATCGCGACAGCCGTCACCGTATCCTTCGTCTGACTGCTCAGCATCAAAGATACAAGCGTCTGGAATCGCTGATCGCGAGGCGATCTATTCCTATCGGCCAAACTCTCACACCCCATTGTATCCACAGGGGCAACGTTCTCGTTGCGCATCTCACGCGTCAAAGTGTAGATTTCCTCCCAGTTAGGGGGAGGTTCAACCTTGACACCACCATTTGCCGTAGTGACCTTCTTTGCCGGCACGCGACGCGCTTTCTTCGGCTTGCTTTCCTTCTTTGGCGAGTCGATGGCTGTCAGAAGGACCTCCTTGCTCTCGTGTTTGACTTGCACAGGCGATGCAGACGAATTCCTTTTCCTCTTCCGGGGCCCAACATCAGCCTCGCCGTCAAAATCTGAGTCCGATGGCGCAGAACTCAATCCAGAATCCGATTCCTCGCTCCCAGCGTGCTTCGTCTCCGCATCTCGAACGGTTGCGGTCGCGCCTGACCGCGTTTGTCGTAATGTGCGTTGCGTGCGACTGGCAGCCAGGATCCGAGACGTATCGCGAGACATGCGCGAGGTGCGCATTGTGATTGCGATTAGACGGTAGGGGAAGTGTGGCGAAATATTCAGGTGGTGACGGATCCAATTCAATGGTTTTGGCGGCGTCGGGGGGAGGCAGGGACAATAATGTCGTCAACGCGGTCCGCTGGTCTCACCTAGCCAATCACGAGGCGCGGAGATCCACGCGAAGGCATGTGACGGCAACATTCACCCATGACGGCAAGTATAGAACCCCGGCATGAGAGATAGCTGGTATATAAATGCATTGACTTGAGCGGTCCTAACCGCTGAGCGGAAATCGCAGTAGAGAAACATGATAATTAAACAATCCGCCATCCTTTCTATGATCAAATGATAAATATCGCAAATCACTTCCCATCAGACTTCGCTGCCCCCAGTCCCAGGCATCGCCCAGCATCTTCCAATTCACCAAGCACTCTTTCCTCGAGCTGATTCCCAGCATCATCACCCTGTCCACTCTTTTTGCTCAACATATCCACTTCACGCTCATCTACCGCAATGATTCTCTCTCGGAGAGTACCTTTCCTACTCAACCAACTCTCAATATCTTCCTTTACATTCTCCTTGTCCCAGTTAAGCATGTTGACTTCGTTTGCCTGGATTCCTAACTTCGGCCCTTGCTTGCGGACGTTCTCTAATATGGCCGAGATGAGGGCAAGTGAGTGCATCTCGGAAGTGACAGAGAGTGTGATTCTAGTAGGCGTGGATCGGCTTGAAGGATTCGAGTTGATGGCGACGGAGGCACGTGCCAACTGCTCAGGGAACTGGTTGAGGAAGGAAGAGATTTCTGCTGCGATCGGTGGACCGACAGAGAGGAGGAGGTTGAGGCACAGTGGCAGGATGCCCTTTGTCCATATAGAGTAGAGACGCGCTGGGGTATCAAACGGCCCCATGCCATTTGAACGGCGGTAGTAATTCATGATGTTCGCAGTGTTGATCTGAGAGAGAACACCTTCAACTGCCATGGTCTCCGCAAGCGCCTGGATACTGGAGAGAGACAAGAGGAAAAGCAAGCTCAACTCGCCGTAGACAGGATCATCCACGCCGTTGTGAGATATGGTCAAGCGGTCTGCCCATGAGAAGAGAGAGGTTGCATAACGAATCGTGTTGCTGTTGGCGAAGAGAAGGGCAGCTTGGGTCTGCCACTTGTCCATTTCTGGGATGGCAATGATCCGTTGAAGAAGTGCGGTAAGGAGAGCAAAGTCGGAGGGCGACACAGAGTGCTGTTCAGCATGGAGCTGATTGGCCAAACTGCGGAAGCCCTTTGCAACAGTATCTGAAAGAATCTCGAGGAGCTGCGTCGAGATAGCTCCTTCATATGTCTTGTGACTTGCAGGCATGGTACCGCGGAAGCTGGAGCGGAGCTCAGCATCCTCCGATTGAACATTGTCTCCGACAAGGTGGAATTCCAGAGCCAAGTAGAGTATTCTCAGCTGAGAGCGGTAATAGTGCACATTGTCAGTGGAGAACACATTTTCAAAATCCGCAGTAGACGCCCGAATAGCGGTCCAGATGGGTGACAGTAGCTGGCGCGCCTCTTTGCTCTGCACTTTTGCGTCCACAAGCTTTCTCAGCAGAGCGAAGGTCAAGTCAGCTCGCATGATCATGAGTTGACCAAACAGTGCTTCTGGTAAACTTGACTCTGCGTTGGCGACCATGCATTTGTTTGCGACGCTGATGAGAGTTTTAACAAGACGCTCATCCTTACCAACGACGTGACTCAGTTCCAGCGCCAGCAACTTCCAGCTTTGAAGTAGCTGTACCTGCGACTCAACTAACCCAAGATTGAAGTTGGCAGTCTCGACTTCGTTCACAAAGCCAGTGCCTTCCCTTGGACCAGTCCACTTGCTGTCAAAGTTGAGGAGTCGCTGAGCAAGCTGTACATCGTAGAAGAAACCTGGTCCGAAAGCCTCGGGATAAAGAGTTGTGCGCTTCAGGTTGCTCAATGAGACACCCGGAAATTGTTTCTCGAGGTTTTGTTTGAGGTTGCTGTGCAGCGAGCTGTTGTATGATGGCAGCTCCAATGCATTGTCCTCAAGATATGCCAGGCTAGGGACAACATCCTTCAGTGGTGTAATATCGCCAGCTTGTCGTGAGCTGTGGAGATACATGGCAATAACCTCGCATGCCAACGACGCAAATCGGTTCTGGTATGAACGCTCCAAGGTCTCGCTATTCGTCTTTAGTTGTTTAGGCTGTTTCGCCATCCATCGGAGGAAGGCAAGCAGCTTGTTGATGAAGTCCTTGTGCTTTCGCAGATCGCCCAACGCCCACGACCAGTTGTTCTGAGCAGAGCATACAAACTCGAGCATCGCAGTATACAATGGCCAGGATACGTTAGTCTTCTCGCTTTCTGGGAGAGCTAGAGTTGTAAGTGCGTCTAACGCCCTTGTAAGGAGAGCTCGGTTCTTCAGCGCCGGGGTGTCATCGGATTTGTTCCTCAGCGAGTCGCGCGGTGTGTTACCCGTGAGAAGATAAAGTGAGAACCACTGCTGTTTGCAGGTGACTACTGCAGACAACAGGTTCCAGACATTTGCCTGGATATCCACTATCCTCAACGGTTCATCCAGCTGCGATAACACAGTCAAAAAGTTCTTAGCGGTTCGAGGCCCAAGATGGCCAAGAAGAGAAGGTGGCTCTTGCAGCTGAGTCTTCTGTCGCGTAGCCTCTCCGGACATTGTAGAATCCTCTTGCTCGCCAACCCGGATAGCACCTCGAACAAGAGTCTCAAGCAGTGCCAACACTGGAGACTTCCACATGTCGCTAGTGGCATACAACCGTGCTAGTAAGGGAGTGGCCTTGAATAGCTGTTGCTCAAGATGGGTCCAAGGTCTGTTGAGCAGCAATGCTACTCGGACCAAAATATCGGAAAGAGCCAAAGTAGACTGTGTTTGTCGCTTCCACAAAGCTGCAGAGCTCGTCAACAACGTAACGTCGTCTGAGCCGGCGCCGATGATGAGTGAAGTCAGGATGGGGTTGGTGGGAAGACCATCCTCTGACTTTGTCAGGTAGAGCTTTGTTATGTACTCGGCGATAGGAGCGATTATCCTGGTGAGCTTGGACGAAAGAACTGGCGCATCGTCCACTCCATAAGCCAGTTTCAAAATAGTGGTGAAAACCCCGCATATCGCAATGTTGATCTCTGGGCGATGCTCGGGGCGGGTGTACTTCCAACTCAGCGAACTCTCGTATACGCCCGCAAGCGTCCGACCAAACGTGAACAGGATTGTACTCATGATCTTGTCCGAGGTACCGCTTTCTGATACAGTTGACGCGTTGAATCGGCTCAGCGCCTTGCTGGGATTTTTACGGGCAACAGACCGCTCGACAGCGTCCGTTACAAGACCCTCATAGAGGCGAATGCAGCCGATCAAGAAGTCGTACCTGCCGAGGACCATCTCCGTACTGATCAAGATGGTTGCCAGGCTACCGCCGTTTCCACCTCCTTCCAAAAGTCGGCTTCTTGCAAGCCACGGCCAGACTCTGTTCGGCGCGATAAGCACCAGAGCCTGCAGGAAGTGCGTGCAGTTTACGAGGAGCTCCAAAGATCCCTCGTTACTTGGCTCCTGGCAAAGACGGAGTAGTTCTTGTTCGAAAACAGCGAGTACAACGTTGATGGTATCTTGAGTGCCATCGACGCTGATGCCTAATGCATCTAGCAACTCGGGGGAGCAGATGCCGTCTGATGACTGTAATGATGAATACAGCAAGTCGGCGAAAAGTCCAATTATCTCCACTGCATTCTCGAGAGAAGTGTGTTCTTGGGTAGTGTACTCGACTCTTGTGCTGCCGATCGGATAGGTGGACAGCTGTTGGACCAAATATGACAGGGTGGAATGCTGATAGTGCCAAACCGCAACGTAGGGTTGCTCGCTTTCATCGACAATTATACCTTCTGTACCGGCAGGAATCACCATGAGTCCCTCATTGTGTGGCACGGCCGAAGCAGTGAGCAATCGATGCTGGCCACGATGATTCGACATTGACCTAGTCGAAAACAAAGGCAGATCAGCTGTGAGTTGAACCCAGTTTGCATTTTCTTCTTCACGCGTCAAAGCGTAGCCATCGTAGCCGAAAGGCATGCGTTGCATCAGCTGGTTGGTATCTGTGAGCTTCTCGACAAATGTGGGCATGCCATTCTTGACAGTTCTGTCGCCTCGCGTAAGAACACTGAAAAACTTGAGGAAGGGCGTCATTTCGTAGGGATAGCGGAGGCGAGCCTCGTTCAAGAGCAGCGGTCGTAGAATATCCTCATCCTCGAGGAAATAGGAGACAACAGGGTCCGCCTGATGCGAAGCCTCCTTGTCCGCCCAATTGCGGAAGGTTCTGTCTCCTCCCAGGATAGTGTATGCCGCGACTATCAGATCTGGACTGTAGCCAACAACGTCACTGCCGAGCGCAGCACGCAAAAGTTGCAGGTAAAGAAGTCGCTGACGATCCCGCGAGATCTGGTCGACGGGGGTTCCAAAAGCCGACAAGCCAATTTCAACCAACTGGTTCACAATAGCCAAGACTCCAACGGTCGAACTGACTTCGGCGAGCTCCTGGTAGGGTGGCTTGTTGTCGAACAGCTCGTGGGTCTCAAGCTGAGAAATAGCCCTCGACGACTCTTCAATTGCTGACGGGGCGGGCAACGCCGTTCGGGATGCGTTGGGAGATTCCAGAAGACGCTCTTGTTCTTGTTCCTCGTAGCTCGCTCGGTTGGTGAGTTTCCAGGTAAGAATAGCCCAGGCAAAGATTGCCGGGGTGGCAGGGCTTGCACCTAGTAGCTTCGCCTCTCCAAATGTGGTGGTGATGTTGGAGACGATTCCAGTGTTGAGGATGTACGAGGACGATTCCCAGTTTCGGTAGTCTCCAGAGTCGAGATCATTTACAATCGTGTCCACCTTCAGAATGGCTAGAGATACGAGCGAGGTCAGAAGCTGGATGACAGGAATGAGGGGTGCTTGACGCGGTGTGATCTATGCGCTGGTCAGTAGATACTCAGAAGCCTTGGACGGGTTGGGACTGACGGCGGGGAATTCGCGGAAGAAGCTACGAGTCATGAAAGTCGTGAGCCAGTCCTCGATGGTGGCAGCGGCAATAAAACCCTTTGTGACAACGTCGGCGTGCACATGCGCCAGGTGGAGAAGGTGTAGCAGCTCAACTGTTTGGGCGGTTACACACTTCTCAGAAGCGACTTCGACGATAGAGTCGGCCACGGTCCAAGTGCACCCGCTCTCCAGAGCGTCGCATCTCTGGCGGACAGCTTGGAGGCACTGGTCCAACGCTGTTGCTGGGCCCTGGTTCTGTGCGGCTGCTATCCTCTGGCCAAGCTCCTCGATCCACCCAGCCCCCACGGTGTGATAATCGTTGCCGTAGATGGTCTGGCTCCGTAACTGGGACGCAGCACCCCATGAGATGAGGAGTTGTCCTACGCGGATGATTGAGGCGCATGTAGAGTGGTATGTGTCGAGGATACGAAGTTTGCGCTGATCTTGAGAGTCAAACTGGGTGATCTTGGAAGCGAGCGGTGTCGCGAGGATGGACGAGTTCGGGGCGAATGTCGACGCGCCAAGGTTGACAAGGCCAGCGGCATCCTGCACGCTGAGTGCCTCCTCTTCAGTCAACCCGCTCAGCAGCTGGCGGGTCGGACGGCTCTGCCATTCCTGCGCAACTAGTTGGAGCGCGGCATACTCTGAGATGTGCGCTTCTTTGGAGAGCCACAGGCTGTCTTCTTTGATTTCTTCAAGGTTGTAGTGGCTGCTCTGCGAGGGGGTAACGCTGATGGGCGCGGTCTTGGATTCGAACTTGGTCTTCTCCTGCGACGATGGGTCCGAGAAGGGCTTCCAAGGCTGGCTGAGCACCTGGACGTTTTCGGGGGCGGTGAGAAAACCACGGAGGGCCTCGCTCTTGGATGCGGTCTCGGGCTCGCAAAGGGCGCGATACGCGATGTCCCAGGTGCTGGACGCGTTAGCGCTCGCTATCAAGACGGAGCCCAGCTCGGATGCACCTACACAAGCTGCTGGGTGCCCTGGAAGCACTTGGCTAGGTCGAACTCGGGGAATTGGGGGGATGCCATGGCGGCGCTGCAGTGCGCGGAGAGGACAACAGCTAGCCAAAGGCCATTAAGGCAAGGAAGAGCGTGGGCGGGAGGGAGCCGGTTTGTTTGGGCGGCGTGAATGCGCGAAAGAGCTTCGCGCTTGGATGCAAGTTTGGCTGCAGCCACACTGTGGCGCTGACGCTAGTGACGCCACAGTCGGCGGGCGGCCAACAGCGGAAGATCCGAACGATGTCACTTAATGTTCCGTGCAGTGCTCAATAGATTGCTGTTAATTTGACTCACCACCCATATCGCTCGAGAGCCACGTCACCCTGTCTTTGGGTTCTATACACAACTCGAACCGTCCTGTTCCCTGCAATCGCCGAGTTCGATCTTGGTCTTTGCCACCGCGGGGTTGCTCGATCCATCGCCCCGCCATAAAAGAAGTTGCTCAAGACAGTACCGACCTTGAGACTCCACGACCACAATGCCTTCATTTGGCTTGATCGACAATTCGCCGCGCCACCCTGACCCCTCTCCGCCGATTGCGACAGCTTCAAATGTCATCCTCATCGACAACTATGACTCCTTCACCTGGAACGTATACCAGTACCTTGTCTTCGAGGGCGCTACTGTCACCGTCTACCGCAATGATGAAGTCTCTCTTGACGACATAATTGCTAAGAACCCAACCCAGCTCGTCATCAGCCCCGGCCCCGGCCACCCGACCACCGACGCCGGCATCAGCAATGCTGCCATTAAGCACTTCGCTGGCAAGATTCCCATCCTCGGCGTGTGCATGGGAGAGCAATGCATCTTCTACACATTCGGCGGCACCGTTGATGTCACGGGCCAGATTCTACACGGAAAGACATCGCCGCTTACACACGATGGCAAGGGCGTGTACGTAGGCGTCCCGCAGAACGTGCCTGTCACCAGGTACCACTCGCTCGCCGGAACGCACACGACACTCCCAGAATGCCTCGAGGTGACATCCACCATCCCAGCCAACCCCGAAGCCGACACCAAAGAAGTTATAATGGGCGTGCGACACAAGGAGTACGTTATCGAGGGCGTCCAATTTCATCCCGAGAGCATCTTGACCGAAGAGGGGCGAGTCATGATGAGGAACTTCTTGCGCATGCAGGGCGGAACCTGGGCCGAGAACGAGAAGCTGCAGAAGGAGGCACACGCGGCGGCGATTGGAGCTGCCACGACCAGCACCAAGAAGGACAAGCAGACATCGATCCTCGAGAAGATCTACGACCACCGCCGGGCAGCCGTTGCTGAGCAGAAGAAGATTCCCTCGCAGAGGCCCGTCGATCTCCAGGCCGCATATGACCTGAACCTGGCTCCCCCGCAGATCAACTTCCCAGAGCGCCTGAGACAGTCTCCCTTCCGGCTCTCGCTCATGGCCGAGATCAAGCGCGCCTCGCCGTCCAAGGGAATAATTTCGCTGTCTACATGCGCACCCGCCCAAGCAAGGCTGTACGCCAAAGCTGGTGCTAGCACCATCTCAGTTCTCACCGAGCCCGAGTGGTTCAAGGGAAACATTGATGATCTCAAGGCTGTCCGTCAGAGCCTCGAGGGCATGCCCAACCGGCCAGCCGTTCTGCGAAAGGAGTTCATCTTCGACGAGTACCAGATCCTGGAGGCCAGGCTCGCAGGTGCTGACACGGTCCTCCTGATTGTCAAGATGCTGGACCAGGAGCTTCTCGAGAGGCTGTACAAATACTCTCAATCGCTTGGCATGGAGCCTCTGGTTGAGGTCAACAACGTAGAAGAGATGGAAATCGCGGTCAAGTTGGGCTCCAAGGTCATCGGAGTCAACAACCGCAACCTCGTCAATTTTGAGGTCGACATGGACACGACCAGCCGCCTGATGAGTATGGTCACGAAGGACATTATCGTGTGCGCACTCAGCGGCATTGCAGGCCCCAAGGACGTCGAGCCCTACACGCAGAACGGTGTTGGCGCTGTCCTGGTTGGCGAAGCGCTGATGCGTGCTTCGGACACGGCAAACTTCATCGTCGAGCTCCTGGGCGGCACGCCCGCGAAGAAGGCAGACGAGAAACCGGCGCCCATGGTCAAGATCTGCGGCACGCGCAGCGCCGAAGCCGCCAAAGCCGCCGTCGAAGCCGGCGCAGATCTGATCGGTATGATCCTCGCGCCAGGCCTGAAGCGCACCGTATCCGCCGAGACGGCGCTGGCGATAGCCAACACGGTGCGGACGACCAAGAAGCCGCAAGTGTCCAAGACGGCGCTCCTCGCGGGCGCAAAGTCCGCGACCGACTTCTTCGAGCACAGCGCGTCGCGCCTCGTCTCGGCTGACGACCGCGCGCTCCTCGTCGGCGTCTTCCGCAACCAGTCGCTCGAGTACGTCCTCGAGCAGCAGCGCCTGCTCAACCTGGACGTGGTGCAGCTGCACGGCCAGGAGCCGCTCGAGTGGGCCAAGCTGGTGCCTGTGCCCGTCATCCGCGCCTTCAACCCTAGCGATCTCGGCATCGGGCTGAGGGGCCACCATGCGCTTCCGCTGCTGGACGCTGGATCGGGCGGCTCGGGAACGCAGCTGGATCTGTCTGATGTCCAGGCTGTGCTTGCCAAGGACGAGGGCGTGAGGATTGTGTTTGCGGGCGGGCTGAATGCAGAGAATGTGCAGGAGAGGCTCGGCGGACTGGGTGAGTTCCGGGCCCGCGTCAAGGCTGTCGATGTCAGCAGCGGAGTGGAGGAGGACGGGCAGCAGAGTCTGGATAAGATTCGGGCCTTCATCCAAGCGGCCAAGAGCTAGATGTGTACCAACAACTATAGACCAAGAATCGAATGTAGTCAAAGCACTTCCCTTCCATGTTCAGCCATGTCACGCATTACACGTTCATCAGCTATCCCCGCCCTCCTCCACCCACCCCCTAAACTCCCTGACTTCCCGGATCCACACATAGCGCACACAAATCTCCTGAATCTCGAAATACAGCACCTGCATCCCAACGAGCCCCTTGCGCATCAGATTCTTGATAAACAACAGCAGCAGCCGCACAGCGCGGCTCTGCGCCTCGCGCCCAGTATCAGCACCCTCGTCACCAGCCACGGCGCCGACGCCAGACTCAGGCGGAAGGCCCATCTGCTCGACGCGCCGCAGCGCATGCTGGATGTACGACGTGATGACGGGCGCGGGGTCGATGGCGTGGTCGGTCAGCGTGTGCTGTGTGAGCAGGGTGGTGAGGAAGTCGAGGGCAGGCAGCTCGATGGGGAGGCGGGTGAGTTGGTCGAGGGCGGGGCCCGGGTCGGTTGCGAGGCGGTGCGGGATGGTGGTTTTCCAGCTGTTGAAGTCGGAGCGCTGGGACGCGGGCGACGCGGGTGTCGAGGCCGGCGTGGGCGGCGAGGGCCCCGGCGACGCTGGGTAGATGCCTTCTTCCTCGAGCATGCGCACGTACGGCTGCATGTCGAATGCAGGATGCTGGCTCTCTGCTGCGAGGGCCGTGTAGAGCTGGCGCGGCGTGGCGCTGCTCATGTCGGCGGTGCCTCGAAGCAGTGTCTTGATCAGCTCAACGCGTGCGCCGGACACGCCCTCGGTCGTGACATTACCCTCGCCGGTGCGCAATCTGCCGTGCCCGCCCAGCCGCTGGACGGCCTCAATCCAGTGCGATAGGAAGGGATTGTGCCGCAGGGGCGTTGCGGCGTTCAGGGTCCAGAGGCGGTACTCTGCGTGGAGCAGCACGGCCAGGACATGCCAGGTTGGGTGTTTGGCGGCGCGGCCCTCAAAGTCATCGAGAGTCGTCTTGACGCGCAGGCTCTCTTCAAAGACGCTGCCGATGCCGGCCTCGGGGCTCCGTTGCAGCGTCGAGATGCGCTCGAGGTCGGTGGCTGCATCGCGGCATGTGCGGTCGGGGTTGCTCAGGGCGTCGAGCTCCGGGCGGGTCAGGGCCGAAGCCGTCATGCTGGGGCGGCTGTCGGGGGGAGTGGGTGCGGGTGCGGGAGCGGCGGCTCGAGGGAAGCCATGTGTGCGGTGTCGCGGGCGCCGTGTCACAATTATTGGTAGTCAACTTGGGCGCGCATCGTCGTGGCCCACGGCGTTTGGGTGCCTATGCTCGCCAAGCATCGCAGCCCCGGACGGGGCGGAGCATGCGTGCGGGCGGGCGGGAGCATGGCGAACGTGGGACCCGCCCGCGATGAGGCTGCGGGTCCTGCAGGCTCCTGCAAGCACACGTCTTGTGGGTATCTGTATCGAGTAGAAGCACCCTCATCGTCTCCAGAGTACGCGGCCCTCGACCTCGGCCATGGACAGGCTCTGCTGTCGGCCTCCGTGACAGGGCTAGCGTGCCCGAGGCTACGACGACGTGACGTCGCCATTGGAGGCTGTGGTTGCTTGGAACTGCGTCGCTGACTGGTTTAAGATTGCCCATGGGCGCCTGGGCCGCCCGTCTCAACGCAACTCTGCGTCGCGCCCACCGCCAATCTCAATCACTGCATCTACATCTCCTTCCATTATCACCTGATATACCTTTCTTTAGCTGCGCCGTGACATACCCAGCACCATTCCGTCGCTTCCGTCTAGCTCAGACAGCCTGACCGCGGCAACCCGAAACACGCCCACCCGCCCAACGCTATCCGCACATCCCGCCCTCGCAACGCAATGAGCAACTACCAGCAGTACGGCGGAAACCCGTATGGCCAGACCGACGCTGGCTACGACACCTCCAACCCCTACGGCTCCACTGGCTATGGATCGTCGAACCCATACGGCGGCGGCGGTGTAAGCATTCGTCCGCCGTGCGCATTCGGATGCTGCAGCTAACCCAATCACCCAGTACAACGAGGCCCCAAGCATGCCTGCGCAATTGACCCACGGCGATTCAAACTACTCGCAGCCTTCACAGTACTCGCAGCAGGGCGCAACCGTCCCCCACACAAATGTCCCCCTCAGCGACGCCTACCACTCCAACTCGGCCCAGCCAGTCCCTCCCCAGGCCAATGCGCCTCTGGAGCAGCCGGGCGCAAACCCGCTGAGCCAGCAGGACTTCCTCCAGCGCATCGACGGCGCAAAGAGCCGAATCACCCAGCTCACCTCGGACATTGCCGCCATCTCCAACATCCACCAGCGCATGCTGTCGTCGCCCGACAACCGCTCCTCCAACGAGCTCGAGAGCATCGTCTCTCAGACGCAGATCAGGAACACGCAGATCAAGGACGAAATCAAGTTCCTCGAGCGCGATGCCGCGCGCCCGCCCCACAATGCTTTCAAGAAGACGCAGGTCGAGTCGCTGAAGAGGACTTTCAAGAGCCAGCTCGAGGACTTCCAGCGCGAAGAGGCCGACTACTCCAAGAGGTACCGCGACGCCATTGCACGACAGTACCGTGTCATCAACCCCGAAGCAACCGACGCAGAGGTCAATGAGGCTGCCAACGCCGACTGGGGTGACGAGGGCATCTTCAGCCAGGCTGTAAGTGTTAGGGTGTTTGTTGCACTGGAAATTGGCTAATCATCTTCTACAGCTCAAGAGCAACCGCAGCGGCCAGGCCTCAAGCGTTCTGGGCGCAGTCCGCGCGCGCCACAACGACATCCAGCGCATTGAGAAGACAATGGGCGAGCTGGCGATGCTGTTCACGCAGCTCAACGAGCAGATCGTCTACCAGGAGCCGCAGACAGTCTACGCTGAGGACGCGACAGCCCGGGTCAACGAAGATGCCAAGCACGCCAATCAGCACCTCGACAAAGGCATCAAGTCTGCGCGGCGCGCAAGGAAGCTCAAGTGGTGGGCTCTGTTTGTTTTTCTCATCATCATCGCCGCCATCGCTCTGGGACTGGGGCTCTGGTTCGGTGTCTTCAAAGACAAGAACAACAACAACAGCAACAACAACAACGCAGCCAACTGAGAAGTGCCTGTCCGTTTGCAGAGACCGGGAAGTGTGGATACTAGAGGAAACGATATATAATGATGCAGTGTGCGGGGAGGACGATTGGGGTGTGTACAGATTCGATTTTAATGTTAATTGCAGACTGCCTTGTTGCGGCTCGTGTGTATATCAAACGAGGGCTGGGCGAAGGGCGTTGGAAATGGATAACGATTACGAAATTGCGATTGTTGGCTTGTCGATGAAACCGGTTGTTGGCAGTGTTAACGCCGCTCTATTAACAGGCAGGCCCAGTCGCACATGCCCACGCATTCGGACGGGCTGTGTTGAATTGAGCCACTAGCGGGTCGAGTCGATGACGGCAAGCGGTTCCACTCTGATACGGGGACGGGGACGGGGAGCGGTGGATAGGCTTTGGGCATGGGTTCGAGCATGGAGACCGAATCATGGCAGATTTGGGGGACGTCACGCCCGTCGCAAGACAGCGGCGCACAACAAGGAGGGCGAGCGAGGCTTTTGATACGGATCAACGAGCAGTCGACAGGAATGATGGGGACGCGCGTTTCAGCGGCTTCTGAGGCAGGCTAACAAAGCCCGATCAGCAGGGCCCCAGTCTTCTGGGCCAGGCTTGTTGGCTGGTGGCGCTGTCCTTGTCCCTGCTCGGCGCTGTCTTCGTTGAGCTTGTCAGGGGCTGGGCGAAATTGGCGGCGGCCACCCCTGCGCTTGCACCGGCGCCCAGCCAATCACGCCCGCCCAGCATTCCGCAGTCGTGCCTGCCCCAAATATAACCCCATCCGCGCCTTCTCCTCTGCCGCCCATATTGACTTCCTCGCCCTCGTCTTTTCGACTGCGACTTCTTCTCTACACCCCACTTTCTAATCTTTTGCAACTCCTTGCGCCCCGGCGTAGACTCTCGTTCAAGACCACCACCTTCCGCTCACTACCACCCGTACTCGTGCTCTCACGTTTGCCTCGACCAGTCTACGCTTCTGTTCCTATTCCGTCAACCACACACCACCCATCACCATGAAGACTGCCTCCCTCGCTGCCGTTACCAGCGTGCTCGCTGCCTCTGCCGCCGCCACCCCCGCCGCTGTCGAGAAGCGCGCATCCCTCCCCCAGGTCACTGTCAAGGGAAACGGTCCGTGTTCCTCGAGCTGAAACTGGCTTGACGTCAGCTTCAACAAAACTTGTTTCTGACTCTCTACAGCCTTCTTCGCCGGCGACAAGCGTTTCTACATCCGCGGTGTCGACTACCAGCCTGGTACGTTCCACTCATCTGCGCCCACCGAATCCACACTAACCCTTTCCAGGTGGCGCATCTGACGCAAAGGACCCCATTGCCGATGCTACCGGCTGCAAGCGCGATGTTGCCAAGTTCAAGGAGCTCGGCATCAACACTGTCCGTGTCTACACCGTCGACAACACTGCCGACCACAAGGAGTGCATGAACGCCCTTGCCGATGCCGGCATCTACCTCGCTCTCGACGTCAGCACTCCCAAGTACTCGATCAACCGTGCCTCGCCCGCCAAGTCGTACAACGCCGACTACCTCCAGAGCATCTTCGCCACTGTCGAGGAGTTTGCCCAGTTCGACAACACGCTGCTCTTCTTCTCTGGCAACGAGGTCATCAACGACGATGCCACCACCAACTGCGCTCCCTACGTCAAGGCTGTCACCCGTGACATCAAGTCGTACCTGAACGCCCGCAAGCTGCGCAAGATCCCCGTCGGTTACTCTGCTGCCGATGTTGAGTCCAACCGCTACGAGATGGCCAACTACATGAACTGCGGTGACGACGCCGTCCGCAGCGACTTCTTCGCCTTCAACGACTACTCGTGGTGCGACCCCAACACCTTCACCGGAGCTGGCTGGGACAACAAAGTCAAAAAGCTCAGCGACTACAGCATCCCTATCTTGTAAGCACCCCGACTCACTGATTGTGCACACGACGCTAACAACCACAGCCTGTCCGAGTATGGCTGCAACACCAACAAGCGCGAGTTCAACGAGGTCAAGTCCATCTACAGCAAGGACATGACCGGTGTTTACTCTGGAGGTCTCGTCTACGAGTACAGCCAGGAGGACTCCAAGTACGGCCTTGTTAAGATCAGCGGCGGCAGCGTCACGGAGCTCGACGACTTCACCACTCTCAAGAAGGCCTTTGCCGGCACCAAGAACCCCACTGACGACGGTGGCTACAAGTCCAGCGGCTCCCCTGCTCAGTGCCCCGACAAGTCCAAGACATGGAACGTCACCATCAAGGCTGACCAGCTTCCTGCCTTCCCCAGCGGTGCCGCCAAGTTCCTTAAGGCTGGTGCCGGCGATGGCCCTGGCCTGAAGGGCGCCGGTAGCCAGGACTCTGGATCCGATGAGCCCAACCTGACCGACGAGGCTGACGGTGCCGTCACCTCTGGAGGCACTGCTGGCAGCGGTAGCTCTGCTCCCAGCAAGGGCGCCGCTGCTTCGCTCCGCCCCGGCGAGTTCTCGTTTGCCCCTCTTGCTATTGGTGCCGTTGTCCTCGTCTCATCGATGTTCGGCGGACTGCTTGTTTTGTAGACGGTTGTAGTAGCAGTATCTTTCGACATGTATCGGTATTGTACGAGAGTGCACGGCTCGATGTAATGCAAAGACCCAGCGCGGGCATCCTTTTCTTTCTTTCTTGTTAGATAGCAGCTTGGAGTTGTTGGCCCGTAATCGCATGGCCGACCAGGCGTATGAGTAGATTTCGGACGTGACGTTCAATATACAAAGAATAGACCAGCATTGAATACGATGAAGCGCGACTGAGTGGTGTGCATGGTTAGGTAGTGAGTGATGTGAAGTGAATGGAGTCGAGTGACGCATCTTCCCCACTATTGCTAAATTTATCGATAAGGACGGGCGCCGTTGGAATTTGACGACCATGCCAGGCGCAATCGGCGTGCATCCTACGCAACAGACAGAACCCGACACTGGTAGACGTTTGTCCCGCGCGCTCTACAATGCCCCGCGATCCACTCATTGGTCTTGTCGGCAAGCCGTCGTCGGGCAAGTCGACGACACTGAACAGGTGCGCGGTGCCCCTCACTCTCTCGACTCACGGACAAGACTGAAACAGACATGTCGGCAGCCTGACAGACGCCACGTCCAAAGTCGGTCCGTACACGCAAGCACACGATGAAAGATGAGGCGGCAGGCTGATCAGAGACGCAGGCAACTTCCCGTAAGTCGCACCTCTCACGCGCGCGCATCCGCCGTCGCGATGCCCGCACGGTGGCATCACACCACACAATACCTGACGTGACGTGACCTGACAACTCTCGACCAGCTTCACGACCATCGACCCGCAGCGGGCAATCGGCTACCTCCAGATCACGTGCCCGTGTGCGCGGCTGGGCATCTCGGAGCGGTGCAAGCCCAACTACGGCGGGTGCATTGAAGGGCGGCGCAGCGTGCCGATTGAGCTACTCGACGTAGCGGGGCTGGTTCCCGGCGCACACATGGGCAAAGGGCTAGGCAACCGGTTCCTCGACGACCTGCGGCACGCCGACGCGCTCGTGCACGTCGTCGACGTCAGCGGGACCACGGACGCAGAGGGCAAAGCCACCCGCGGCTACGACCCCTCCCAGGACATTGTGTGGCTGCGCAGCGAAATCGTGCGCTGGATCCAGGGCAACCTGATGGAGAAATGGGGGTCCATCAGGCGGCGCCACGTCGCGGTGAAAGCGACGGCCGTCGAGACGCTGCAAGCGCAGTTCTCCGGGTACGGATCCACGAGCGCCGTCGTGGCACGCTGCCTAGACCGGCTGGGCCTGCTGAGCGGGACGACCAAAGAGCCTCTGGAGGCGTGGAGCGACGAGACGATCGAGCGCGTCGTCAACGCCTTCACCGACGAAAAGTTCCCGACCGTCATCGCGCTGAACAAAATCGACCACCCGGACGCCGACAAGAACATCGCCAAGATCGCAAAGTCCGCAGACCCCAAAAGCATCGTCCTCTGCAGCGCAATCAGCGAAGTCTTCCTCCGCCGCCTCGCGAAACAAGGCTTCGTGCGCTACGTCGAGGGCTCAGAGTTCGTCGACACCCGCCAGGACCTCATTGACGCCGGGGACCCCACGGGCGGCGACCTGAAAGAACTCGACGAGAAACTCACGACCCGCATCGACAACCTTAAGGACATGGTCCTCTACCGCTTCGGCAGCACGGGCGTCGTGCAGGTGCTTTCGCGCGCCGCGGAGCTGCTCGGTCTCGTGCCTGTCTTCCCTGTCCGCAACATCAGCACGTTTACGAGCGGGAGCGCGAGCTCCACGGCGGTGTTTCGTGATTGTGTGCTTGTTAAGCGCGGGAGTACCGTGGGTGATGTCTATCGTAAGGTTATGGGGGATGCGCCGCTGGCATATGTTGAGACGGAGGGCGCGCGGAGGGTTGGCGAGGATGATATTGTTGCTGTTGGGAAGAATGATGTGAGTTTTTTTAGTTTTTTGTTTTTTTGTTGGTGTTAGAGATAGGCGGGTGTGCTAACGCGGATAGATCCTGTCGTTCAAGGTGGGCAGGGCGTAGGAGGAGGAAGGTGCGTGGAGAGAAGAGGAGACCAAGTCGTGTGGATGGGTTTACTATATATACGAGTAACTACGACATGAAACAATACATCAACGCAGCGGCATCCGCTCTACCGTCCTGATCCACCTTCGCCGGCGCCACTCGCCCTTGCGACTCGGCGCATGGCTCTCCCACGCGCGCCGTAGAATCTCCCTCTCTCCCTCGCCCACGTCTCTACTGCCCCTGCTCGCCGCCCGCGCGTGTCCCCTGCGCTCCTTTTCCTCGTCCTCGAGCACCTCGTAATGCAGATCCGTGACCCAGCGCTCGCCTTCCATCTCGACCTCGACGCCCGTGACGCAGCGGTCGTCGACCCACTCGCGCGACAGCAGATCGAGCGTCCACTTCTTGTCGGCCCAGCGCCAGCCGCGCGGGGGCAGCACGTCTTCAAAGAACGGCGTGCCGCGGGGCCGGTCGCCACCAATGCGCGCGGGCGACAGCGGCGCGTACGAGCTGTGGCTGAAGATGAAGGGTTCGTATTCGGCGGCCGTGTCGTGCAGCGGGCGGTGCTGCAGTTCGAAAATCTCCACCTCGCGCGTCTCCTGGCTTGTCGAGAGCTGGATATCGGCTTTGGAGGCAGTGAGGAGCGTCGAGCGCACTTGGTCTTGAGACTCGTCGATGAGGCGCTCGGTTTGCGGCGTTGCGAGGAGGTCTTGGATGGTGGGGTGACCCACTGCTGTGAGGGTGTAGCCGAGGACCAGGAATATGGCACGCCAGGGGAGGAGGTGTGCGGTGATGAAGAGGAGGCAGGAAATGAGGAGGACGGCAATGTACAGCAAGGTGCTGAGATTCTCGTTGGAGAAGTTTGTCAGTGGTGTGAGGAAGGAGACGACAGCGTCATGGCCCCGGCTAAAGTCCTCCATGCAATTCTGCAGATCTCGCATGTTGCGGAAGAAGTCTTTGGAGAACTCGGGTGTGGGCATGATGGTGTGAGCGTCTGCAAGAGGCGGGCCGCCCAGCGGGTACAAGTCGGTTGGCAGGCTCGTCGGCGGCGGCGGATGGCGCGTCAGGTAGTTGGGCACCATGATGAAGAACAGACAGCAGGCCAGGGGCAGCACAGGAAGCAGATATGGGTCGATGCAGATGAACGTGTACATGAAGAGGAAGGAGAGTGTCTGGGTAGGCGCTTTCCACGTGAAGAGGCGGATGAGGGTGTTCTGGCCGACAAAGACGACGCCGATGCGCGAGTTGAAGCGGCGGAAGTTGGATGACATGGTAGGGATGGAGAAGCCTGGGCGGTCGACGTAGGCACGGGAGCGGCGGTCTTTGGTCTGGGGGGTGGGCGGGTAAGGCGAGTCTTGAGGGGGTGAGGTGTCGTCGGCATGTTCGGTGGGGAGCACCTGGGAGAGAAGGCTGCGAGGTGAGTTTGATGGTGATTGTGGGCGGGTGGGGGAGGACATACAGGTTGAACATGCGGTCGCCCATCTTGCCGAGCGAGTCGCGGGGGCCTATGTTGTCTCCAAGCGACTCAAGCTTGTCTTTGAGCTTGCTGGCCGAGAGACGGTGGCTCGAGCCATGGTGGCCACTGGGGGTGCGGGAGTGCGAAGGTCTGTGTGGGGTGGAGTCGTCGGCGGGGTGAACATGGACGGTGGGGATGGGCGAGTCGCGGTTGGCAAACGAGTCGGAGCAGTGGGAGCCCATGGCCGGGATGGGCTGGGTGTCTCTGGGTGAGACGTGAGACGCAGGGGGGTATCAAAGAAGCAAAATGGAGATTTGGGAGCAGACAGGGCGTCTTTGAGCGGCGCCGGTGGGGTGGGGACGTCACATGTGGGTGAGCGCATGCGGGTGCGAGTGTGTGAGGGTGTGGTGTGTGTGGTGCTGGGTGTGTGTAGTCTTGGGCGTGTGTGGTCGGGTGTCGATGATGAAGGTGAGCAGAGCAGAGCAGAGGGAGTGTGAGGGAGTGACTACGTGACGAGGCGGTTGGTTGGATATGACGCAGGGCATGTGAAGGAGGGCGGCTGGCTTGGCGATGGCGCTCGGCACGTTCGTTTGGCGGCGCCACGCGAGAAGACGCCCCTGCACGCAAGGATGGCCAAGGACGGGCTCCGAGTGCGTGCTTTGTTAGTTTGCTGTTTGCCGCGTACACAACAGAGAGGAGCGCATGCGAAGAGCTATGCTCGTGCCCCTGGCGCCTCGCTGCCGTTGTCAACGGGCACTGGTCGCTCGGCAGGGTGGGATGGGTTGGGCATCCATAGGTAGTACCTTGCCTACATACAATGGTAGATACATAGGCTACCTGGCGCTGGGGACCAGAGTCGCAGCTGCGTGCAGCAAGGCGCCAGAGGGCCGGATCGGATCAGATCAAGGCGTCGCAGCAGCAGCAGTGCGCCCAGCCTCTCGTGTGTGAATCGGTAGAGTGGCATGCAGTTCCTGGCGGTCAAGCAGTGCGGCCAAACAAAGAAAAGGTGGGCCAGGGTCGGGGCAGGCCCACGCCCAAGACGATGCTCATGCTGGGTGCTGGGGGGGGGGGTGCCGTGCTACCGCCTCGTCACACGTAGGTACCTTCGTACCTGGCAGCGGGAGGGGGCTCTTTCGCACTCAGAGTCCGACTCATGCTTAGACTCATCTCAGACTCAGGAGGGCCATTCCGGCGGGCGAGCGTGCAGCGTGCAGATTGCAGCGTGCAGCGTGCGTGCATTGGGCCAGCAGTGGTTCCCCGGGTGAGGGCGGTGTTTTGATAGCGACAAGACGGCGGCTCGCCGAATCATGGCCCGCCAGGCGGAGACTCGGGCAGGGATGGGCCAGCCTAATCCGCCTAGCCAGCCTAGCCACTGTCAACCCTCATCTCCAATACTACTGCTACTCTCTTTTGACTGCCTCTGCCCGCGCTGCTCCCTCGCCTCTCGCTTCCCCTTTCCTGCCACCGTCACCGTCACCGTCACCGTCGTCCTCCCCTCCCCAGCCATCCCCCCCCTCTCCTTCTCCGCCCCGCCCACCAAGGACGCCGCCAGCCCCGCGCCCACGCAATGCCCGCATAGCCCGCCCCAGCGACCATGGCCCTGCCGCCTGCCCGCCCGCGAGGGCCCATGGACGCCCCCGCCTCGGAGGATTCCAGCGGCTCGACAGGTACATGACTGGCCCGCCATTCGGCCATGCTGCCATCCTGCCCGTCGATCCCTCTGCTAACCCACCGCCCCGGCAGACGAGCGCGTCCGCAAGTTCCAAAAGACGGGCGAACACGGCTCCCGCCTGCGCAAGACGAGCGCCTCCAACCTCATGTCCACCGCCCGCCCCTCGCCCGCCGACCCCTCCGCCGCTGCCGCTGCCGCTGCTACTGCCGCCTCCAAGCCCCCGCACCGCCCTCGCGCAAAGGCTCCCCTGGGCCCCCGAGAACGCCCCCACGACTTCTCCAAGCAAAGGTACTAGATAGACCCGCCCTCGCCCTCGCCCTCGCCCTCGCTTGCACCTGCAACCTGCCATACCCACGCCGTTGATGCTAACCCCCCAACCCCAGAGTCACGAGCCTCTCCGGCCATGCTCCCCCCGCCGACACGCGCTCCTTCCCCTCGACAGCTGCACATGCCCCCTCCGACTCGGCCGACACGTCCGCCTCCTACGACTTTCTGCCCGCCGTCAACTTCGACGACTTCGCAAACAGCCTCGCCTACGAACCCACTCTGAGCGACTTCCCGGTCCCCGCCAGCTTCTCCACCGCACAGCCCGCCAGCATCGGCGCTAGCACCGCTGCCAACACCACCACAATGCACGCCTTCACCGCTACTCCCACAGACGCCCGCCCTGCCCGCAGCAACTCGTTCATGCAACGCTTCACGCAGTCGGGCTCCAGAAAGGCTGGCCCCCCGCCGCCCACCGGTCCTCCCCCGCCTCCACCGGATGCCGCTGCTGCGACCCAGCCCACGACCAATATGGCCATCCGCACACGCCGCCAAAGCCAATTCCCAGCCCAGGTCCCGACCAATACCGCTGCTCGCGGTCCCCGCAAGAGTCTTGGCCCCGGCATGGTCCCAACCGGCATCTTTGAGAATCGCAGTGAGGTACCACGACTGACTCCCGACAGCACGGCGGCCCGCCCTGGTCGTTCGTCGTCGCTGAGCAAGGGCGGCCGCCGAGACGTGTCCGCTGCTAATCAAGCCACGACCACAGCAGTGCCACGCGTGCCAAATGCAGCACGCTCCACCAAAGCCAGATCTTTCCACCCCTCCTCGCGCCAGACGTCGGGCCAGCACTTGTCGGCCGACGCCACCACGCCAGATCCCACTTCCATGCCCCTCCATCAGAGCCGCTCCCCCGCCAAGTCTCCCGCCGCTCAGAACGACTTTACACCGACGTCTTCCGCCAACAAGCGGCAGTCGACCGTCCCGCATCACTTCGGCCTGGGCGCAAGAACCATCAGCCCCACCGATGCGCGGCGCCTCAGGCGGCTTTCCACGAACCCAAACACCCCAGGCGGTCCGGTCGGACCGCCCACGCCGCTGGCCGACTTTCCATTTGACGAGCAGGTTTTTAGCCAGTCTCCAGCTATATCCATCAGGAAGAGCGAAACCCCCTCTTCGGCGCGGGAAACCCCAGAACTGACTCGCAAGTCGTACGCCTCCGGCATCTCCATCTCGTCCAACTCGAGCATCAATTCGCTGAAGGCTGCTGGCTCTTCCATTCCCATGCGCACCAACCCTACACTGACGAGCTCTCGACTACCCACGCCAAAGACGAGGAACGTGCACAGCTCGGCTGCTGGCGAGGAGGAAGACGTGCCTCCAGTTCCCGCGATTCCAAAAGCATTCGAATCGCCAAAAGACCCCGACCGCACCTCGTTTACTTTTTCATTGCCAGTAGCTAAGACGAACACGCCTTCATCTCAGGAACCTTCTTCTACCGCTGGCGCCAACAGCTCTGACACGCGCAATGCTGGGCTTTGCGATAGCGACAGCTCCAAAACTGACGCCATGGGCCAAAGCACAGGCTCAATCAGACATCGGCGTGGAGTTACCCTAGGCGCGGGCCCCGAGGCTCCCAGAACACCCACAGTACAGCACTCGAGCAAGAAGAACCTCCAACCAATCAGACTGCCGCCTTTGAATCTGCTTCCCTTGGGCACACCCTTCAACACCCGACTCTCCTCTTTTCCCGCACCCTCGGATGGGCTCGACCAAGGCACCGTCACTCCCCCGCCGAAGCGCCATGCCAACAAGACGCCCAGCACACCGATGACAGCATCCAAGACGAGTTTCTTCTCAACGAGTGGCCACGCCCAGCACGATTATTTCGGCAAGCACGTTCGCAGCAGTAGTTCTGCAGTGAACCTTCGTGGCACAGAGACCTCGCACCCCGGCCTTTCATCCATGCCCATTCCCACCCTGAATCCTGGACGACAAGCGACCACGCCGTTCTCCTCAAACTCCTTGCCCAAGGGGAGCGGTGAATTTACCCGCCTGCAACCGCGAGCGAGTGGTGAATACCAGTCTGGCGAAGCGGATGTTGAGCTGCAAACCATGAAGGCCGCCGAGCCGCGTCCTCTCAAGAAAACCAACACCTCGGACTCTGTACAGACATCCACCTCGACCGATCCAGATACCCCCTCGTCTGGAAACTCACTTAGGCGTAAACTGAGCTTGAGCGGCTGGAGGCGAAACGGATCCAAGGCTAACTCTCAAGCGGCTCAGAACCAACAAGCTAGGAAACCTGGCCAAAAGCCGGACGAGTCTGCTCCTCCGCCACCCAAACATGGCGAAATGCCACCGCCTAGGTTACCAACTTCCTCCACATGGAGTGGTGCGCCGGATGCAAGCCCCACGCCCACCACGGGTACCAGCCGTCTTCGACCGTCCCTGGATTTTGCGCGCCGTAAACCCGCCGCTGCAACTACGGGCAACGACACGAATACCGACAAATCCAAGGACGCTACCAACGCTAGCGCACGTGCAGCTTCCGGGGCCGGTTCGCAGACGACGAGCCAACCAGTCACAAAATCGGGCTCCTCGCTGCTCAATCCGATGCAGCGGATGCTTGGAACAAAGGCTTCTTCGAATGTGCTCCGATCCCGCAATCTTGACCCGAACCTTGACCGAGACGACATGTTAGCCGACGAAGAGATGAAGAAACTCGCTTCAAAGCGCAAAGACTTTGAGCACGCGGCCCGCGACGTGGATGAGCTCCGCAAGCGCGCTAAGCCTCAGGAACGTGTTACCCCTGCGCAAGCTCTCCAGATGGTCAACTTGAACATCTTCGAAAGAGGAGAAATAATCGACTACAAGGAGGTCTACTTCTGTGGAACCAAGAGCGCGAAGAAACACGTTGGCGACCTCAACGCTCAGACAGCCAATTTTGGGTACGACGACGATCGTGGTGACTACAACATCGTCTTTGGCGACCACCTCGCCTACCGTTACGAGGTTGTCGATCTTCTCGGCAAGGGTAGTTTCGGACAGGTTGTGCGGTGCGTGGACCACAAGACTGGAGGTCTTGTAGCCATCAAGATTATTCGAAACAAGAAGCGGTTCCATCAGCAGGCTTTGGTTGAGGTCAACATTCTGCAAAAGCTGCGCGAATGGGTAGGTAACACCGGGATATGATTATACAGCGCTAACAACCAGCAGGACCCCGACAACAAGCACAGCATGATTAACTTTACGCAAAGCTTCTACTTCCGAGGCCATCTCTGTATCTCCACAGAGCTTCTCGGAATGAACCTTTACGAGTTCATCAAGGCACACGAGTTCAAGGGCTTCTCGATACGCCTCATCCGCCGGTTCTGTAAGCAGATGCTTGCATCGCTGACGCTTCTCAAGACCCAGCGTGTTATTCACTGCGATCTCAAGCCCGAGAATATCTTGCTCGCACATCCGCTGCACTCGGAGATCAAAGTCATTGATTTTGGATCCAGCTGTTTCGAGAACGAAAAGGTGTACACATATATCCAATCTCGCTTCTACCGCTCGCCCGAGGTTATTCTGGGAATGAGCTACGGGCTGCCGATCGACATGTGGAGTTTGGGTTGCATCTTGGCCGAGCTACTCACCGGATACCCCATTTTCCCAGGAGAGAACGAGCAGGAGCAGTTGGCGTGCATCATGGAGATTTTCGGGCCTCCAGAGAAGCACCTGATTGAGAAGAGCAGCAGGAAGAAGCTATTCTTTGACTCTCTCGGAAAGCCGAGGGTTACCGTCTCGACAAAGGGTCGTCGACGCCGGCCCAGCTCCAAGACGCTCCAACAGGCTCTCAAGTGCGACGACGAGGCCTTCCTCGACTTTATTTCACGCTGCCTTCGCTGGGATCCGGAGCGCAGGATGAAGCCGGACGAGGCCATGCACCACGAATTCATCACTGGGACTCGCCGCAACGTTAGACAGCGAATGCCAATCAGCAGCACTTCATCGTCTCCTGTAAAGCGGGTTGCACCGGCGCCGGCACCGCAGGCTCGAGTGCGGCCGCTGCCGGAGCCTCCGGCAACGAGCGTCAAGAACAGCAGCGCCGCTAACCCGAGCCGCGATCGGGTTCCCAGCTCATCGAGTTCGCCCGTCAAGGCAGCCCCGCCTCGACGGCACTCGACGGTCAGTGGCCCGCCCGGGCCCGGAGGAACGGGAGTCAAACGAGCGGCCAACGGAGCCCCGCTGAACGCTACCAGCAGTCTTCCACGGGCTGCCCAGCGTAGCGTGTCTGGCAAGCCCGACCTTGCTTCGGCGGCGGCCGTTGCCAGCCTTGTAAGTGCAGGAGAGGAGGGGTGAAGGCATAAGGGGATGTGTACTGACGTGTATAGCAGAAGACGCGCTAAGCCGTTACGAGCTCGGATTAGACGCAACAGGAATCAACTATGAAAGCATATCACGAGGACTTTACACTTATTTAATAACGGTTCTTAGAGGAATGTGGTTAGGGGGGGCTAGTGGGAGCGGGGCTGTTGTGTATCGCAAGTCGCATGCATTCATTTACGGAGCCATGTTTATACCCCCGAAAAGCGTCTCGTGCAGCCACAGCGGGCTGACTTGTCTTCAATACGGTATGGAGGATATTGGATACGCGAGATCGATGAGCATAGACAGGGCGGAGGAGTGACGAAGAAATTTATATTCAACATTGATTGCACTCGTGGTTCCTGATCTGCGGTGTCTTGAAATCAAGCGCCTCGGCGTTGTTAGCGCACGGACAAAAGGCGACAGCGGGGTTTGGAGTGCAAGTGAAGAAGGGGGAGTGGCGTGGGCGTGGGCGTGTATGCATCATGGACTGGTGGAGATGGCGTCAGACGGCATGTTCCTCGACTCATCTGTGAAAGCACCGAGCATCGAACGCCATTCTCATCCATCTGCACCTGTGGCCCTCGTTCTCTCCGCTGCCCCGTCCAACCAAGACCCTGGATGCACATGCAGGCGCAGGCGCAAGTACAGCCGACTAGGTAGCTAGTGCGGCGCTCGCCGTAGGCGCGTCAACGTCGGACGACTGACAGAGAGTCCGGGTGCCGCTAGGTAACAAGATTGCTAATTGCCCGTCCACGTCCGTCTAGATCTCTCGTGCCTGCGCGCGCCGACCCAATCTGTGACGGCTTCGCAACAGGCTGGGTATCGGGCCCAGGACATGGCTGGGGGATAATGCGCTCGTCGGCCGCGGAGGCCTGTCCGGATCGATCTTCGTCTGGTCTTTGGATGGCTGCTGACACTGCCTATTCGCTCGCCCCGCGCGCAGTGAATGGTTTTTTGCAGACTGGCTGCAGAGTCGCTGCTCTGTCGTTCTCGCCCTGGGGTTCGTACGGGCTGTTTTTTCGCTGTGTCGCCGCCGCCTCCGCGCGTCCGCTTGTCTGCGAATACCTAACTAAGCATCTAAAACCCCGGTACCGTTAGTTAGTTAGCCTTCAACCCGCACCAGTAGTAGTAGTCCCCCCACACGCTTCTGCCTCCCTAAATCCACTCCGTTGTCGCCGCGAGCCTTGTTAATAAAACGCCCTCGTCCGCTCCCTTCCGGTGGCATGGTCCTTTTCTCTCCTGGTTCCTTTATCTGCCTTGCTGTGTCTGTGTGTCTGTGTGTCTGTCAGCCCTGGGGTCCAGCATCGGAATCGACCGCGTGGCGCCGCGGTTTTTTGTCTTGCATCCCAAACTAGCTGTGGGTGTGCTTAAATACCTGCCTACCTATATCGCTCACGCGACTGCCCTCTCTCCGACAAGCGGAACCAACCCCACACCCTCTTGCTAAGCAGGCCGCGGGCAGTTATTAGACGTCTCGCCACACGCTCACTTCCTCTTCACTGGCCTTCTCACATTTTTTTGAACCCAATTCACCACTCTCAATTCTCCATTTACTCAGGCCTCGCCACCGCCGAGATGCTTCCCGCACTCCCGCGTCTGGCCGACTACGACGTCTCGCCGCAGAACGGCTTCCTGCCTTCCGAGGTCCCCCTCGAGGTCCTCCCGGACCCTTACTACAAGCCGTGGGAGACAATCGCTCGCAACTTCCAGAGCTTGATCCTTACCAAGCGCTTGCGATGGGTCGTCGATGCGCTGCCTGTCCTCGAGACGCATCGCTTGCAGACAGAGGCGGAATGGCGGCGGGCGTATTCTCTCTTGGGGTTCATCGTCCACGCGTATGTCTGGGGAGGGGACAGCCCGGCTGATGTGAGTTGAACAGAACAGTGTCTGGTTCTGATGTGTGTTCCGAGTCTGACTGCCGTTGAACAGATTGTGCCGCCTGCAATTTCCCTGCCCTTCGTCGAGACGTGCAGGCACCTGGAACTGCCGCTTGTGGCTACATATGCCGGGGTTTGCCTGTGGAACTGGCGGCCGCTGTTTGGCGATGAGCCCATGGATACTCTGGATAACCTCTGCACGCATATGACCTTTACCGGAGCACTGGACGAGTCGTGGTTCTACCTTGTGTCGGTCGCCATCGAGGCAAGAGCTGGGCCGATTGTTCCTATGATGATCGAAGCCATGGAGGCAGTTCGCCGCAACGATAGCAGGACTGTCATGGAGTGTCTGAGGTCGTTTGCCGAGAGACTGGACGAGCTCGGTGTGCTCCTTGAGCGCATGTATGAGAACTGTGATCCACACGTCTTCTACCACCGTATCCGGCCGTTCCTTGCTGGAAGCAAGAATATGACTGAAGCTGGCCTTCCAAATGGAGTCATGTTCGACACTGGCACTGGTCAGGAATCCTACGTTCAGTTCAGCGGCGGCAGTAATGCGCAGAGTTCCATTATCCAGTTCTTCGACATTGTCCTGGGAGTGGAACATCGTCCGACTGGCGAGAAGCAGGCAAAGTCTGCGTCTGAAAGCGGAGCCGTCGGGGCACCTCAGCACAACTTCATCCACGACATGCGAAAGTACATGCCGGGGCCTCACCGCAGATTCCTGGAACACCTCGAGAGCGTAGCGAATATCCGCGAGTACGTCGAGTCGAACCGCAGCGATCGTGCTCTGACGACTGCTTTCGACGCCTGTCTGGCCATGCTGCGCACCTTCCGCGACAAGCACATTCAGCTCGTTTCCCGCTACATCATCGTCAAGTCTCGCGAAAAGCAGTCCACTCCGCAGCCAGCGCTTTCCAAGCCAGCAGCACCACAGCGCGTCAACATTGCGAACACGTTGCAGCGAGACGGCAGCAAGAAGCTGCGAGGCACCGGCGGAACGGCGTTAATTCCCTTCCTGAAGCAGGCCCGGGACGAGACTGGCGAGCCTGCCATTGACGCATGGGCGCGACGGCTGCTCGGGAACGGGCCAGCAGTAGGCGGCGTGGCGAAGCTAGGCAAGATGACAGAAGGGTTCGACGGAGCCGTTGGGATTGTGGGTCTCGCAGGGACTTGGAGTGTGGATGATAGCGAGGGTGGTGTAAGTTGTTCCTCAGACACCCGACCATGTTCCAGAGTACTAACAAAGCGCAGATATGCCACTGGTGAGCCATGGCTCTTCATGATGAAGCGCTCGAATGTCGAGCATGGCGACGATACCCTAGTGTAATTTATTGTACATATAGAGCTTTCTGCGGGAGTTGGCATAAAAATAACACGTCCTCCGCTCCAGGATACCCGAGCTGCATACCTAGGTGCACATGGTTCCCTCGTGTGTTGATCAAACAAGCTTTCACGATCGCCAGGACAGCGGGCAGCCTAGCTAGGCCCCGGACGACCCACGAAGATTGCATCATACGCAGCGTGCCAAGGTCATTTGATCTCGCAAGGCGGAGCCCAGCCTGGGGAAACAGCGGCGCCACTGTCGTCAGACAGGGGTGGGCGCCGTTGTTCATTTGATTGCAGTGTCTTGCTGCAACGTGGGGTGGAGGGGCTCTGACGTCACAGGGTTCACATGCGGCGCGCGCGCTCTCTGAGCCCCTCCCTCTCTCTCTGCATTACCTCACTGCGCGCTGGCGATATAAAAAGCTGCGCTCGCTGCACATCTTGTCTGGGTGCATCCTCCAAGCATTGAACAACACTTCTCATACACACCCGTCAGCGAAGCAAGGCACACACACACACCTTTCATCCAAACCAACCACCACTACCACTACAACCACCACCACCATGTCGTCCTCCAAC
The DNA here is from genome assembly GCA_019775935.1 of Neoascochyta sp. HWLR27. Taxonomy (NCBI): domain Eukaryota; kingdom Fungi; phylum Ascomycota; class Dothideomycetes; order Pleosporales; family Didymellaceae; genus Neoascochyta; species Neoascochyta sp. HWLR27. The sequence continues at coordinate 358,170 of WODD01000048.1, read as the reverse complement.
AACAAAGACCAGACTTCCACGCTGCAGGGCTACGTCGACCAGGCAACGGGCGCAGTGCAGAGCGCGCTCGGCTCCCTGACTGGATCGACCGCCGACAAGGTATGCTCTTCTCCCGTTGTGCCCCCTCTCACCGTCAGCAGCACACACTGACCGGACCACAGGCGCAAGGCGAGAACCGCAAGACGGCCGCAGAAGCCGAGAAGGAAGCATCGCACACGACGGCCAAAGCAGGCCCCTTCACCGTGTCGTCGTCGGGCGGCGTTGCGCAAGACGACCCGAACCGCACGCAGGGAGCGTGGAACCAGAACATGGGCGCGGCCAAGGAGGCGATTGGGGGGTTCGTGGGCGCAGAGGGACTCAAGCAGGAGGGCATCCAGCAGAACCGCGAGGGCAAGGGCCAGGAAGCCCAGGGTCAGATGAGTGATCTGGGACACGGCGTGCAGGACCGCGTTGGCGGGGCCGTCGGTGGCGCCGTCGCGGGCTTGACGGGCAATGCGGCGCAGAAGCAGGAGGCGCAGAGGCAGCACGATGAGGGCAAGGCGAGGCAGAGGGGTGTCGAGGCGGACCTGCAGAAGGAGGCTAACGCCTAGAGCGTGTGAGTGTGCTGTGATATCCCATTTGATTTTAGTTAGCTTGAGCAATCGATGAATGGCCAAAGCTGGCCTGTTCCTATCATGTGTCGTGTGTTGTATTGTATGTAAGGCTCGATTTGCTTGTCTTGTTGGCATGTCCCAATTGTCGGTTGTGCTATTCCTATGTCTCATAAGGCGTGCAACAAATTCGTACCCACATGTTCCTCACAGACGACGAAGGATTCGGTTGTCGGGATCCAACTGTGATCGACCCGGTTCAGGCCTCCGACCAGACGACGTCAGCTGTCCAAGTCGACGGCGGCGATTGAAGAGAGCGTCAGAGTACGAGAGCAGCAAACACATGTGTGAAGGGAGGGAGACAGGGACATGCGCCAGTTTCGGCGTCACTGACGGTGGCAGCTCGGACCTTCCAGGCTTCTGGCGTCACAACGGCTATGCGGCACTGCAGCGTCTGGATCGGGCTGGGCAGTCACTGTGGTGACTCTGGTCTAACAACAAGTCGAGCCGCGCGAACTTGTACGATGGGGCTGGCCAGACTGGGCGCATTCCTGGGCAATATGGTTGAGAGTTTGGTACGCGCGCCTGTGGCGGTGCAGTGTGGGCGCAGCGGCGATGATGCAGCTGCCATGTCCTTGTAGTGTGCTGCTTGCGTATACCTACGTGGGCCGGGTAACAAAAGACGGGCCCTCTTGTCACTGGCGGCTGCCAGGGCGTGACAAGTAAACGGCTGTACTGGGGTCGTACATCGTCGTGTGTGGCGTCATATCGGGATGGGCTTGATTGTGGCGTCATCTGTGGCGGCTGCGGCATAGGGGTGCCGAGAGCAGCAAACGTTCCTTGGAAACGCGTTGGCCGTCGCATTTGCGGCCATGTCGACGCAGCAAAAGGCGCTTGGCCGGGCAATGGATTGGCTGCGGTGGATGGCTGTGGGGGATGCAGCGCCCCAGATCCCTGTTTGGCCTCGGAAGCGTGAGGACGCCTGCCTACGTCATTCTTCAGCACCGTTCCTTCCGCAACACGCCTGGCCATAAATACTAACCGCCGTGCCTCTTATTGCTATCCATTCCAACTCACAACTCAAACTCCAATCCAACCATAACCTTCCCCCAATAACAACAACCACACCAACCGTCGCCATGCCTTTCACCGCCAGGTATGTCTCCCGCCTTGCGCCTCCCGCCTCCAGCCTCACCCACCCAAGCTCTCACTAACAACCACCCAGCGATATCTGCAAGATCATCTTCGCCATTGTCCTGCCCCCTCTTGGTGTCTTCCTCGAGCGTGGCTGCAACGCCGACTTCCTCATCAACATCCTGCTGACCGTCCTCGGTTACATTCCCGTACGTCTCCACGTGCACCCTCTACCCCTGCACCCACACTGACAACGCACAGGGTATCATCCACGCTCTGTACATCATCCTCAAATTTTAGCGGCAGCATGGATCACGGCCGTGTTCGAGCCGGCTAAGCGGCATACACCAATGTCCACCTACGATACCCATAACCTTTCGTTGCGCCTGCGCCGCGCCCGTCGTGGCGCAGTCACTTCTACCATTTGTTTGCAGAGCGGTGTTCTGGATTGCAGGGCACTTTGACGCATTGACGAGCGAATAGTTGGCGCGCTTGATAGCGTAGTATAATGAATTAATCACTCCCTCGATACCCATCTTTCTCCTCATATGTGACGTTTTCATTTCTGACAGCACGCACAGGCATGCGCAGTGAGGTAAGCGCTCGGTCATGCTGTAATCATGCTTGTCAAGCGCCGGTGTTACGACTGGTGTAGAACCTAAATGCTGACCCCGGCCAACCAATCTCTCCATCGCCAATCCTGTACTTTTGATGCCGACTAACCACGCCTGTCTCACCCGGCAACTTGGCGAGGTAGAAACAGGACGTTCCAGAAATCCCCGCCATTGATGCAGACAAACCTACCATTGTACCGTCGCTCTATTTCCGAGGCCGTCCTGCAGCGCCGTTGAACAGCGGTCTGTACCTCCAATCGGCCCTCTTCGCCTGGTCCCTCATCCTTGCCTCGTTCCAAGCCCTGCGCTCCTTAGCCTCCCTTAGCAATACCGACCCGATGGCGCCGCCCCTCTGCAGCGGCTGCACCAGCCCTGGTAGATTGAACCTGTTGAAGACATAGCCGTCGTCGTTCGGCGTCTCCCCTCCCTCGGGGTCCCGGTCACGGCACAGCGTCTGGCCCTGGAACAACCCAGCGATCTGCGGGCGCAGCCCAACGGGTAGAGCGGGCTTGGGCTTCACGTACACGAACGGCTCGACGGCAAAGTGCTGTGCGCGCGCTTTCTGGAGAGCCTTGGACTCGTCGAAACGCTCTTCCCACGACAGCAGGGTGAGGTCGCGGAAGACGTGTCGAAAAGCAAGCCATGCCGTGTCGAAGGTGCTGTGCTGTGGAGCCACGAGGGCTTTGTAGGGCGCGTTTGGAGAGGGCGTGGGCGGCGTGATGAGAGCGTGCAGGCGAGTTATTTCAGAGGGCTGGGAAGAGGAGGAAACCGGGGCAGAAGGCGGCTGAACTGCCTCGTCATGGGACCCTGTCGACTTGTTGAATCCCTCCAGCATCATTCGCAGCTCGGCTTCGTCGACACCCACACTTCCGCTGCCACCAAACCGAGCTACTCTCGCTGCCGGCGGCATGTACTCGACAAACGTGCAATAGACGTTGGGTTTTGCGTGGCTCTCGAGAATGCTGAGCCTGTAGCGTGCCATGTTTGCATAGTAGTTTGTGCGTACCAGCACGACCTTGTACTCGAAGCCCGAGGAATCGAGGTAGAAATGGTATAGATCTTTGAGCGAGGGCTTCTTAGCATCTTGTCCTGCAGGTACAGTGACGACGGGAGAGGAGGAAGCAGGCGTGTCTGCGACTGGGGCTTGCGAGGCTGCTGAGGAAGGCGAGGACTTCTTGACGGTGGAGCTCGAGGGTGGTGATGTCAACTGGGGGCGTTGACTATTGCTGGTCGTGTTGACATCACTTGATGGCGAAGCTGACGTTGTAGGAGTACCCTCATTCTTGGCCGCAGCCTCGCGCTCTGCCCTTCGCCTTGCCAGGTCCTCTGTCGCAGACACAAACGGCGTGACGGGGCCGTCACCGAAAAAGAAACTCCTCGACGCCTTGAGCTTGGGCTTGGATTTCAACGTACCTGAACCCATGACTCTGCGCACCTCTTCGCACCCATCGACAAACTTCTTCGCTGTCCAAAAGTCAACTCGTTGTCCCTCTCCCGCCACACCAACCCACCCGAACTCAGAAATAGAACAGGAAAGGAAGCCAACCTACCATCATGCACCTCACCCAACCTCGCCATCTCCCTCCGCATCTTGCGCTGCCGCCTCAAAAACACCCACTCGTACCGCTTCTCCGCCATCTTGCGGCCCCGCTGCAGACTGTCCTCGAGCCAGTCGTAGCTGACGACGCAGGCGCCTGCGTCGAGGGCCGCGCGCACGGTATCCGTCTTCTTCTTCCATGCGTCTTTACTCGCGATCAGGTGCGTTGTGCCGGGGCCTAGTGACGTGGCCCAGCGGCCTGAGTGTGCTTCGGTCCATTCTTTTAGTTGGGAAGGGGGG
>WODD01000048.1:226585-353950 GCA_019775935.1 Neoascochyta sp. HWLR27 | reverse complement strand
GTGGAGGGTGGAGGGTGGAGGGTGGAGGGTGGTGCTGGGTTGTGCTGGAGGGTGGGTGTGGTTATATATGGATAGAGACGGTGTGCTTTACTTTACTTTACTTTACTCTACTTTACTTTACTTTACTCTACTTTACTTTACTTTACTCTACTTTACTTTACTTTACTCTACTTTACTTTATTTTACTTCACTTTGCTCTATCTTGCCTTGTAGTGATATTTTACTCTGCAGTGGTACTCAAGGTCTCAAGTGAGTTTCTATCCCAGACGCCACACAAACAGCTGATGCGGTGCGGTGCGGCGCGGTGCGGTGCGGCGTGGTGCGGTGAGGTGAGTGAGAGACACCGAGAGAAAGAGAGACCGAGAGAGTATGTAGAGCCATCCATCACAGTGCAGACCGCGCCTGCTCGCGCTGCGTGCTGGACTGTGTAGTTGCGTGTACGGCACGGTATAGTATGGTATAGAATCCCCTTACCAGCGCCACGGTCCTACGGTCCTGCTTACTCGCACAGCTTCGCCGTCGCCAGAGAAGAGAAGAGAAGGGGAGATGGGAGGATCCAGCAGAGCGAGAGCGAGAGCGAGAGCGAGGGAAGAGTCTGCGTCGGTTGGTTTGAATCACATCTCAGCGCACCTCACCACGCCTCACCTCACCGAGTCAAAGCACATCACATCACATCGCATCATATCACATATGATATAACGACCTTCACCCGCGTTGGTAGCACGACCAAAATCGATTGAGCGAGAAAAGTGGTATCTTTTGGAAGGGACGCGCTTTTGTAACCCGCGACGCGCGGTCGTCGGTGGTGTGTCGTGGGGAGGGGACGAACCGAGAGAGAAAAGGGATGATGAACAGAGAGAGGGAAGGAAAAAAAAACTCCGTACCCAGGTCAGCCTAACCTAGGCACATTGTACTGAACTGGACTGGACTGGAGGACTAACCACAACGCCGGCCATGCTCCAACTAGACGTCTACGCCAACTATACGTCTCCGCACCGCACTACCCCACGCGCCTATCCGCGTCCTCGTCGGCAGGCGCGACCTCCTTGCTGAGGTAATCCGCGCCCTCGGCCTCCTCGTACTCTGCAATGAGGTCCTGGACGACCTCCTTTGCTTCGTCGAACTCGCCGAGGCCGTCCTTGAAGGGGGCCTCGCGCTTGTAGCTCTCGAGGAAGGCGTTGCGCTTGCGCAGCGTCGAGTACTGCGCGACGATGCGCTTGAAGAGCGTCGCGATGCCCGTGTGGTTGGCGAGCATCAGGCCCGAGACGCGGTGCGAGGACTGCACGTAGGGGGATTTTTTGGTCAGGGCTACTTGGATTGAGGCGGGGCCCCAGGGGATGAAGGTTGCGAGGCGGCGCTCGCGGATGCGCATGAGGGATTTGTGGACCTGGAGGGGGGGAGTTAGAGGTGTGGTTTGGGGACAGTTTGGGGGACAGCTTAGGGGACAGCTTTGGGGGACTCTTGGACTCACGTCGGAGGGGTCGACTTCGCCCTGGATGATGTTCAGGATGGACATGTAGCAGCTCTTCTTTGTGGGGTTTGTCGAGACCATGCGGTTCTTGGGCTGCAGCAGGCGGCGCATGACGTCGAGGACGGTCGTCTTGCGGACGGCCTTTGCCTGCTCGACGTTCTCGCCGGAAAAGGGCGTGTAGGACGTCATGAGGAAGTGGCAGCGGGGCGTGGGGATGAGCGAGGCGACGATGCCGACCAGGTCGTTGTGCATGTAGCCCGGGTAGCGCAGCGTCGTGGTGCTGGCCGACATGACGGTCGAGACGAGCTGGTTGGTCTGCTCAAACGACGGGTTCATGACGTGCAGGCGGTCGGCGGCGATCTTGGAGAGGGCGCCGTTGTCGAGGACGACGACCGAGTCGGCGTTTTGCGTGAGGCGGCGCATGCTCAGCAGCGAGTTGTAGGGCTGGACGACAATGTCGCCGTCGTGCGTGTTGGGGAAGACGCTGTACGTCTGGATGAGCTTCTTGGGGAAGCGGTCGTTGAGGCGCTCGAGCATGTACGAGCCCAGGCCGGAGCCGGTGCCGCCGGCAATCGAGTGCAGCAGCATGAAGCCCTCGAGCGATTCGGAGCCGTCGGCCTCGCGGTCAATCATGTCGAGAATCTCCTCGTGGACCGTCTCGCCCATGCTGTAGCCCATGCCCCAGTTGTTGCCGGCGCCCGTGCCCGACTTGTGGATGTAGAAGTTCTCCGGGTTGTAGATGTTCTTGTAGGCGCTGGCCTGGATCGAGTTGAGCACACGCGGCTCGAGGTCGAGCAGGATGGCGCGCGGGATGTAGCGCGTGTCGTCGGACTGGTAGAAGAAGACGTCCTTGCGGTCGCCGCCCTCGGTCGCAAAGTCCTCGAGGTTGCCGTCGGCGTTGATGCCGTGCTCCTGGCACAGCTGCTGCCAGAACTGCTGCCCGACGCTGTTGCCGCACTGGCCCGCCTGCAGCGTGATGATTTCGCGCGGCATCGTGTTGGGCGGCGAGGGGGTGACCTGGTGAGGTGGCCGTCATTTGTACGTCGGCGCGTCGAGGGCGCGTCGGCGGGGCACGTCCGCATCATCGTACACCTATATCTTATATAATCATTCACTACAACTCTTCGTATGTAATGACACCCCCTCTGTATAACAGGTATGTCACCGCCCATGCATCATCCAGAACAGCCCCGAGAATATAAATGCAAACACATTAATCCGCACCACGTCCAACCAGTCCCACACCCCCAGCCCATCCCTAACCCCCTCATGCCACCCCCGCCGCACCTCCAAGAACAGCTCTGGGTTGTCCGTCACCACCCCGTCGAGCCCCTGCCGCAGGTCCCACCGCATCCGCCGCTCATCATTGACGGTCCACGCATACACGGCCCGCCCGTCACGCTGCGCCTTGCGCACAAACGCCTTGCCCCACGGCGGCATCAGCACCGCCTGCGCCATATTGAAGCTGACGTTGGGCACCTTGAAAAAGTACGACGCCACCAGGATCGAGAAGCCAATGTGCGACACGGCGAACCCCGGCAGGTAGTGCGAGCACAGCGGCAGGTACTTGGCCGCCCAGCACCCAAGTACAATGCGCCTCTGCCACGGCCGTGACGGCGACGGCGGCACGCTGCGGATCGTCTCGCCTATGAGGCGCATCACGTCGTCGGCGTCGTTGTCGAGCTACGAGCGTCAGTGCTATGCTCTTCTGTCGCTCTGTTTCTCCCCAGAACACACCGCCGCACGTACCTTGATGTCCAACATGACCCAGATCTCCTCCATGCCGGGCTGTGCCAGATACTCGAGCAGATCAGCGAGCCGCGGCATTGACTCGTGGGGTTCCTTCAGCGTCTTGAGTTTACTCAAAAACTCCCATTCGCAGTCGATGATCTTCTCCGGCCGCCCAAAGCACCGCTTCAGATCTTTGTCCTGCCTGCATTCAGCGTCCACTCTACTATATCACATGCAGCAGCCACCAGCTCCCACACAAGAAAACTCACGTGTGACAGGACAACCACGCCATCCTTGGAGAGGTGGATGTCAGTCTCTAGCGCATCTGCGCCGACCTGGACCGCGCCGCGGAACGCGCCCATTGTGTTTTCCGGGAATTTTGCCTTGAAGCCGCGGTGCGCAATCGCCTGGGGCTTCCGTCTGCCTGTCCCATCTTTCCGTGCGTGTGTGAACCCGGCTGTCCTCGTGGTCAACATGTGTGCGTAGCCAGCAGCGCCGTGGGGGAATAATAGTACCAGCGGGATAAGTAGTCCTGGGCCCAAGCAGCGGCTGCTCGACCATCTTGTCCAGCTGCCTGGTCAGGCCCTCAAAGACGGGCGGAACACCGACGACCATGTTTTCGAGAATGGGCGTCTGCACCTCGAGTGCGTCGTCACCGTGGGAGCCCGCCATAGTGCTGATGACGAACGAGCCAGAGCTAGGTATACCTTAGTTACCTACCTAGCCTTCGTCGTCTCCCGGAGTTAAGAAATGCGCCGAAGGAAGCGGAGGGATGCGACGTCTTTTGGGGGCCTGTGAACAGACGACTCTCAGAGTAAATAGTCTTGAACCTAGCCAACGCTACCAAAACACTCGGCGAAGGGGGATGATGTGCAATCTTAAAGCCTTCCCACCGCAGACAAGATGCACGCCAGCGACGTGCCAGAGCCAACTCCCGGGCGTCAACTGATCAGCCTGCACCTACACACGCACACGCGCACACACACAGCGGGCCCCGAAAAAAAAACGACACAACCCCCCACCCATTCCTCCCGAGCCGCCCGCCGGCATCCCAGGGACAAGCATCGCGCTTCTCCCGCATCGACGTTGGTGAGGTGGCCGTGTGGCTGCTAGGCGGGGCGGGGGTAGGTAGTTGAGCGGGGGCTAAGCTTTGGGGGCGGGCGGGCCTGCGACGAGGGCTCGGATGTCTCGCTTCCCGACGCTATACACGACCAGTCTCAGCACTACGCCCCCCGCGTGTCAGCCACGCTTCCTGCCGCTGCTGTTTCCGCTGCCACTGCGACGGGTCCCGCTGAACGGGTGAGCTCGCATGTACGCGCCCTGGGGGTAGGAGAGCAAGAGCAGGCACAAGCGGCGTACAGAGAGAGAGGGTAGCCCTCTGAGTTGGATGCTTTCCTGCTGTCTTGACCGCGCCTCATAGGTGCTTACTTACATAGGCAGATAGATAGATACCCGGGTAAGCCCATGTCAACTTCGTCGCCAGACTGGCAGACAGGCAGACTGGTCCTCCCTTGCCCTCCTCACCGACTTACACCCGCTGCAAGGCGCCCGCTGCAAGGCAAGACACGCGCGCAACCAGCGCAGACATGGCTTCGGGACCTCGACTTGCCGACCCATGTCGTGCCACCCTCGTGTCGACGCACATCACGCCGCCCTGCCCTGCCCAGTCCATGTGTATGTGTAGGTAGACGCCAAACAACGCGGAGCGAAGCCGCCAAGACAAAGACTTGTTGGACTCGCATGCCTGTCCGTCTGCGTCCTCGCTCACGGTGCGGTGCGGTACCCTACGCTGTCAACCGCGCTGACGGTTCGTGGCGTCGGGTTGTTTTGACTCGTCTTTGTTTCCCCGTGTCATGTCGTCGTCGGGTTGTCTGGTCCTGGTCCTGGGCCCTGGGTCTGCGTGTCAACACTGCCCTTTGTTTATACGCGCCGAAACCCACCCCCGTTGTCCGGTGGCTGCGTGGCGCAACTGTAGTGGCTATGGATAATGTCCTAGGCTGTGGTCATGTTGTCGACACGGTAGCTGCACCTCAATCTGACCATCAACGCGCTAGTGATTCATTCTTCGTATTGCAAACTGCCTGTCTTGGCCTTATTCTCGTCATCGCTGCTTTGTACAAGTGCCTGGCTTGAAATCTATCTTCCTCTCTGTCGACTCCCCCTGCCCTTCCTTACGTAGCAACCTCAAACTTGGGCGAGTACTTCTCCATCGCCTTCTGGAACTCGGTCTTCTTCTCTGCCCAGTCCTTGACGGCTGCGTGCTCGGCGTCCACCGTCTGCAGCTGCTGCTTGAGCTGCTCCGTCTCGGCCGTCTTTCCCAGCAGCGTGTTGAGCACAATCAAGTTCGCAATCGTGTCCGCCGAGTTCGGGTTGATTTCAATCGCTTGTTGCAGCGCCGCTTCCGCCTCAGGCAGGCGACCAAGGTGCAGCTCCGACACAGCTTGTGCGACGAGCGAGTGTGCCGATTGTGATTGCGCCGTTTGTGCGAGTTCTTCGAAAACGTAGAATGCCGCTTGGTACTTCTCGCCGCCCTGCATGCACCGTGTTAGTCACCTACAACAAAGCACAGATAGACTAGACACGTACCTCTCGCATGCCAACCCATGACTCCGCAATGTTGACAAGAAGGCTGTCTTGTGCCCATTTCCGCGCGCGCTGGGCCTCCTTGGCTGCGAGATCGGCGCGGTTCTGTTGGAGGTGGATCTGTACGATAAGTGCAACACTGCGGGATTGTCAGCCAAACACATCCTCGGTTGTGTCTACGTTTCCGAGCGACATACGCATCCAAGCTCCCCTGGTGTTTGCTCAGCAGCGCAAGCGCCTCCTCGGTCTCGCCAGCCCTGTCCAGGATCATGCCACCCACAATCTGCACTGTCAGGTTCTCCTGTCCATTCTTCTCGGCGAGCTTCTTCACATCAGCGACAACATCCTTGCCCTGCTCGTAGTCTGCCAGTAACCGCACGGCAACAAGGTCTGGTGTCGTTTCGCTGGCGAGCTCGCTCGAGACGGCGCTTGCCTGGCCAAGGGCAATCTGCGAACGGAGTTGGAGCACGCGAACCGGCAGCGCGTTGCTGGAGGAGAATGAGGACGTGTCGAAATCAAGCACTTGCTGGAATGCGCCGGCGTGGAACGCTGTGTGGATGTTTATGAGCTCTAGGCTGGGTTAGTGGGGCTCGGAGACGGTGTGAGGGAGACGTCTTGATCTACCTCCTTCAGGCGAGTAGGGATCCATTATGAATGTTTTCCTTAATCGGAATTGGTTCAAAAGAGGCGCTGTGGATAAGCAGTAGCTTTGTTGACGGGGGCTGGACGTGGTCGTCTGGAGTTGGGGCCACGAATGTGTTTGGCTTGTTTGCTTGAGGCTGGGCCGGACCCTTTGCGTCTCTGATTGGCTAGATCGTCAGTCGATCCGGAGAAGACGATCCCAGCATAAACTGCATTGCGACTTGATAGCAAGCAACTATGTTTATTGAACTTCATGTTTGTTAAACTCCACGCGAAATACTGGATACCCTCTACTCTATAATGCTACCGACGATCTATACTCGACGAACCACAAACTTGATCATCTTCGCGTCTGTCGGAATGAATTGAGACAAACCGCCCCTCGCCTTTCGGCGCATGTCCACGCTCTCGTCAAAGTGAGCGTTGGCCTCCCATTCGGTCCCAGTCTCCTCTCCCACTTGCTTCCAAAGCTTTGCGAAAGACTCGGGGTTATGCCAATACAGGCTCTTGTCGCTCCCCACCTGATGGTTGAACTCTCCCGCCTCAACACGTCCACCTTGGCGCCCAACAAGCAGGCTACCGGACGAAGGCTTCAGTAGCTGAACAACGGCTTTGGCTACAGCTACTTGGCCGTCCCAGCCAAACAAATGAAAGAACGATGCTGCGTTGATGACACTGATATGGCCATCGAGCTTGTGCAGATTGGAGCTGGCATCGAGAATGTCGGCCTCGATGAATGTCGTCTTGAGAGTTGGCTTGTCACGAAACAGATCATAACCGATATCCCAAAATGACCCCTTGAGGTCAGAGCCGTAAGTGTTTTCGGAGGGAGCCCCATCATTGACGAGCTTGCGAATATCCTGGCCAACGCAGCAGCCGAGATCTAGATACTGCTCGCCGTTCTTGACGCGCTCAAGAACCTCTTGGTAGGCATTTGATGTGCCTATGCTCAGATTGAGGAACCCCCAGTGTCCGAGACACGGGTACGGATACTGGGAGAGGTAAGATATTTGTCTGTAATGGGCAACAGGGAGGGGACAATGATTGTCAAGAGTGTTGCGCATGCACTTACCACCTTGAAAGCCTGGTCTCTGATTTTCTTGATGTGGGCAACCACTTCATCAGGAGGGACGTTTGAGTATGTCTCGAAGAGTTCCCTCGTAGCGGGCTCCAAGTCTGTCAGTTCCTTGACATACCATGGCATGATCTCAGGCTCTTCAATCCATCGTTTGTCGTTGATGTACTGTTGGACAAAGTCTCCTTTGTCTTGAGTAGTTTGTGCGGGGACAGAATCAGCCATGGTGCTTGAGGGCAATTAATGTGTTGAGATGGAGGTGACGGTCGCGTACTACCATCGGTCTTATACCTGCCGAGCATACACGAGTTTGGTCGAGCTAATGGCATCAATGATGACAAGGTGTGCGTCCACCCTGATTATCATCTGGGAATAAGGCGATGACCACTCGTAGAAGCTTCATATGCGCCGCAACACCCCGCGTCGGCTTACAGACGGTACCAACACGTTATCTCCGGTCCGAAAGGGCGAGCAGCGAGCAGCCCACTGCACAACCATCGTTTTCTGCCAGGCACTGCTGCCTACGAGAAGATGGAAGATTGAGCGCTGAATTGCAAGCAGGCATGTCGCGGCCACTCGTTGCTTGCGTCGGCTACACTCACCCAATTCGAGACTAGTGCGGGGCGCAACCCAATCGAAGTCGCTGGCGCGGGGCATGACGCGGGCCGTACGAAGAAAAAAACGGGTGCCCAAGCCAAAGTTTGCAGAGAGCATTTGGCTAATCGACACCGCAATCCTGAAGGTCCCCATATATCTTCGCCAGAGATCCATTTCTTCGCTTGTCTCTCGTACCTTTTCCAACTCCAGAACACCCTCACCAAAACCACCCTTCTTCTCTACCCACCGCACAGCAATCAAGATGCCTGCTATCGAGCACCCCACGATCAAGGGTGCGACCGCTCGCCGTCACACTGCGTCAATGCCCAATTGCTGACTGCTTCCTCTACAGATGGCTGGTTCCGTGAGATCTCAGGCATGTGGCCTGGCCAGGCCATGACCCTCCAGGTCAAGGAGGTCATCCACCACGAGAAGAGCAAGTACCAGGATGTCCTCATCTTCGAGTCTACCAACCACGGCATGGTCCTCGTCCTCGACAACGTCATCCAGTGCACCGAGCGCGACGAGTTCTCGTATGTCAACACACAACAACCGCCTAATTGGACAGAGGTTGACAAAGCATAGCTACCAGGAGATGATCACTCACCTCGCCATGAACGCCCACCCCAACCCCGAGAACGTCCTTGTTATCGGCGGTGGTGACGGTGGTGTCCTCCGTGAGGTCGTCAAGCACGACTGCGTCAAGAAGGCCGTCCTTTGCGACATTGACGAGGCCGTCATCCGCCTGTCCAAGCAGTATCTTCCCGGCATGGCCGTCGGCTTCGAGCACCCCAAGACCGAGACCATCGTCGGCGATGGCTTCAAGTTCCTCGAGGACAAGAAGAACCAGTTCGACGTCATCATCACCGACTCCAGCGACCCCGAGGGCCCCGCCGAGGCTCTCTTCCAGACACCCTACTTCGAGCTGCTCAACGGCGCTCTCCGCGAGGGCGGTGTCATCACGACCCAAGGTTGTAAGCCCCCTCTCATCCCGACACTCTATTTGACTAGGAGGACTTGTCCACGCGTTTTTGCGCTTTGTGAAATTAATGCTGACTTGACCCCGTAGCTGAGAACCAATGGCTGCACCTGTCTCTCATCACCGACCTCAAGAAGTCGTGCAAGACCGTCTTCCCCACCGTCGAGTACGCCTACACCACCATCCCCACCTACCCCTCGGGTCAGATTGGTTTCATGGTCTGCTGCAAGGACGCCAACCGCAACGTCAGGAAGCCCCTCCGCAGCTGGACCCCCGAGGAGGAGGACAAGCTCTGCAAGTACTACACCAAGGAGATTCACGAGGCTGCTTTCGTCCTGCCCAACTTTGCCCGCAAGGCTCTTCAATAAGCAGCACAAGACTGGCGTGTCTGTCAAGTCTCTTCTTGCACCCACCACCCTACTCTAGATACCACGACAAAATGAACGGCCGCCAAAAATCACAGCCTCACTGTACACTCAATCTCTCAACATGCACCAATGTGATCAAACCAGCCGTCTGAACCTTTTCCATCTGACTTGACAGTAACTACTCTATCTGAACCCGAGGTAGTAGCAGATGGACCCCCGAATTGGCTATAATACGTTTCTGTGTGACCGGCATTGCAGACTCGATGGGTTTCTAATAAGTGGATGAATCACAGGGCAAATGGGATGCGAAAGAGGCAGCATGTGTCTGTCAAGGAGCCCATATCACCGATCTGTAACCGTGGCCCGGTCTTTCGGCAGTTACTGCCTGTCAGCCCCTACTATGATATCACAAGCTGTGGGTGTCCATGTCGAAGCTAAAAAAGGAGCCATTCACGAGCGCGAGTTTCACGTCGAAACCTGCACAAGTCTGGACATCTGCCAACGGCCGAACGAATAGGGAACCTCCGTTATCCAGGAGTTTCCCTCGTTAGCCCTGTACGCGCCGTGCCGTGCCTCCCGCCGTTGCACTCCAGAGTCTTGGTATGTGTTTCTGAGGTGTATGATTATCGCGAGCATCGGCCCCACGGCGCAAGAGGCATAACTCGCACTGCCACGCATTTGCCACGCATTGGTTTCCTACGCCAACGCAGCTGTCTTGCCCCCACTCTTGCTGTATCAAAGTTGAAGGCGAAGCAGAAAGGCGGGTATCTGCTACAGATTGTAGAGACTAGTCCACTCTGGGCCTGTTTCGAGTCTGCGTTCCCTATTACTCCCGAGCGGGGACCGGCATTGCCCAGTGAACGTCTGGTGCACAGCGATGCTCAACCATAGCACGTCCTCGCTCCCGCCGACGCTCCGCTTTATCGACACAATAATGGAGCTGCCGGGAGAAGCCCCAACGACACGCTGCAAGTCTGAGACGGAACCGATGGCCTGTCAGAAGTGCCCCAAAGGATCCCGCTGATTAGACGCCCTGACCAAGGGAAGAACGATGCTGTGGCGGTAGTCTGGACGTATACGGTCGTTGGCTATCGCTGGCTGTCGCTGGCGTTCGCATATGCTTCAGTGACACGGTTCGGTGGTGGGCTTCGTTCTATGTTTGGGAGGGACCCCGGGACGGCCCCGGACCTCAAACACCCCCAGTGTCAGAACCCTTCAGCCGGCTAGCTGCCACGGACTTGTGTCTGCGTTTGACGATAGGAAGCGGATAGTATTGGACATGGCTCATGGGCGACAAGCGCAGTGTCCTGCACATGTCAGAGTGAATATAGATGGGTGCCTAGTGCCGGCCTGAGAGAGGCACGACTTTCCCATCCCGTCTCCTCCCCCTCGGTCCGTGGCCTGCAGTCGTGTCCGGCAGCCACCCATTCTGTTTATTCCATTTTATTTGATTTCCTTCCTTCTCTGTAAATTTGTTAGCTGTTGAGCCGGTCTCTTCATCATCCCATCGCTATTTCCAATCGCCGGCGGTTGATCATTGTCTCTAGCCTGCACCCGCGTCGCCATTACAGTCTACTAGCAGCCAGCATTCCCGAGACCCGAGACCTTGCCAGTCGCGCCCTTGCAACAAGCACCTCGCACCCGCTCTTTTTATATACCGCGATCCTTTGCCGGCCCACTACTTATAATATACCTGTACCGGACGTCTGGCTACGTCGACCTGCACGGATTCTCCTATATACCTACCATCCTCGCCCCGAATCTCACAGCGCCGGCGCAGAAACCGCACAGCCTCTCCATCAGCACCGAACCGCCGCGCATTATTTGTGCAATCATCTGCTGCGCCCTGGTCGAGCGATTGCGTTAATTTGCCGACATGATATCCGGAACCACCGAAAATGGGGAGCCGTTCTCCCCAACCATCCGACCGCTCCTGTCCCCACTCGAGCCGCGCCAGGATTCCTCCGACCTTAACCCCGTCGGTCCATCGTTAAATCTCACCCATTCTGCTCCGTCTCCGCAACCTCCGCAGACGAGCGTTCACTGGCCCCTGGACGTAAAGGATAATGTCGCACCGGTAGCAACGGCAGAAATAGGCGGTGCGCCCGCGTCTTCCACTCCACTGCCCGCCACTGCGACACCAGCCGACTCTTTGGCTCCCATCAGCACCTCATCGTCAATCGAGAACCTCACCGTCTTACCCCAGCTGCCCTCGTTTGGCGAGCACCGTGTCCGCAAGCACCGCAAGAACGCCTCGTCATTCGACTCGGCGATACCCCGCCAGACTATACTCAAGGCCCTACAATCCCGGCCGCCTACGTCACAATCGATGAACCAGTCGATGAACACCGTGGTCATGGACTCTGCCAGCAACGCAGAGGCAAAGACGCAGCGCTCCAAGAGCATGACGCAGAAGCAGCTTGCCGAAGCTCTCTCGACGCTCGACCTGTCCAAGGACGATCTCGCCATGAACAAGATGGCTGCGCTCGCGTCGCCGTGCTTCTTCCACAAGAAATTCGACAAGGCCGTCAACCTCGACAAGGTGCTCGAGGAGATTGCTGACAACGACTCCATCTCGCACTCAAGGCTCATGCAGACGGCCTTCAGTGTCCGCGAGGTCTCCAAGCAGCTCCAGCGCCGGCCCATCAAGATGACGGTCCGCAATGTCATGATCGTTACCAAAGCCCGCGACAACGCCCTGGTGCACCTCACCCGCGAGCTGGCCGAGTGGCTGCTCGTCACTCCCCGTTACGGCTCCGACGTCGGCGTCAACGTCTACGTCGACTACAAGCTCGAGCGATCCAAGCGCTTCGATGCGCCCTCTCTCGTCGCAAAGGACAAGCGCTTCGAGTCGTCGCTTCGCTACTGGAACCCAGACCTCTGCTGGGAGTCGCCCGAGAAGTTCGACCTCGTCCTCACGCTCGGCGGCGATGGCACCGTCCTCTTCACCTCGTGGCTGTTCCAGCGCATTGTGCCCCCGATCCTGTCCTTCTCTCTGGGAAGTCTTGGTTTCCTGACCAACTTCGAATTTGCGCAATACAAGGCGGCGCTGGACAAGATCATGAACGACACCGGCATGCGGGTCAATCTGCGCATGCGCTTCACCTGCACGGTTTACCGCTACCAGAAGAACGCTGCCGAGGGGTCTCCCTCGCATATCGAGGCCGAGCAGTTTGAGGTCCTCAACGAGCTCGTCATCGACCGCGGCCCATCGCCCTACGTCTCCAACCTCGAGCTTTACGGCGACAACAACCTGCTCACGGTTGTGCAGGCCGACGGCTGTATCTTCTCGACGCCTACGGGATCTACAGCCTACTCGCTCTCGGCCGGCGGCTCCCTTGTCCACCCCGACATCCCTGCCATCCTCCTCACACCCATCTGCCCCCACACGCTGTCCTTCCGCCCGATGCTCCTCAACGACAGCATGGCGCTGCGTGTCGCCGTGCCCCTCAAGTCCCGCGCCACAGCCTACTGCGCCTTCGACGGCAAGGGCCGCGTTGAGCTCCGCCAGGGCGACCACGTTACCATTGCCGCATCGCAGTACCCCTTCCCCACGGTCCTGTCGCAGCCCACCGAGTGGTTCGACAGCATCAGCCGCACGCTCAGGTGGAACAACCGCGGCGCTGCGCAGAAGGCGTGGGACGGCGACGAGGAGGGCGAGGAAGGCGAGGAGGGCGAGGCCACGTTCGACATTGACTTTGACAACGACGACATGGACCGCGACTCTGGCTACAGCGCCGAAGGGTCGACGGTCGACGGAGGCCGTGGCAGCCCGATGAGAAAGGGCGTGTTGCTTCCTTTCTTGTAAGGCGCTTTCGCCCGAGGAATGAAGGCGAGACGGCTGATTCTGGAGCTGAGAAAGGGGGAGGGATGTTTGATCGGTGGACTGTTGTTCTCTTGAGAATCTGGGTAGCCTCTCGCGCTGCAAGCTAGGGCGGGTCCCAGTGGTGAGGGTGTTTTGGCCTCACTTTTGCTTACCTCTTCTTGTCCTTTGGTTAGGACGCCGACCTCGGACTCGATCTCTTTTGATCCGAGGGATTTGTTAAAGTGAGCGAGATCGATGATATCCTAGAGCGCTATGTAGAAACTTGGAGTAGAGACATGGAATTACATGTGGGCGACAGAACGAGTCGCGCTTTCCATCCCATCTTTGGTATGCTTCTTCTGACTGGGAATTGTGCGCGCGGTACTGTTCCATGTTTTCTAATCTCGCATTGATCCGATGATCGATCTGACACTCTGTTGCCGCTATCCGGAGGTCGAGGAGGAATGTGCGCACCAAGAGGAGACAGCAATGTTCGAAAGATGAAACGCCCAGCGCACGTGCGTGGTTGGGTTTAGGCCACGCCTCACCGCTGTTGTGCGCTTACCGGAACGTGCATGGCTGTGGCTTGCTTGCGCGCAAAAAGCGCGCTGGCGAAAGGTGCGCGCCAAGCCAGGCCTTGTCTTCTGTTGCCTGTATTCGTCGACAATCTCGATGCTGATGCTGGCGACCACACGCAGCAGCTGTCGCGGCGTCATCGGCTCGCGACAAGGGCGTGACGCGGCCCTTCTGCCGGCTTCTACGGTACGCCAGCAGCCCTGCCGTCACTGAGCAATACGCCTACCTTCCTAGCAGAGACGCGTTGCTGGGGACGTGGCGCAAGAGTGTAACTATGCGGCTCTCTTTAGGGGACCAGGGCTGTGCAAAGGGGGCTGCTACCGAAACCCTTCTCCATCTGTCCCTCAATTCTACTTGCCGCCTGCCGATCAGACCGGCGCTGTAGGGTACTGACTGGTGGTCTCTTCCCACGATTAGATCGTAATACCACGTGGCATGCGTCGATCACAGCGGCCACAGACCCCGGATGAATGGAGAGCGGCTGACTTGCTGGCGCGAAATTAAGACGAGCGAGCTGATAGCCGTGTATTGATAGCGGGAGGCCTGGTGTGGAGACGGTCCAAGGCGAGGGGAGTCAGGACGGCATGTTGAGACTTAACCTGGGGAATGAGGGGAGAGGGGAGGGGAGCTTGCATGTGCTTTTCAAACAGTAGCGCTAGAGATGAGGAAGGAATGGCGAGGGTTTGCGAGCAGCTGTTTGTGCGCAGAGGTTGTCTACCTAGAGTGTAGACGTCGGTATTTGATATTGGGTCTGCGCCCGCCGGAAGTCTAGATCCGGTCAAATCTCATCCAGTCGCAGCAGGTATTGCTAGAATGGATACACCAATCATGGAAGGCAGATGAACGCCAGGAAGGAGCCAGGGAAACCAGGTGGGAAGGCTAGTATGGTGCCCGAGGAGGCTAAAGAAGCAAATGCAAAGGTGAGGCTCAGTTGTTGTTGGGGAGCAAGGTTGGCATGCCCAATGCTGAAGCTGTCAGCTCACCGCGCCCAACTAGGTAGGTACCTGGTTAGACGTCAGGCCATTGCATCGAGACAGCGATGAAGACAGCTGGAGGACAGCTGAGCATGACAGGTGCTGGAGGTCAATTGCTGGCACTTGTTCTGCGCGCCAAGTGGGACACGACAGCAGCAAGGCATGCTTGAACCCTACATGTCTTGCAGATGGTGGCTGTGGCGCCCGGGAGAGCTGCCTCGAACAATAATGGCCTCCACCACGGCCACCGCCCACTTGGGTGGATTCGTACGAACTTTGTTGCCCACAGGCAGTCGCCCGAGCGTCGTGCTGTTTTGCGCAGCCCTGTGTGACCCGAATAGCGCCCGTTCATGGTGAAGCTACACAGGTACGAGGCGAGGGCTAGGCTGCGACAGGCTAGGTGTTATGGACAGGGAGGAAGATCAGGCACGCCAGCATCGCACGTCTCCACCGAACACGTTTGGCGTTTGCTGGGACCATGGCGGTAGCAGAGAGGATGGCCACCGGAAGTTGGTGGCGGCGGTGATGGAGGAGGTGGAGGGGTGGTAGTGGTAGTGGTGGTGGTCTTGGTCTTGGTAGTGGTGGTGGTCGGAGTCGTGGCCCTGGCACGTGACATCCATGTTGGCAGCCAGCCGGCAACGGCCACGGCAGTGCAGAAGATGCAAAACACACATGCCCATGAAGATGGAAATGCGCATCTGCGTTTGATAGCATTAGGCATGCTACTTTTACATCGCCCATGTCCCAGTGCCACCTGCAAGCAATTGGAAGCGCCCGCCGCCGCTCGTGCAGCAATGTCGCGGTGCAGCGGCTAGCGCAGGTTACTAGGCATGATTTTCGCGCAGTGATCCACCCACCGATGCACGATGCAAGCATCAACCACCCATGATCCAGAGACGCCGTTAGCCCCAACGTGCACGACTAAGATTACGAATTTATAAGAGAAACCCTGGGCTCAGGGCGAGGAGCTGGAAAAATCGAAACCAGAGGCACAACAAAGGATCTCCCGCACGGCGCTTCCTCGGACCCATTCCCCGCTCTCCGATTCGCACCGGTTGCAGCATCTGCTATGACGACGTAGAAAGCTAATTTCTTCACTGCGGCTTCTCTCCGCTTTCATGTCGAGCCTCGAGCTTCCTCTCTACCCATATATGCCTGTTTTCGCCGATTGACAGCGACCTGTTGTAGGGCTGCCTCAGTCCAACCGACCCAGAGTGGATACCCTAGCCGACTCTCTACACAATGACAACCCCACGGCGCAAGGCATGCGTGGAGTGTCGCCAGCAAAAGGTACCCTCCTGCTTCCCATGTCTTGCTCGCCGCGCCCCCACTGCCGCCATCACCACTGCCACCGCGCGCCCCGGCTGACCGCCTAGATTCGCTGTGATGTTGAGCAACACAAAGTCCCCCATGACCCGTGCGGCCGCTGCCGGAAGATGGGCCTTGAATGTCGCATCCTGCCCACCTCCACCAGGAACCTCCGCCAGACAAAGGCCGAGATGCGCAGAGAGCTCGAGGAGCTGCGCTGGAACATGAGACACAACCAAGGTCCCGGCTCCGTCACCGATCCCAACTACCCGGCCTCGACAGCCTCTCCCACTGTCGACATGCAGAACCAAAGCCCCCTCGAGCACAACTCGGGAACCTATTCCGACCTCTCGGGCCGCACCGACGCGTCCCACTCCATGTCTCCTTCTTTTGAGCAGCAGCGACCAGACACAGCAAACGTGACTTCGAATGGTGGCGCCACCACCGCCCGCACCCTGGACGGCTATGTCCTGGACCCCAAGCGCATCGACGACTGCTTTAGAATGTAGATGGCCTCGCAATCCTGCAACCGTGGCTTCGCTGACAGCTGGCACAGATTCTTCACACAGTACCACCCCATGTTTCCCATTCTTGATCCATCCTTAGGCCCCAACGATTACTTTGACCTCTCGCCTTTCCTCTTCTGGACGATTATCGTTACCGGATCGAGGCGGTACACGGATGATCCTACGGTCCTCGATAAGGCAAGTCAGCTCATCACCCCTCTTGCCTTCTCTTCAATGGCTCTGAGGTCGTCGCCGATCCCAGTCATCCAAGGACTCCTTATCCTGTGTACATGGCGATTGCCAACCAACTCAATGTACAAAGACATGACACACCTCATGTGCGGTTCGGCAGTACATTTGGCTACCCAGATCGGACTCCACATTGCTGGTGTGGGCCAGGATTTCGCCAGGATGCCTCTGAAAAAGGACCAGGATCAAAAGGTGTTCCGTGCTAAGCTCTGGCTGTGCTGTGTGATTGTGTCCATTAGGTACGGAGCAGAACCAGGTTCTACAATTTGGAAAATTAACCCTTCGCAGGACCAGCTGCGCTGAAGGCATTCCGCCGCTTGCAGAGTCGTTTTTCGATTGCGACGAACGAGATCGTGAAGACATGATTCCGTTCTTGCCGCACGATCTCCAATTCCTGCACAAGGTTTACATCATACTCCTTCGGGGAATCGTTGCCATGGGAAAAACAAACCTACAGTCCCCCAAGTGCGACGTACGTGTGCTTCGGTCGCTGATTAGCATCTTCGATTCTCAACTGCTCAGCTTGGCCCCGTCATCTCCCGGTGAACTTGGTGAGTTGCGATCCGATGTGCAAATTTGCAGCAACTGACTGGATAGAAACTCTGCAACTTCACTGCGCGCGGGTGCACATAATGGCGTTCCATTTCTTTGCGCACGGCGCAAACCCTGATGAAGACGGCATGTCCCGTTTCTTCTCGCTGTGCGTTTCGACGATTCAGCTAGCCACAGCCATGGCCCAGCAATCGTTCTTTGCAAGCGTTTCGCAGTCATTCGTCGACAGGTCGATCACCCTGGCTGGCTTCTCCATTCTCAAGCTTTGTCGAAGTCCGCTCGCTCAGCATCTGGATCTGGCCTCGGGTGAACAGGCTTTTTTCCAGGCGGTCCAATTCACAAAGAACGTCTCCATGCAGGCAGGAGATATCGGTATGCGCACAGCACATATTATGAACGACCTCTGGAATAGTACTCGGGTGTTCCGCAGGAAGGATGGACGCCTCGAGTCGCTCAGCCTGAGACTAAGGACTAGACTGAGCATGAGCGTCAGCTACGATATGTTCTGGTACTGGAGAGAGGAGTTCGGTAACATGCAAAACCCATACGATGGTGAAGAGAAGGCAGCCCAGGGCGAAAAGGCTCGGCCCAACACACCTCGTAAGCAAACCTCTAATTGCTTGCAACGTCCCCCGTTGACACGTCATGAAGCATACACGAAGAACCCACCGCAAGTAGCGCCAAACTCGACCACTGGACCTCCAGGACAACTGCCGTTGACAAAGTTCGACCCCAGTCTGATTAATCCCCAGCTGCAAATGGATCCTGGCACTAACATGAGCTTCGATAACTGGGACGGCGGGTCTGAATACAATGTGCCGCCGATGTTGGACCAATTCCCGGATTACGACTGGGCAGCGGGATTTGAATTCTCGAACAGCGACTTTCCAAACGCTCCCCTCGGTCCTGTGGGCGGTCCGATGATGCAACAAAACGTTGGCAACATGGCGTTTACCTTTGGTTGAATGTGCTGGGATCGACGAAGATCTATCATACCAGGAGCAGTCCCGCAGGCGTCTTGAGACAGATAAACAAACCGACTAGTCCCTGATCTAGGACGGAGCCATGGGAAGAGCGAGCAGTGGTGTAGATTCTTTGTCTTCGACTGTCGTTTTTGCCCTGGATCCATGCAAAAACACGGAATGCTGGATATATCAGTCGTAGGGAGCAGTGTTGCATTATTCCAGGCCGACTCTCTCTCTCTTGCATCGCGGCTCATGCCACTGCAGATGATCGCCGATACGCCTTTGCGGAGTTGTTAGCTGAGTCCCGTGGAGGAAAACCAGTACGACAGCCTCTAGGTGGTGAAAGCTGGCAGGACGTGGAAGACAACTGCGCCTTTTCCCATGGGATATTGTCCCACCACAAAGCTAATCTCGAGCTAGGAGATAGCATCTGGAAGGGGCAGGATTTCTCCGCCGGGACTCCGCGTAGATCCATGCGTGGTCGATAAGATAACTATCGAAAGTCGAAAGTCAGAGGAATATCTCGCGTGTGGATTGCATTCTGGGGTAGCCTCTCCAGGAATACGGGGTGCCTTTACATACTGTTAGCTGAAATCAAACTCCCGATAGGTCTCAGTCTTGCCATCCCCGCGTTCAAGGTCATGAGTGCATCGGGATACAACCTCAACCCGCGAAAGACCGAAACGTATCGTGGTCATCACAACCACCACCCCTTGAAGTGGTATCAACTGGTGTGATCGAGAGTCCGGAATAGACTCCGGAATATGGGAAATTCGGTTCACATATGTATGCCATAGTCGGCGAGAAAGCAGATCTCGACCCGAGAGTAGGCCGATTCCGCCGAAATCGATACTCCTTCGTGCCGGCATGGATCGAGCGTCTCGGTCAACAGTGGTCAACGATGTTCAATAATGCTCAAATGTTCAGCACAGATGGTCGAGGCACCGTTAGGAATATATGCACAAGTGTTGCTCGGGGGGCAGTTCTTATGCACATACCCAACGCTCGACACTACCTATATTGATTCGTATACCTAGCATGTTAGAGATCCAAGACGGCCCGATCCACGAACATTGGAGTTGCATTTGCCTCCCGCTCCCGTATGCAAGTTGATCCTTCGCGCGGGCCTAGATTTTGAGCTACCTTGCAAACGCATCGCCTCACGGCCCTTCCCAACCACCACGATGGGATACCGACCGAAGATTAGCCAAGGGCGGCTCGCGGACACAGCCCTATGGTGAGTAGCCTTGTTACACGCTCGATGAGGGATTGTGTAACGTGAACGTTTCCCTTGCCAAAGCGGGTCATCGTTACTCGGCGCATGGCAAGCAAACATATCGACGGAGCCCGCCGATACCACCCGTTCATTGCTCGCACCTGACCGGTCTGCTCAACACGGCACCGCGCCCAGCGTCCATGCCATTGGCACTAAGACATGTTCAACACGGTGTCTGGCAAATGAGAGGAGACGAAGGCGTCGTCGTCGGTATAAGGTCGGCGATTATCGGCATACGACACTACGTCACAAGCATTGCGGGGTGGTATCGACAGCAGTTATTCGCAAAAGTTCGTTCTAGATGGGGGATTGATGCGCTTGTTCCGCTCTGCTTTTTCGGATCCTCCTGCCGCCCCCTTGCAAATGGCTGCTTTCGAGTCGGCAACGACGAGGTGGCAGCTTTTCACACGTCAACGCCTCGGCGGCATGTCCTATCTTGAACAATGGTACTACGCCGTATATCTGTGCCTCATGCCTACCCGGTTCGGTCGGATTGCTCAACAACTGGTCCCTTATTTTACCTTTACCCCATTTCCACTTGACTGGTACCCCACAACCCCAACTTTTGAATTTGAAATACTCAAACGTCGACGGTTCGCAGAATGGGTTCACTGGGCAACGGAACGAGCAGCATGACGGCAGTCGAGAAGTTAAGGAGCATGCTGGCTGATCCCGACAAGTTCATCACCTGTCCTGGTGTCTATGATGGCTTCACGGCACGGATTGCACTGCAAGAAGGCGTCGACTGCCTATACATGGTAAGCCAACTGTTATGCCACCCATGACAGTGAAGCTGACCAACATCTGCCAGACTGGTGCCGGAACAACCATGAGCAGATTGGGAATGGCTGACATGGGGATTGCCACACTGAACGATATGCGCGCAAATGCCGAAATGATCGCCAACCTTGACACCAGCGTCCCCCTCATCGCAGACGCAGACACGGGGTATGGCGGTCCTATCATGACTTCCAGGACGGTGGCACAGTACATCCGCGCTGGCGTCGCGGGGTTGCATCTCGAGGACCAAGTCGTCAACAAGCGTTGCGGCCACCTGAACGGCAAGCAGCTCGTCGACGTACCAGAGTACGCGTCACGGATCAAAGCGGCAGCCATGGCACGCGAGAAGCACGGCGACATTGTCATCATTGCGCGGACCGACGCCCTGCAAGGCTACGGGTACGCCGAGGCCATCAAGCGCCTGCGAGCAGCGATTGCAGAGGGCGCCGACGCGGCCTTCCTCGAGGGCGTCACCTCGCGCCAGCAGGCAGAGCAGGTGTGTAAGGATCTGGCGCCGACGCCGTGTCTCTTCAACAACGTGCCCGGCGGCGTGTCGCCCGACTTTGGCGCGAAGGAGTGCAAGGAGATTGGGTACAAGCTTGCCATCTTCCCCTGCCTTGCGCTCGAGCACGTTTACCCGATTGTGCGCAAGGCGGTGCAGCAGTTGATGAACGCGGGGAACGTGGGAGCGCCGGGCGAGGATGGCGTGCGGATTGGGCCTCGTGAGCTCTTCGAAGTCTGCGGCCTCGATGATATGGTCAAGCTCGACAACGAGGCTGGCGGGACTGCGTATGCAAAGGGAGCATGAAGTGCTCTTTTGGCGAGAAGTAAGTTGCTGCAGACGCGCGGCAATCCGCAGTGGCTTTTCTTTCACTTTCTAGGTTTTAGCCGGGCGTTTGGAGTCGGTCTCAGCGCATGCCTTGTGTGATGAACCACGATGCGTTGGGCTCATGGTCATATACTGTGTTAGCGGTCTTTTGATTTAGATGTTGATGGTTCAATTCAGTCAATCTATCCAAAGACCTCGCCTTGCCATGGTGGCCTGATAGCCTGTGTTTTCGTCTCTTCAACCCTCAGTACCTTCTCCCACCCGTTCCTCTCCAACGCGCCGTACCGCACTACCACTTCTCCTCGCTCGAAGTCAATGTCCTGAGGTCTCACATTGCCGTCTAACCCGTCGAACAACGGTGCACCGAATGCACGCGCTACCTCGAGTGGATGCAGGCTGAAAGTCCGCCCGAGTTCCCAGTAGCCGTAGTACAGCGACAGTATTGCAACGGCACCCGTGAAAGAAGAAACAAGTCCAGCCGCCATATATGCAGGATTGACCCGGTACTTGATCTGGCCAACAGTATCTGAAGTGGAGAGGCTTATAGCTCGCTGAAACAGCGGTCCTCTGACGAGCGAAATGATGGAAAACATGCAGGCTATGGATGTCAGTCGTGTGTCGCTTTGAACGACCTCGCTCCCAGCTCACCTATCGCGACGCGATTAAATCTCAGCCGACACAGACTCTGAAGAGCCGGCAACAACGACGACGACTCATACAACTCATGCGTCTCGCCGATCTAACAAACAGGTCAGCACACACGCAGATGCGCAAAAGCAACAGACGGCAACCCACCGTCATACCACCAAGCAACCCGCGCCAAAACGCCACAACCACGCCCCCGCCCAAGGCCGACAACGTAAAGAGCACCATAACCGTCTCGAGCATAGCTGCATACACATGCGGCTGCACGTCGTACCCGCCAATCTTCCACCCGTCGACAGCCGTGCCATCGCTCGCCCAAATAATCGCAGCAGCCGCGCCCGTAACTGCAGAGCCCATTAGCAGTCCACCCGATAAGAATCACCCACCACAGACCGTGTACTTACGCAGGAGAACCGTCCCTACAGCCCCGACGCCCATCGTCGGGAACCGGGCCCAGTACCCCGTCTCCCACGGCTCGCGGATGCGGCGCGCGCCGCGCGTGTAATACTTTGCAGGCGACGCTGAGCTGAAGTGTTGCGGCGCTGGCGTGTGTGGCGCTGTCATTGTCTCGATCGCCGTAGGTGGAGGGAAATATGTTGATCGTTGCCAGGCGAGGCGTGAGGAGAAGAGGTTCGTGCCCTGGGTTGGGCTGCTGGGGGACAGCGGGTGGGGTGAGACTGGGATGAAACTTGAGCGCTCTGTTAGGTCTGCTTCGTGGATGTCGGGTGGGAGGGTGGGTGGAGGGTGGCCTGGTACCAGGGCGGTTGGTAGGCGTGGGTTCGGGGGTTCGTCGGGTGGGTTCGTTGGTCTACGGTATGGCTTGTATTTTGTTGACGGGGTTTGTGGTTCTGAGGTCGGAGATGCGGTGGTGGGTTCTTCTTCGATGGGCTCGGGGAGACCTTCGTTGCCGTTCCCGGTGGATCTCGATAATCGAGCGTAGGGTTTGATGTGGTACATTGTGCCTGTGGTCAATCCGAGAGTATGAAAGCTTGGAGCTAGGTTAATATTTGCTTTACGATGCGTAATGACCTAGACGTTCGGGAATTTATAGAGTCAAAGCCGTTGCTGGACAGAAGATGACAGCACCAGCCCGCCGGGATGACAGCCCAGATATAACCATCTCACCGACACGACCCGACCATCTTCAGCACCGTCCATCATGTGGATTTGGGGGCTGCGTTTACGGAGAGCTGAACTGTTCCAGGGGCGAACGAAGTCCGTAAACAGTGCTGTGTCACGAGTCATCAGTCGATTTGCTAGCCCGAGACGGACTGATCAAGGGAGCCCGAGTAAGGCGATTTCCACCTCGAACGTGGAGGCGTTGAGGCGTGGCCAACCGGAATGAGGGCTGTTGTTGATCCCGGACTTTTGTTGGCGTGCCTTAGGCCACCTGGATTTTGGCTTGCGCGGTGCGCGCTGTTCAAGACCGCTACCAGTGCTCTAAACCAAGCCTCCGTGTGCACGTTTTGCAATTCGGAGAACAACGTATAGTTGAAGGTTCGGTGGTCTCGGGTCTTGTTGAAATACTTGAAGAGGGGTGCTGGCGAGGTGAAATATCAAGGCTGATTTCAAGGACCCGAAGGATTGGAATGACGGAGGGCCTTAAGAACGAGATTGACGCCGTTGCGACGGTTCGCTAGAAGCACGCGCATGTTTGCTGAATTCGATCAAGAGTAAGCTGTTACCTGAATTCGACAGCTCGAGGTTTTAGTTGGGCATGCTGGATGTGAAACAAATCTCCTGTCAAACAAGAAACGATCCCCAGGTTCTAGCCAAAATAGCCATATGAGTAGTAGTATCGTAGTCCGGTTTCAAGGCCAAAGCCAAGGAAACAAAAACAGGTGTTGAATCGGGCTGTCAATGGGGAATATGGTAAACTTACTCCATGTTTTGTTCTTTATCGATCTTTTGTGGGCTAGTGAGTTGTCGCCAGCTGAACTTTCTACCAGTTCTAAGAGATCTGTTAGTCAACTGCGAATATTTTACAAAGGATGAATTCATATTGCCAGAAATCATCGGTTCATTTCTTGTTGATCACGATTGTTCGATCTTTGTTGCAAGACTTTGCCTATGCATGTCAATGAGATTGAACGCAGGTCATCAGCAGAGAATGCCCGGTAATTACTTTAGCAGATGTCAGGAATTTAATTCGAACAACTGCCTTGATTTGCAGCTCGTCAACGGGTCGATAGGATACCACAACTCACGCTGGGCAGTTCTCGCGTGCAAATATTGCACTTCCTCGTAGCGGGCAGCTGTACTATAATCCTTCGTCTTTTAATATAACTAGTCGAACGTTTCTAGGCCTCTCTTAATGCGGAATCAACCACAGAGCGCATTGTATCAAGACGCCGGACAGTCGAGGGGAACCGTCTCACGATCCACGGCCACGAGCCAATGACTGTCAGCATCACACTACTCTGTCACGAATGCCGCCAGCCAAGAGCTCGTGCCAAGCACATTCATGAGATCGATATCACTGAGAGGACAGCGGGCCGCGTGAGGTAAGCTTACAGGCTGCGGCTTGGCAGGCCACGTCGGCCAGCGATTTTACAGTGATACCGTGAAGCTGTGTACTAAGGGTGGACTATTTCTAGTGTCCACCTTAGTCTGTCGAGGCGGGGAATATACAACTCGTACTTGCCCTACACATGTATATGTCTGTATCGTTAGGGCGATTTTGCCGGCGTCGTTCCGCAGTGACAAATTTATCGGTAATGTCTCACCTTTGTTATATTCGATTTGCCGGCTCTGATATCCGGTCGAAAAGGAAGGCCGTTTGCAGCCAAGCTGGGCGTATTGACAGCCATTTCGAGATTTGTGCGCAAGTCACGCAGTCTTCGTCTCCGTGTATCGTGAGCCACCGATGGCTGATAGCTCCAGGCGGTTGGGAGCGTGAGACAAAGAACCCTGGAATTCTCGCGACGAATGTTTGATACATTCTCGACAACGTCGAGCAGTCGCTACAAAAGGTCAGGCGAGGGTTTGGCGTAAGTCTGCAGAAAGCGACTGTACACGGCAGTACCGGTGGACGAAATTGCAGAACTCGGCGTTCGAGATGCAAAGATGAGACGTCTAGATCATGAGCCACCGATGATGGTAGTACACGCTGTCTCATTGTATGAGACTCATGATTAAGGTAGATGCCGAGGTTTGCTTGGAATAGACAACGTAGAACAACACTTTATCAGCATGTTGACGCGTCTTTGTGTTCTCCCTGCATTCTCCTGTCACAACTTTGACGTATGCTAGTCTTACTATGTAGACGTACGCGGCTTGTGGTCAGATGTGCCCTGATTGGCTCGTCTCAGTGGTAGGCACAAACTTACGCCACTTGTTACACCTACGCTTCGTCAAGCCTTTATCAGCGTTTCTGTCAACCCCAACAACCATCCTTCCTAAACATGTCAATTCCAAAGAGCCGGCTCAGTAGAGCTGGGAAAAAGACCGGAGATCTCATCAAAAAGGCCGCCTGGAGTTCGTGCAAATGTATCTTCTGGGCCTGCTGCGGCCCCTGTTTCTTGTGCGCTGTTTGCTTTGAACCAAGACGGCACAGAGTGTCATGCGTACACCTCTGCGACGACCTGCAACCCCCTCGGCCTGTTAGACCGCCTCCACGTCCTCGAGCGCTTACGCTCCCTTTGATCGAGCCGGAGAAGAACCAGATCACGTCGGATCAGCGACAGTCAGCATTCATGACAAAGTTGCCTCTGGAAATACGGCGTTTGGTGTATTCGGAGATGCTGGGCGGCGCCAACATCCATCTCGAGACGTCTGCAGGGAAGCCTCGAGCTCGTCGCTGCAGTCGGCCAAACTGCCAGTGCATTGTCTTTTGCCCGCCAATGGAACGACAACTCGAGTTCTCACTGGCCATACTGAGGACGTGCCGGAACATGTGAGTCTAGCTTTGTGCTCTCCAAAATCGACACAAGCGTCGACGAGATGGGCGTTGCTGACAAGCTGAAGCTATTCCGAGGCGATCGAGTATCTGTACAAGGACAACTGGTTTTCGCTCACGACCATATTTGACGAGTATCCGTCCGTCGACTATCTCTCGTACTACTTTGTTCCCCAGCGATTGACTCGGATCCGGAGCCTCAGCATCTACTGGGAGCTGGAGAGCATACACTACAACAAGATGCCTGGAGTTGTAGTGCCTAACCAGCTGGCCTGGGACCGGTCTTGGGCTGCGTTGGGGCAAATGTCTGGATTGCGACGGTTGCACGTTGTTATTGCATCACGCAGCCGCCCGTGGACCGACTCGAACATGCAGCAGTGGGAGGCCGTGTGTCGTGAGATATTGTCCGGGATCCGGTCCATCACAGCGCCTTCTGACTTTGTCGTCACTCTACCCGACCGCGGATGCTCTACGGCGCTGGACGTAGGGGAATCGAAGTGTGTCTTTGAGCTGCCAGCCGAGGCACTATCCAATCCCGATCCGACATGAAGCCGGCGGTGCAGGGAACGACGCGGCTGAGAGACGAGCGTCCAGTCATGACGTGCTGAAGAAGCCGTGCCGAGAGGACGTCAGGCTAAGCATGGCAGGTACAGGATCGGTTCGGTACCGGCTCTCTCGTCCTCGACTCTCAACCCTCCGTTCTCCAACGTGCATGCCCTTGGCGGCTTGGCACCCTAGCCCGATTCACTCAGCTCCTTGCTCTCCACCACTTTTCCGTCAGCCTCCCATGCACCTCGACTTCAGGGCCGCGACCCACGTGCTGGATCAATGCTGCGAACTGGATTGGTACCTCCTTTGCGGCTTGACTACGCCGGCGATATGCCTAATCCAGCTTGGAGCTTGCGTCTCGACCTGGCGCAGATAAAAAGCCCAGCTTCGCGACCATGATCGTCCTGCAGCTACCGCCTCTTTGTTTTTTCGGCCTTCCAAGCTCAGAGCATTGAACAATGCGCTCTTTCATTGCCTCCTCGGTCCTCCTCGGGCTTGCGTCTGCTGCTGCCGTCCCTCGCGATGGCCACTCCGCCAAGAAGTGTGCCAACCAGACGACACCCTTGAATGTTCAGGTCGGCGACCGCCCGTACTTCCTGGTAAACGACATGGATGAGGGTCCATTGAAGGAGAAGCTCGAGAGTTGTTCGGAAGGGCCGTTCAAGACGTCTGACTTCGTCTTTGCTCACCGTGGTGCCTCTCTGCAGTATCCAGAACACACATATGCAGCCTACAATGCTGCCCGCCGCCAAGGTGCTGGCATCATCGAGTGCGATGTCTCGTTTACTGCCGACAAGCAGCTTGTCTGCCGTCACGCCATGTGCGACTTGCACACGACGACCAACATTCTGGACACTCCTCTCGCTGCAAAGTGCACAAAGCCCTTTACACCTGCCGGCAACGGCACCGCCGCCTCGGCCAAGTGCTGCACGTCCGACATTACTCTCGCCGAATTCCAGACCCTCTGCGGCAAGCAGGACGGCTCCAACCCCAACGGCACCACAGTGCAGGAGTACATGGACGGGACACCGTACTTCCGCACAGATCTCTACGCAAGCGGCTGCCCTAAGCTGATGTCTCTCAACGAGTACATCAAGACGGTCGACGCATGGGACCTGAAGTTCACCGCCGAGCTCAAGACGCCCGAGGTCAAGATGCCCTTCAACGGCTACACGCAGGAGCAGTACGCGCAGGACATGATCGACGCCTTCAAGCGCGCCGCCATCGAGCCCAGCCGCGTCTTCGCCCAGTCCTTCTTGCCTGCCGACATCTTCTACTGGATCGACAACGAGCCCGAGTTCGGCGCCCAGGCCGTCTACCTCGATGAGCGCGTCGACACGCCTGCAGGCTACGCCAACGCGACTGCCAGCCTGCCCGCGCTTGCTGAGCGCGGAGTCAAGATTGTCGCGCCGGCCTTCTTCGCGCTGACAAAGGTCGACAACTCCACCGGCAAGATTGTGCCGTCCGAGTACGCGATTGCTGCCAAGGAGAACAACTTGGACATTGTGGCCTGGAGCTTTGAGCGCTCGGGCTGGTTGTCCATCGGCGGCGGCGGCTACTACTACCAGTATGTTTCCAGCGTCATCAACAACGACGGCGACATGTACACTGTGCTGGATGTCCTGGCTCAGCAGGTAGGCATCAAGGCCATGTTCTCTGACTGGCCTGCTTCCGTCACCTACTACGCCAACTGCTTTGGCCTGTAGACGTTGTATGTTTGGGACGAAGACAATGAAACCACCACAATGACAGTTAGCGCTAGTTAGTTTTAATAATGAGACAAGGTATTGACGCCTCTACAGCACCACCACTGATTTCAAATCTCCATTAGTGCCACGACTACTATGCAAGGCAACGTAACCCACCCCATCCAAACGGATACTCAAGAAGCTTGGGGAATTGGTGTAATTTACATACATTGTCTTCTGCAATCAATACCTTCATCATAAACAAGACCAGTCAAAGCTTTACACGGCTGCATTCACGAAACGTCAACCTTCTTTGTCTCGGTCTTCACCCCTGCGCCCTTTTCCTGTTCTTTGTGCAGCTCCGGATTCAAAGGATGCTTGTAATCATAACCGACCTGTTTGACTATTCCGAGACCTTTTGTCCTGCCCTCGCGGAACAAAATACGGTCGCCCACAGTCAGGTATTCCGGGCGCTGTACAAACCTGAATGCGACTTGCGCGCGGTCGCCTGTGCGGATATACTGGCGGTCAATGTCGATGATAGCACATGTTTGAGACACTGGGCCAACATGTAGCATGGCCTGATACTTGGTTTTGATGGTAGTGGCATGCGACAAGATGAGCACCTCGGCCACAAACTCGCGGTAGACTTTGGGGTTGGGGATGAGGCCAGTCACTGGGTCAGCCTTGTCGGGTTTATGCAGAACGACCATGCCTTTTCGAACATCTTTTCGTCGAACATTGCGCAGGGCGAGACTGGCGGATTGGCCAGCGGAGCATCCCGGTACTTGTATACGTTTCCGCTCAATGGACCGCACTTTCGTGGTCGTGAACTGGCCGAGGCCGTCGGGACCTACGAGGATTGTATCGCCAGAGTGGATTTCGCCTGACTTGACAACTCCCGAAACAACCGTACCAACGAAAGGAACCGAGAAAGTATCGTTGACGTGGAATTCGAGTGGAGCGGAGCTGTCATAGTTCCCGTGGTGAGGCAAAACGTTGAGGAAAGTCCGGACCAGGTCAAGATTGAAGCCTGTCACGTTCGAGACCTGGAAGATGGGGCAGATACGCCGAGAGACGAATTGCGTCTATGAATTGTCAGCCTGGAATAGGTGGATTTAGGTACATAGAACTGACAGCAGTGTTAATGCAATCCTCTCGGTTCTTTATGAAGATGGGAATTTTGCGTGCACCGGGAGATTTCAGGATCTTGGTCAACTGTGTAATAGTCTGCTCAAGAATCTGGGGTGGGCAGATGTCAATCTTGGTGATGACAACCATGACGGGAACGTTTAGTGCTAGAGCGATACCGAGATGCTCTCTGTATGTGGTCAGCTGTGCTAACTTTCTCAGTCAAATTAGGATCCACTCACTTGCTCATGCCCACCAAGCCGTTGTTTGCAGCGACCATTAGTAGACAGTAGTTTGGCTCGCTAGACAAAAGGCCAAAGACAGTAGTGCGAAGATATCTCTCATGCCCTGCTAAATCAGTGAAGCTGATGACTTTGGCCTGCGATTGTTAACACGGCAATCTTCGAAGTCTGAGAGACGACCAACTCACAGATCGTCTACCAATCTCCTCCCACGTCAACTTGCGACCTGCTACGTTCGAGACAACAACTTCGCTCTTGCTGTCGAAGCCCATGATCTCCATTCCGACAGAGCTGGTTCTGCCACTCTCGATCTCGTGCTTGTGGCGAAAGAGATTGACGCGTGCTTTGCCGCGACCGTCGTCGAGCCCGCCCTTAACGAGCACGCCGAGCATGGTGCTCTTACCAGCATCAACTGCTTGGGTCAGCTTGATGCAGGCGCAAAAGTGCTATCTGAACCCACCATTTCCCACGACTGCTATCCTCGTCTCGATGACATCGTCTACGTTCTCCGGCCGTTGTCTGATAATCAACTTCCCACTCAGCCCCGTGTCCTTGGCGTCTCGAGGTCCGACTTCGACTTCGCCGCCTACATTTCTTGTCATCAGAATCTTGTAATCCGCCTTGACAATCTCCTGCACGACTGCTATCCTCTCGAGAGCATGGGTCCAGTCCTCCTTGGTGAAGCCCATGGACTCGCCATTGTCCTCTAAGCCAACGTCGAACAGAACCTCGCCATGACCCTCGGCCAGGCGTTCGGTGATGTGCTCGGCCAGCGCGGTGACATTGTCCTCAGCGGGGTCTATGAGCAGTGTCTTGAGGCGAATGTGGGGTTTGGTGTCGTCGGACAGACCCAGCTCGTCGAGGATGCTCAGCTCATCATGGTCCTCGAGGACAGCGGGCTCTTGGCCGGGCGGACGTCGCAGAGCTTGCTGCTTCTGCACGTAATCGGCGAAATCACTCAATGCCTGTCGCGATCAATCAGCGGCTGTTGCGCAGAAAGGTGGGGGTTGCACGTACAGATTCGCCCTTTCGCCGCTCGGCCGCGTTCTGTTTGGGGGCGTAGCGTGAGGTCATGGCCGCAAAGTGTGGGGTTGAGCTTCTCAAGCTTGTCAAGTTGTGTTCCCTGTGTGCCACAGGTGTAGATTTCGCCGTAATAATGAGACGTATGTCATGCGCGTGCTATGTGAATGTTCCATGAGATGACTTGGAGCTTTCATTGGAAGGCAAGACCAGATGTGATGGACGCAATGGGACGCAACGGGCATCTGGAGTAGTTATTAGCGCGCGTCGCTATCGATTACGCCAACGAGTCATAGCAGATGACGCTTCGACCTCACTACTTCTTGACTCACGACACCACTGCCACTCCACAGCGTGATTTTCTTTGAAGTCATCCGTCCGGTGGCGAGACGATAGCTTCCCGTATCGGGACAGTGCCACTGGTGGCTACGCCCTTTGGATACGGTGCCTGCCGACTTGACCGCTGCCGTGTCCATCACCACATGTTGAGGGCGCAAACATCACAGGCTAGGCGAACAAGGGCTGCTTCGTATCGTTGAACAGCGCAGTCTAGATTTTTCTACGCTTACATCCATGCTATGATTTACTTTTCCGGTGACTTGGCCAGGCTCACGCCGCTGCAACACCTCGCTC
Organism: Neoascochyta sp. HWLR27; assembly: GCA_019775935.1. NCBI lineage: Eukaryota > Fungi > Ascomycota > Dothideomycetes > Pleosporales > Didymellaceae > Neoascochyta > Neoascochyta sp. HWLR27. Next base: position 322,878 of record WODD01000048.1, on the reverse strand, counting down.
TCCGCAGTACTTCTCGACTTCTTTCCTGAGCGTCTCCCGCTGGTGGTTAGCTGCCTCCATGATATCGCTAGCACCCTTCACTGTCTTGCAATGCTCGAATGTCTCGGCCATTTGGGTGAGAACAGCTGTCAGCTGGTTTGGCAACCACTGCAAACACGTCAGCCCGGATGTTTGACGAAAGAGTTCAGGAACTTACTGTTACGATAGGGCTTCCGCCCGTCGCTGTTGGGTGTGTGGTGTGCTTGAGGATGTATTCGCGCGTGAAGCACCAGTGGCGCCAGCGGAAGTCCCGCACTTGATCAAGAGCCTGCAGGTATAGAGCGGCAGAGACAGAGTCCTTCTTTGCGTACGCCCTTACGCCTGACTGCTGAGCACAGTCACGAACGCTTTCCAGGAACTCGCGATGGTTGCCTGGGCGGTACTGGCGGAAGTCCTTCAAGATGTCCGTGAGAGGTGTTTCCGGCAGTGCCAGCTGCAGTAGATTGTCACACATTGGAATCTGATCAGTCTGTTAGTGCCACGTACTATTGCTTGCAGACGATAAGTATCTTACCATACTGTCGTTGGCACCAGATTCACCTCGGAATGACATGGGTTCGTCGCTGACACCCTCATAGATTACTCCATTAGGGAACATGGATTGTGAGGTAATGCCAAAAATGAAAGTGCGGAACGTGGTGTATCCCTTGGGCTTGCTCTTGTCCCACATGGCTGAGAAGGCGGTCAGTACCATCATGAATGTTACTGGCTGTGTGACTCACTGTTCATAACTGCGTTCACCTTCTTCAAGGCACCAACTAATGTCCGCAGACCGTCATCAAATCTCTCACGGTCATCCGAGATACACCCTTCAAGTGTCTCTGCTGCACCCTTCACAAGCGGGCCGGATTCTTTAACCATTGCGATGTGGACGAGGACGAAGCCCGCTTCAGAAGATGTAGGATCGAGGCCATGCTCAAAAGCACGAACCAGTCTGAGGTTGTCGTATGCAAGACCTTTCTCTGGCTCTACAAGGCGGTAGTTGAACAGGGCGTAGGATCCTGCATACTCCATGAAGGGCTTGAAGCCAGCACTACATGCATCCACATGATCAGTCGACGTACATGAAGAGAAGGCATCGGCAATGAAATGCGAACAACAAACAGTTTCAGGGGCACTCACATCTCAGCAACCTTGACGATAGGAAGGGATATGCAACGTGGTAGTGACTGTCGACCCAGACCATACTCCTCCCCTCGAAGGAACCTTTCATGGCAAGGCTCGAGGAGATAGGCCGAAGCCAAGAAAGAGTAGTCACGATAGAGGGCGTTCATGACGACAAGGTCATGACGGTACTTCTCGACCTCATCACTGAGGTCAGGCAACTCCTTCAGCACAGTGTCACCAAAGGTGAAGTTGGCAAGAAGACCTGGTTCCCCTGACAAGGTCTTGATGGGCATCCGTTGCAAGAGATCCTCAAGGACCGCAAACTCCTTGGGAAGCTCTACAATGGGCTCTTGACGAGGGAGGAAGCCTCGTGTGGTCGACACCATGAAGGCAGGGAGGGAATGGTCCTCAGGGCGAGTGTCATGGAGGACAGGGAAGTCAAACGACGACGACATGACGATAATGGACAACAAGAAAAGATCCCAAGAGAGATAGAAGCCACCGGAGATGGTGTTGTGCCAATTGAGGAAATTGGGTTGATGGATTCATTCATGTTCCAGCGACTCTGCGCGCGCTTATATCTTGAGGCCGGTATAAATTCCGGCCTCGTCAAAGGCCGGAAGCATACCGGCCTCGAAGAGATAATGTACGTAATGGCTGTATCACTCGTCCCCATCTTATGACTTCTTATCCACACGATTACCGTATCGCCCGCCCGCATTCCCAGGAGTTCCCACACCCTTCCGCCTGCGATTGGATGCTCCCCTCGTCGTCGCCAAGACTCACGATGCTCCACGAAAGCAGAGACTGCATCACGCGGGGAAAGCGGTACGTTTTGGGGGCACGAGAGCTGTGAGCTGAATCTTGGCCTGTTGAGGCGGTTGGTTTTTAATGGGTTTCGAATGGTCAGCGCTTTGTTTTGTGGTTCTGTGGTGTTGGGTGTTGAGCGTCGCGCACCCTCCGCGAGGCCGACTCTTGAGAACTCCCCTCAACACACACAGATCCGCTATAACGGCCATGTTCCTATTTGCAAAGTCGCTTCTACATACACCAAGCTACACAGGCTACCCCTTTATCCCCACTGTCACCCCGAGTCCAAACCTTGTCGAATCGGCCCTTCCAGCAACCCGTGGGCTTCCCCATCCATCGGCAACTCCCCGCCGCCCGACCGGCTGGCAAGGCGATATTTTAAACATCCGTGCGACGACATATTTGCATGGTTGGAGTGGTGTGAACTATCACCTGGGGCTATCTCTGAGCTTTTCTGGGGATTTCCTGGGGTTTTCTGGGGTTTTGACGGCGGTTCGCTTGCCGGCCAATCAACGGGTGGTGGTTTCCTGATGGCTTCGGAAGACTCACCTCTGACTCAACATCAACAACGCGCCCGTGTTTGCAGTACTCGAACGACTGCTATCATTTCTTCTGACAGTCTTGTGCGATCGTCCGAAACACAAAGACTATTGAGATCAGATCTCCAGCTCGAACACTCATAGTCAATGTCCTTGACAGTACTCAAGCACTCTGCATCTGAGATGATGAATCAAGAAGTCCTCCTAGAATTCCCAGATGGAGCTTGAAGGCCTCAGTTTAATATCTGGTCTCTGACCCCATCTCGGTTCACCATGGCAGCTCCAAGCGCATCGACGCTATACCCCAAGATCACAACCCACATCCCCGAGGTCCTCAAGACCTTCCGAGAACTCTGCCAGGAGAACAACCAACAAGACGCCCCATTAGACCCAATCCCCATAATCGGCACCGTCAAACTCCACGGCACACACGCAGACATAGTCGTGCACAACAACAACCACATCACCTTCCAATCCCGCAACATTCCGCACCTCGACCCGCTGCTCAACGACAACCAAAACTTCGCCAAATCCATGACCCCCCGAGCCCCCGCCATCCTCGCCCTCCGAGACGCCTTCCTCGCCCGCTGGAAAACCCTCAACCCAAGCACCCCTCTGTCGCCCACGCACCCAGTCATAATAGCCGGCGAATGGATCGGCAGCACGATCCAAAAAGGTGTCGCCATATCGCAACTCTCGCGCCGCTTCGCCATAATCTCCCTGCACATAAACGGCGCCTGGGTCCCCGACGCATCCTACGCCGACATCGACGACGCGCCGAACGCCCTGCACCACATCTCCCGCGGCGGCATCTTCCACGCGACCCTGGACCCGTCCGCCCTCGCCGCCAGCACCGCCGCCCTCGCCGCGCTGGCCGACGATGTCGCAGCCGCGTGTCCGTTCGCAGCGTCATTTGGCGCGCACGGCGAGGGCGAGGGCCTGGTGTGGAAACCGGATGCGGGGCGCTGGAACGGGAATCCTGCGCTGTGGTTCAAGACAAAGGGCGGGCGCTTCAAGCTTACTTTTGCGCCGGCGCCGACCAGGGTTCCTGTTGGGCGGGACGAGGTGCGCGAGGCGGCGGCCGTGGTTGCCGGCGTGTGGTGTACCGTGTTGAGGATGGAGCAGGCGTGGGCGTATCTGGGTGAGATGGGTTGGGAGCGCGATGTGAGTCGTCTCGGGGCGTTTTTGAAGTGGGTACAAAAAGATGTAGTGGTGGAGGAGAAGGGGTTTATAGCTGAGCATGGGATTGACGTTGGGGTGTTAAGGATTGAGATTGCGAAGATTGCGAAGAGGTGGTACTTGGATCGGTTGGAGAGGGGGGATGGCTGAGTGCGTGTGTTTGTAGATCTGGGTTGCTTCTCGAAATGGGTGGTCATTCAAACGTTCCACGTTGGGGCACCTCGATCTCGAAGATGAAATTTCGGGAAGACCACATTCCAAGAATATATCAAATGAAGAACCGACATCGTTGAAAGCATTACATACGCAGCTACTCAGGCATAACATTCGTTTCCAACACCACAACACTGTCTCTAACTAAGTTCTCGGTGTTGATCAATTACAAGTTCTACCAGATGTATACCGCAGCCCCCAAGCCCACTGGACCCCCCTTCAGACACCCTCAACCACAAAGACGCAACTACTCTCACTTTGCAACAACCAAAGATTACCTTGTCCTTCATCTCAACCACTCGAGTCAACAAAAAAGCAAACAGCTAAACCAAAACACCTCCATCCAACTCACGAGGCGCCCTCGACAGGCTTACGGCGCACCTCAAGCTTCTTAGGTTTCTTCTTGGGCTTCGCCGCCTCATCGGCGGCTGCGTCGGATTTCGCATCACTGGGTTGCGAATCTGGCTCGCTCGCAGGTGCAGGCTCCGGCGCAGGCGTGGAGGCAGCATCTCTGGGCGCAGCATCCTGTCCCTTCTCTGCCTCTTCTTGGTCCTCAATGCCGCCCTTCTCGTCCGCTTTCTTTTCGTCCGCACCAGTATCATTCTTGTTCAACTTCTTTGGCGCCTTTTCCGGCGCCGCATTCTCATTCTTCTTTTCTGAGTCAGTCTCGGGGTCTTCGACCATGAAATTTGCAGCCATGCAGCGCCCGCCGTTCTGCGAGCCTACATCCATCGGGCATGCGCTGAAGACAAGCACGATATCGCGCTCAGCTTTGAAGCGGACGAAGCTGCGCTTCTTGCCTGTGGGCTCGTCAACACGCAGTGTTGCGCCCTTTGCACCAGCGCCAGCAGCGGAGCTCTCGTTGCTATCGAGCGAGATTGGGGCGGCCATGAAGAGGTGCAGCGGCGTAGGTGCGATGTTTACGCTGATGTCTGCACCGACAGCTTTGGCGCCCTTGAGTCCTGCTTCTTCGTTGAGTTCGCGGAGCGCGAGGACGAGATTCTCAGCGCAGCTGCCGTGTTCGGCGGGCTTTTCGACGCCCAGGGCGGCATACATGTTCGCATCGCAGGCGGCTGTGAGCGTGTCGTGGGCTCCCGGTGTCGTATCTTCGACGAGGGTGACGATGGGGTTACGGAGATTGGTGAGGAGGGTATCGTTGACGGAAGGAACGAGCTTGTGGGACGAGGCGCGCGTGTGTGGGAGAGAAAGGTACTCCATGGGCGCTTGGGCGGACCGGGAGGAATGAGTTGTTGCGTACGCAGTGTAGGCGGCATAGACGGAGGATGCATAGCCTGAGCCGGTTGCCGCTGTTATGTAAAGTCAGTACTACGAACAAGCGTGGGTTCCATTATATGCTTCAGACTTACCAGCTATGGTACCTGCACCCACTGGTGTCTTTGAGAAATCGTACAGTTGCTCGGCATAGCTTTTGTTGGGGTCACGATGGTGGCTCGACTTGAACGCGCTCACTACATCTTTGGTGTCTGGGACCTGCATGTTGGGGACATAGTTGGAGATGCCCTTGCCTGTCGGTAGGTACGAAGACCATTTCTTGGTGTTTGCTTCGTTCTGAGCCTTTTCTGTTTCCGGATCAGGCTTCTGTTCCGCGTCGGACTTGTTTGCTGAGCCTTTGTTACGGTACGGGATCGAAGGCAGGTATGAGGCCCATGTGCGCTTGGAGGACTGTTTCGTCAGAGCTTCGGTGGGCTTTTCGCTGTCTGGTGTGTCTGGAGCTTGCTCAGGCGGATCATCTGCTGCGTCATCCTGGTTGGAAGTTGGCTGTTCATCCTCATCTGAAGTCTCATCTGCAGGTTTCTGTGCACTCTGCTCTTCTTTGGCCGAGTCACTGGGTGCTTTCTCTCCCTCGGCCTCTTCCTCAGCTGCCCGCTTCACATGCTGTGCCTCCTTCTCGATATCCTCAACACTCGCTTCGTCGTCTCCTTCTTCAGGGGGCGCGCCTAGAGTAAAAGCCCACATGCTGACGACCTGTTTGCCGTACGTATTGATAATCTTGATTGTACGACCGCGCGGCACGAATGTGGCGACGCCATGGCGCGCGGGAATGGTCTGCAGCTCGCCCGACATGTCTGCTCCCTGGTTCATTTCCAGTTCGTCTGCCTTTGCTGCACTTCTGCGCCGACTCTCAAGTGTCGAAATGACCGAGAGAAGAGCGACTGAGGCGAGGGCGCGACGGGTGGTTGGGAGTTGGGGCGCCGTGGTGACGGGATATACACGTCTAGGCTAGCTTGGTTACGTAGTTTTGCGGATGGAAATGAATCAAATATAACTTGTTGTTTGACTAGGTAGTTGTTCGAGTCGGAAAAGCGAATGGCGTGGACCGGAGGGCATACGCCTATTTACTATAGAATAGTGACGTGAGTGGCATCTGCACTCGCGGTCTGGCCATTTGCATGGGAGCCCTTGCAGTTTTGCCCTGTCAGCTGGTGGATTTGCTGGGGTTGCGGCGGATGACGCAGCCTTCGGGAACCTGGTTTTGAGGTTGCAATGGGGTAGAGCTCGGCTCCGACTGCCACTCCATCGCTTGCTCCTGCCCGGTCTGTAAAGCGCTGATGATAGCAAGCTCTACAGCTTCGACTATGCTTTTGGACAAGCCAATCACTTCGAGTAGTCGAGTCAAATTCATTCACGTTTTGTGTCGGTTAACTACGAAGAAAGGCGCTTCGTGGTAAATACGCACGGCATCAGTCAGAGCAAAGAGTCTAGTCCCGGTACTGCGAACATGCAATTAGCCGTCCTGCACTGGAGTAAGTAGCTCATTGAGGGGCCATTTTCGAATAGCACGGATGCTGAGAGGATCGACGTGCCCTGCGTCAAACATCTCCAGACCCGTCCAGCCAATCATGGCAGCGTTGTCGGTGCAGTATTTCGGGGGCGGAAAATACAGTGTCACGTTTGGGTGGCCTTGTACGCATAAGGTACTGGCGAGACTACGATGGTTTAGTATAGTGTGAGCGTTGAGGGACTGCAGCCTTACACATGTCTGAGAAACGAATTAGAAGCCACGCCGCCAGCCATAACAACCGCAGGCTGTGTAGTAGAGGTGTTGGAGGTCTTTTGCAGACCAAGAACTACGCGTGAAGAGAGGTGCTCGAAAGCGGCGCGCATGACGCCCTGGGCCATGTCTCTTCTCTCCTCGACGCTGATGTCAGCCGTCCTTTCCACTTTGGTCAGCTTCTTTGTAGATGGATCTATTTGATAGCGCACGATGCGTTCAACGGCCGTCATGAGGCCAGAGAAGCTCATCTCCAAGCTCTTGATCTTTGTCCCGCCGCCCGTTTTGGAGAGCGGCTGGTTGATGCTCCAACCCCACTTGCTTGTGCTCCTCTGTATAGCTATCTCATTGTTTCCCGGCGCCTCGTACCACTTGAATCGATCCCCGAAGATGCTGAGATATTGTCGAGCAGAATAACCGGATGTCTTTGGCTGAAGTTCAGTCCCAGCCTGCAGTTGTGTGTCCAACGAGAAGGCGAAGTTCTCGAGAAGTGCCCCGTACATTGTACTCTTTGCCTTCTGTAGCTCGTCTGCAGGCAGAATAACGCGAGCCACCTTATCGAGACACTCTCCCACAGCAATATCGTCGGTTGTGCCTAGTATACTGTGGCTGGTGACAGATGTCGAGTCTATGAGCATCGTGTGTCCACCTGAGGCGAGGACGGACAGGAAGGGAAAGTCGGGTGTCGGCGAGACGGGGCCATCTTGAAGAGATTCCTCGCTCCGAGTGGAATCGGTGTAGGCCTCCAAGGCGGAGACCAGGCGCGGGGTCAGGGCGTGAGCCTGCATATGGTGGACGCCGACGAGGGGGCGCTGCCAGGCGACAGCAAGCCCTTTTGCTGTGTCGAGACCGGTGAAGAGATTGGAGCGCATGCCGGGGCCGCGGGTAACAGAGACAAAATCTGGCAGTCGCGGCCCTGACTCTCCTTGTGGCAGATCTTGTATAGCATCAGCGACGAGGGCGGCCAGATTTTCCTGATGCGACTGCAGCGAGATGAGTGGGTGGACGCCCTGAAAAACCATGTTGTCCGACGTGACTTTTTTGTGGAAATGCAGGCGTGCAACTGTAAGGCCATTCTGCACGCCTTTCTCTACGATTGCTACCGACGTGTCATCGCATGAGGTTTCAATGGCAAGCGTCATGAGGCGACAGCGTATAGTCCATTGCGACGGAGAGGGCACAGGACGCAAGAGTGGGCGGAGGAATGCGCGAGGGGAGCGCATGGCTGGAGAAGGGAGGAGAGTCTAGAGAGGTGTGCAGAGTACCCAGAGCATTTAGACCATTGCGACGTGTGTTGAGAAGTGAAGTGCAATGCTTCAAGCAGAGTCGATTGATGCTCTGGCGACGATGAATTATTAGGTACACGGACGACGCGACTGCGACAAATACTAGCGCGCTCTGGCCCGGCTAGTCAGGCATGCACATGTACCTATCAGCTATGACCTCATCCCCTGCACCTCTCACATGTCCTCTCCTCCCCTCCACCTCCTCCCTTCCCCCTCAACAGCCAACGACAGCCTGCGATGCCCAGCTGCCCCCCGTATCCCCGCCTATGGCTGATGTGAACAAAAACACCGACGGCCCAGAGCCCTACGCCTCGGACGCCTTCGACTTCACCCTGCTGCCCGACCACGACAACGACTTTGTCAACGAAGACGACTTCGCAGAGTTCGCAAGAGCTCTCGCCGCCCCAGATACAACCTCGCCCTCGACCGAAGACCTCACCGCCCCGCCTCCAGAACAGCCCACGCTCATTACCGCCCTCAACGACTGGCGCCCTATCCACCAGCGTGTACGGCGGCGCAACAAGACAAAGACCAAGACCAAGGCGCCCCCTCGCCGAGGAAAAGACGAGACCCGCGAGGGTTTTGTCTATGTTCTGCTCAAATGGCCCCTGTTGCTTGTCGTCCTCGGCTGGCTGCTGTTCCTGAGCATCGCCTACGTCTTCACCCGCTTCTACATTTACCTCTACGAGCATTGGGTCACATGGCGCGGCACCCGCAACCGTCTACGCCAGCAACTACACAATGCTACCTCATACGAGAGCTGGCTACGTAGTGCCCAAGAGCTCGACACCTACCTCGGCAGCGACACCTGGAAACACAAGCCTGAGTACGCATACTATGATTCCAAGACAGTGAAGCGCGTCTACGAGCAGATGATCAAGCTTCGCCAGAAGGCTGAGTCGGAAGAGACGAACAAATCAGCTACAAAGTCAACAGATGGCAAGCGCAGGCCAGTTGAGGACCTGCGGGCGCTGATGGAGGCCTGCATGAAGAACAACTTTGTCGGCTTCGAGAACCCACGTCTCTACAGCGAAACCTACTATGGCACCAAAGATCTTGTCCAGAGCTTTGTCGACGAGGCCGAGACCTGTCTGTCCTTCCTGCTCAACACTCCCCAGCTTGACGCCGAGAGCAAGAGAGCACTGTTCAAGCACCTAGGTAACAACTTTGGGAGGACCGCCTTGTGCCTGTCTGGAGGAGCCACCTTCGCCTATTACCATTACGGTGTAGCCAAGGCACTGCTGGACGCGGGGCTATTGCCCGAAGTCATCACTGGAACCTCAGGTGGAGCTCTGGTCGCTGCCCTTCTCGGTAGTCGGACCGATGAAGAGCTCAAGAAACTCCTCGTGCCAGCCCTGGCCCACCGCATCAATGCTTGCCAGGATGATATGGTGACTTGGATGAAGAGATGGTACCGTACTGGAGCAAGATTCGATAGTGTCGACTGGGCTAAGAAATGCGCGTGGATGACTCGAGGGAGCATGACATTCAAAGAGGCTTACCAACGGACCGGCCGCATCCTAAACGTCTCGTGTGTCCCATCCGATCCCCATTCGCCGACCATTCTCGCCAACTACATCACGGCTCCGGACTGTGTTATCTGGTCAGCCGTCTTGGCATCAGCAGCTGTCCCCGGTATTCTAAATCCCGTAGTCCTTATGAAGAAGGATGAGGATGGAACGCTATCGCCATACTCGTTTGGTCACAAATGGAAGGACGGCTCGCTCAGGACTGATATACCGCTCAAAGCACTCAACCTCCACTTCAACGTCCGCTTCTCCATTGTGAGTCAGGTCAACCCACACATCAACATCTTCTTTTTCTCATCTCGTGGTTCCGTCGGCCGCCCCGTTACGCACCGCAGAGGAAGAGGCTGGCGTGGTGGCTTCATTGGCTCGGCACTTGAACAATATCTCAAGCTGGACCTTAACAAATGGCTCAAGGTGCTCCGTCACCTCGAGCTGCTGCCTCGGCCACTGGGTCAAGATTGGAGTGAGATCTGGCTGCAGCGCTTCAGCGGTACTATCACTATCTGGCCGAAATCGATTCCATCGGATTTTGTCCACATCCTTTCCGATCCGACGCCGCAGCGGCTGGCTCGCATGATTCATGTCGGCCAACAATCGTGCTTCCCGAAGCTCAAGTTTATCGCCAACCGTGCAAAACTGGAGCGACAGATTCACGAAGGACGACGGAAGTACCGACCTCGCGGTCGTGATGGCGATATGGTAAACATTCTCTCCGAGGATGATCTCCGCGGCTTGCTCAAGCGTACCAAGAGCGATGGCCCAGGGGGCCCATACCCAATGTCGGGCTCAGAATCTTCATCTACAGCCGGGCCCTCGCGTCCAGGATCTCCTGTAAATCTAGGATTCCCATTCGCACGCAGAAAGAAAGCACCGTCTGGTTTAGACACGGACATGTCAAAGAACTCCACCGACGCCCCAGACAGTCCGTCCTTGTCGAAGCGCCTCTCTGGGTGGTGGTCATCCATGTCCCCCCAGGCCTCACAGCACTCAACAGGTCCTGCCGCCAAACGCCGGATTCTTAAGAACTCTGGTACCTTGTCGCCGCCACCTGGGTACTACGCGCACGACCGACCAAATTCAATGTTCGAGCTTCGCCCCTCGAAGGAACTGAAGGACATGCAGGCAGAGTACGATTATGATGCACCTGTGCAATCTGGCGGCTTTCTTAAGGAGATCAGGCGCCAGAGCAGGGTGTTTGTCGATGACGATGAGGAAGACGTCGATGGAGAGGATCCGGAAGATGAGGCATACGAGCATATTTCCAGGCGCAATCAACAGCATGAAGGCGGCGCATTTGGCGATGGAGATGCTGGTGCAGAAGATGCAGAGGACTATGGCGAGGGTGCCTTCGGTGATGACGAAAGCGAGGGCATGGCGGATGGTGCTGAAGCTGAAGTGCAGAGTGTGGGCGCCGGACTGGGAATAGAAGGCAGACCTTTGTAAACTATTAGAAGCGCATTGCATAGCGAGCCATTTTTGGTATAGAACGAGTAGTGTTTTATTCTTGAACCTTTTTTATAGAGTCTGACTCCGTGGTCTACAGTTATACCCAGTCTACACTTATATCCTTCCCCAAAACTAGTCGTTCACATGAGCGTCACCCAAACCGCCCTCAGCCCTCCTCTTCACCCACCTCAAGCAACGCCAATCCCCTCTCCATCTCCCTGATAGCCGTCTGAATCCTCTCCCTCGCCTCTTCCCGTCCGCCCATCTGCAAGCGCCGCGTCTCCTCCGCCTCCCTCCTCACGCGCTCAACTTCCCTCCTCCCCCTCCACCGCTCCGCCTCGATCGCAACCCGCATCCTCTCATCTTCACCCTGTGCCCATCACTCTTCGACAGCTTTCTGCTCAGCCAAATCGCGCCGCAGCCAGCCAAGGCGCCGCGCGACCCTATGCCGATACTCGCGATCATTGTGCTCAAGCTCTCTAATCCGCGCCGTCAGCAGCGCCTGGTGCCGCTCATGTACCGCGTTCCTACTGCTAAGCCGCTCTACCTCAGCGAGCAGCTGCTCACGGGACGGGGGCTCGAGCTGCGGGCTGGGAGGGGTTCGCGGGGTTTTGGGGGCCGTCGCTGGCGTGTGGGGTTGCTGGCGTTGCGGCTGGTGGTGGCATTTCGGATTCGACTGGTGAGCTGTTGCTGGGTGGTGCTGAGTCGCAGTTGTGTGACTCCGAAGTCTGCGGTTTTTTACTATCCTCAATCTTGCACGTCAAGATCGCGATTCAACTGCGTCCGAATGATTCAATATGGACACTGACCATCGATGCGCCCAAGATACCAAAACCCCGTCTCAATGCTTCGCCCAGAAAGCCCTCTCTTTCTTCGTGCGTCTGAGCGGTCGAGGCTGCGTCGAGCGTACATGCCCCTTCTGCCCCTTTGGCCTGTGGGGGTGCTGAAGGGCCCCAGGCGGTTTCGGTTGCGTTGGGATTGGGACATGAATGGGAGGATGGCGAGTCTTTTGGAGGGGTTTCTTTTATCTGAAGTTATACAAAGAAGGGTGAAGCGGGATCATGATGAAATCGTGACCAGCTTTCACTTGACTGCACCGGTACTCCCACCTCATGCGGCGCTCCGTTTGGGCGAAGACCCTTTCCTTGAACATGCTGATCAGGTCTTTCTCGCAGAGGTTGCCAATGTCGAAGAAATGCATGCCGTATTCGAAGAGGCGTCTGCGAGGCGAGGAGGTCCGCGTTGGTGCTTTCCGTGCAGAGCAATCTTTCGTCGTGGGCTTGGTCCGCCGCGTTGGGCACCGAGGAGGGATTCATGCTTCGTTCGCAGCTGCATGTTTTGGCAGCTTGGGTCTGGTGCTCGCCATCTTGTTCCCCTTCCTCGCTTCGCACCGCTGGAGATATGCTGGCCTGCGGGCCTTGGGGTGGTCTCGTGTCTCCTCGTCCGAGTCCCCGGCCCCAAATTGCCCTTGTACGCCTCGTTGGCCTGCCGGGGCACTGGATGGGTCCAGTCGGCTCGAGTGTCTTTGGAGAGGGGGCATTCCATGTAGGCATAGGCTCATCAAGGTCCATGGCGTCTTCCGAGCCCGGTCGTTCGTATACAGTGATAGATGAATATATAGAGGAAGCAGGATATCGACCGCGTTGAAAATCCCCACCAGCATTCACGCGCTGTGTTGGTGAAGTGCAGCGTAACACATCTTCGGCACACCCCGCTTTGGCTTTGCTGTGTGGTCAGGGCTTCGAAAGGTCCCAGATAGCTCATGTAGCGCTGACTGGCGTAAAAATCATGTCCAAAGTACTGCTTCTCGCTCGACAGGTTCGCCCGACGGATATGCGCGTGCGGCTTTGATTTGATCGATCAGGAGCGTGCAGGCGTGGACTTGATGCTGGGAGCGGGGGTATGGAGTATATAGAATTGACACATGATGCATGCAAGGTCAGATGTCTTTGCGAGTGTGTCGTTCTACAACCCGTTAGTACGCAGTAGACAATTGGAAAGAGTGGCTTACCTTGGCAGCCCAGTTCTTGATGAAAGTCTCTCTACTCTCGTGGGAGTGCGCTGGATATGCCATCTGTGCCAGTTTATGTAATCTACAAAAACAATCCTCGTATGGATCGAGTGCGAGGGTGTTGAAGATATCGACATCGCTGTAGCCGTACAGACCAGACTCCTCCTGTGAGAGTCTTACCATGCTGCCTGCAGGTTTGGAAATGTGAGCACGGTGTGCGTATAGTTGGTTGAGTTGACGTGATGTTGATGGAGCGCGGTTGTTGCGTTGAGCATACTCGTGCAGAAAGGTGCGTACGAGTAAAGCAGTGGTTTATAGAAAGCAGAATGAAGATATACGGTGAGTTGAAGCCGCGCCGAATGTCTTCAGAAGCTTCTGCAGGTAGGTTAGCACTGTCCCATACGGTACGCGTTGGAGCGGGGAGAACACGCACGCAGTAGAGGATTGCCCTGCAGACGCGGACATTCGTCACAATCGTATACTTGTTCTTGTACGACGTCGCCGCGCCCTGACCCACGGGTGCTTCCTTTGAGAAGCCGCTGCAGTGAGTCCTGATCTGGTGCTCGATATGCTCCATCTTCCTCGAACCCTTGCAGATCTCGTCGATGCAGGCGTATATTATAGAACTCTTCATCTTCTTTGGCGTGGAAAGAACTTCGGGGAGCTTCTCGTTGAGTGGGCCCATGTTGGCACTGTCGGCGCTAGATAACAGCGGCGTGCGATTGGGATAACTTTGCTGGTACGCAAGGATCGCGTCCACGAAGTTAGGAAACGAGACAGTCATATATAAGAGACGATCGGGATCCCCTCCCACTTCACCAACCTGTCCTCATAAAGTATTTAAGCACAACCTCCCGACCCAACACAAACAACCACCCAGTTTCCCTCCGTTTCCTTCCCTCCCTTCCATCAAACAACGAACCCCCGCCTGCTTCCGCCACAAAGCACACCCCACCCCACCCCACCCCACCCCTGACTCAAGTCAAGCGACATCCGTTCCAAAGCTCGTAATACACTACACACAGCCCATCTCGGAGTTGTTTCCCCCTGAATCTGAATCGGGGCAGCTCGCTTGTACAGCGAGTGGGTGGTCTTGCTAATTTGATTGGCGAGGTAGTGGGGAGGTAGTTGTGTTGTGTTGGGTTAGGTTATCGTGCGTGAATGGATTTTGCAAAGAATGACTGACGGGGGTTCAGTTGGTTTATTTACTTGTGTCCTATGGGCATATTCTTAAGTGGGCTGGAAAAAAAGGTGTGAGTCGTGTGTATTTCGACGTTGGTGTTGCGCAGGGTCTTTGAGTTGGCGGTATGATCAAGTACTGTTTGGATATCTTACTAAAAAGTCTGCCAGACACAGGGAGCTTGCTCAACCATTTCATGTCTGTATTATTTTTACATGAACATAGTTGAGTGTTATCTGCGTGGATATTTCCCCCTGGTCAATGTGTGGTGTTGTGAAGTTCCAAGGCGTTGGTCTGAATCATCTCGTCACTCGTCATCCACTACTTAAGCAACGAAGCTGCAAGTCGCAGAGCATCGACAGAGTAAACACCCACTCTCACAGTCTGAATAAACGACACGATAGTATCCAGCGATTTAATTAAATTATTACATTGTTGCGGAAGAACCGCCGTCAAGTCATAACAGATCCACTTATTATCCACCGCTCCGTCAGGGGTATACAACGTCTGCGTAGACCGCAGGCACATAATTAGGACGGAGCAAAGCATTGTCGAAAACCGACTATGCGGCGACCCTCTCCTCTTCGCGGCCACGTGTCTCGCTGGCAGTGGTGGAGGCAACGTCGTCGTCAATCTGGTCGTCGTAGCCGTTGCCGCGGTGCTCCGAGGCTGGGATCCAGAGGCCAGACTCACGGCTATCGAGGGGCTGGTCCTGGCCAGACAGGTCAACGGGCTCGTTGTGCTGGCGGTTGCGGCGGCGCTGCGAGAGGGTACGGGAACGGGTCGAGAGCTTGGACGAGACGGACGCGTTCTGCTCGACCCAGTTGGTGAGAGCATCCTCGCAGTCCTGGATGTACGCCTTGCTGGTCTCGTATCCGTCGTACGCCTGACGGGTCTCGCCTGGGGTGACGGGGGTGTCGTCGATCAGCTCGAGGAGGTGCTTGCCGTAGCCAGCGATGATGGCGAGCTTCTCGCAGTGCTCGCGCATGGCATCGAATTGGTAGGTGAAGGCAGCCTTGAGCTTCTCGCGGGTGATGTTGGACAACTGGGCCTCTGCGACGAGGGACTCGGCCTCGGCGCGGACAAGCTCCTGCTCGAGAACAACAATCTTAGGAGAGTTGGGCTCCTTGTACTTGAGCTGCGCAATCTGGTCGGTGATCTTCTGCTTGCCTGCAGAGAGTTAGCTGTTTTGATTGATAATTGCATCCATATAACTTACGGTCACGACTGGGCTGGACGGAAGCCTCAATATTGCGAATGCTCTTGATAGTAACGCGGTACTGGTCGTAGCGGTCGACATACTGGTCCTCAAGCTCACCAATCTCGTAGATCAAGACACCGAGCTTGTCTGTGACGTCGGAAACATCGTCGTCACATGCCTCACCCCAGATGGAGAGTTGTTGCTGCGCCTGTCAGCGGGGGTCCATCGGATTGCAGTCGCAAAACTTACAGCAACCTCCATGCGCTCCCTGGAGACGAGCTCCATGCTGCGCATGACGTTCTTCTCCATCTTGACGAGCTGGGACAGCTTCTTGGCAAGGTCGGGCCCAAACGCGCCCGCCGACTTGTGGCGGAACGTGTGTCCTGCAGATGTTAGATTATGTGGGGTGCGCGACAGGGGTCACATACCAATGTTGGCCTTGCCGAAGAATCGGCCACTCTTGGTGGACGAGGAAGGGGGCGGTGGGTTCTGGATCTGCGACGCCTGTTCAGGGTCAGCTGTGCTCAGGGACCGCTGTTCGTGTGCCTACCGTCGGCGCGCGAGACTGGCGCATGCTGTATGTGCGGTGCATTTTGGCGGTGGTGTGCGGTATCGAGGTCTGCGTTTGCAAGGGTGATGATTGTAGATGTGGTGAGTGGAAGAGTTCGGGGGTCGTGACGCAACGAGGGCTGATGTAGCAGGGGCGGCGTCACGGTTTTGATGGTTCAATGGCCCGACACGATGACGTCGATCCTTGGCGATCAAACTAACGCTATTCAGTCGCAGAAGCCCACTCTTGCGATCTACGTGGAGACGGACCCAGCCGGCAAATCCTCTCCAGCACTACAATCCTGCGACCAATTGGGACTAGGTACACGATAGCTCTGGACGGACTCAATGTTGTCCGGTAGATTTGGGGTTTAGTCAGTGCAAGGTTGGCCCCGGCGTGGCATCTTGCATCCCTGATTTGATTCACAATGGCGGCCTCTGATGACGTCGGTACGTCCAACTGGTACCACGATAGTCACCAGCTCGACAGTGCTTGTCACCGAGTGTGAGGATTGGTTAGTGCACGCCTAGCTTATTTTATTCGCCGACATGCCCTCGGGATAATGTACATGGGTATCAGGTATCTACTTTACAGAGGTTCAGAATTGGGCAAACGCATCTTGGCTGGGTAGTTGTCCGAGTATGCTAAGAATGTTTCCAGCTTCTCCCATGCCATTGCTTGGAGTGAGAGCCCAGAATATGAGGTCGCCCTCGCGCGGGGACCGACGATGGCGAACTGCAAGGGAGATGAACCCGACAGCGCAGGCAGCGGTGAACCCAAGCAGGGCATTGACGAACACCGGAGAGGGGAGCAGCGACCGGGTGGGCGAGGGTTCCAACGGGGCCGTTTGCCGGTGCGTGAGGGAAGAAACGACGGGAAGATTACCGATAATCTCGCGCGTGGCGTTGTATGTGTGCGAGGAGAGGCTGCTCGAGAGACTCTGCGAGCTTGCGTGCCATGGCAGGGTTCCACGAGCCGTCTTTGACCACACAGCAGCGACATCTATCTCTTCGTCGCCAAAGAACTCGTGCCGCAGCCTCTGAATGTACGTAGCGATGCGGGGGTACTTTTTCTCAATCGTGTCTCTAATCCATGCCTGGGGTACTGCTGGGTAGAAAATCAGCGACAGGTAGCCAAAAGCAAGACAGTCCAGACTCGAGGGGTGATCTCCCCCAAGCAGGTAGTCGTTCTGCCCTAGCAGATCTGACAGAGGATCCAACAGCTCTCCCGTCAGAGCATCGAGTTTGAATCGCGCAGCATACTTTGGAGCGCCCAACAGGCCACCGATACCCTTTCCACGTCCCATGCTCATGACAGTGGGCTGGCTGTCGGTCGGAAGCCCAGCGGCTCTCTTGGCAGCCTCAAATTCTGCCGAAGCAGTCCCCCGACCTGGCGCAAAGCCGTCTTCGGTTGGTGCCATGTCCAGACTCCCCAAGCCCATGTGTGCTGTCCGCGTCCTCGCTAGATCGCGGCGCTTGGGGGGTACAGTGTAGTTGGCGTACCATGGCAGGATAGCAGTGTAGGCAGAGGAGGTGGTAGTGGTGTAGTTCTCGGCCGAGACAAAGAGGGAGAGATCGATCAAGGGAGTGGCGGTCGACTCGAAGAGGGTAGAGAATGCGCTCCTGTCGTTCTGCTGCTGGCTCGTGAGGTTTGCATCGAAGCTATCGACGACGCCAGGATGGTTGCGGAGGTACGACACGACATCCTCAAACCCCGTCGCTGTTGCAATTCCATCTTCGAAGAGAACCGGCAAGCTCTCTGCCAATGTTAGCACGCCCAGTGGAGCGAGTGCGGAAGCATACCTGTTGGCGCAACCGACGTGTCGTAGCTTGTAACAAGAGACCACTGTCCCTTCGGAACAACGCGCTGGCAGTAAGCCACAGTGGCTGTGCACTCGGCATCAATCGAGGGAAGCCCGAAGGCGGGACCCCATATGTGAAGTTCCAAAACCATGCTTGATACACAACGAGTGCGCGGGTGCTTTGACGGAGTTTGAGTTGGCCGACAATTTCTCGGCGGAGCGCTGTCACGTGTCCACGCACCCTGGCACGTCACGTCGCATTGTTTCATACAGGCAGTCGTTTCATTTGCGTTTATCCTTCACGTTGTCGAAACATGGCCCCACTCAGACGATACCTGCGCATCACAAAGTACTCTGTCCTTGAAGTTCGCATCTATTTGGATCGTCCAGCGGATGCCGAGGCATGGCTGCTGAAACGCGACGACCCAGCGCTTCCACGCGTCATCAAAGCTATACGACCGCTGGTGCTGCCTAAATTGCGAGAGGAGAATGAGCGGGGGACAGGCCGCACAGGGAAGTCGAAGAAGAAAGGCGTCAAGGATGTCGTGGTCGAGGGTGTGTTGTTCATATCAATGATCGCCATTACCACCTGCGCTGACGATGTATCACTTAGACGATTTCGAAGTGTCCATTTTCCTGACGGAGCTTTCATCACGGCACTCTGTTTTGACAAAGCAAAAAGTGCTCAAGGAGAAACCTCGCATCCAGAGCAACTCGGGTAAACTCACCAACTGGCTCACTGGTGGGACAAATGAAGAACCGATGGTGATTAACGAAGACCCCACGGATCCGATTATCATTCAAGAAGAAGATGAGGAAGGGGCAAATCTGTCCGACATTCCTCTAGCTGAGGCAGAGCAAGAACCTAGGAGATCAGCGCGAGCGAAACCTGGTAGACACGATGAGAATCAACAGAGCGATGACAGTGACGAGGATTTGTTTGTGCCCGAGGCAGCGATGACGGAGCAAGACAACGTCGAGCAAGACGACAAGAAGAAGATGGGGTTGGACACGTCCTACGACGGATTTAGCATTTACGGCCGCATACTATGTCTTGTGGTGAAGCGCCGCGGTGTGAGAAGCAACGCAGCAAGTGGTGCGCCAGCCTCAAGCCAGCAGATGTTGGAGAATTGGGTATCTACGCAAGCCGCCGGACCGATTGAAGACGAGGAAGACAATGGCTGATTGCTGTAACGAGGCGTGGCGTATATTGAGCTCGAGATAGTCCTCGTTTCCGGACAGCAAATCGTACCGATTAGTAAAGACATGCTTTTGTTCGGGCAAATATGCTACGCTTGAAATCCGGATAATCATGCTTTTGCTCGGATAGCTGCATCCCATGATCTCGTTCGGATGGACATATGTTCCGGTCAGGCTGAAAGCGTATTTCATGTGGAGGTGCATGGTCTTCAGCGAGGACTGAGCTTGGGTCTATGCAGTCACACAGGATAAAGGGTGTGTCGTACACGGATATCGAACGTCGATCACGGTAGAGCAAGTCGGCGATGCACATGTATGCCGTGCCACAGGAGCAAACAAGATGCACTCTGACCTGTTACTGCGCTCCAACATGTTGGAGATGACAATCTGCACCTAGTTTTCTCCGCAGATTGCTCGCCGGCCCCCTCAAAAGCAATCATGGTGAGTTTCGGGATCGCCGTGGCTAACGCCATGGCTCAGCGCGGACGCCAGCTACAACCAGCCAAATCAAGCGAGGCCACGCAGTAGCACAGATTTGCGTCGCGTACCTGCAGCAGCGTGCTGGAGGCGAGTCTTGGGAGCGGAAGCTCCAAGAATACCGCACTCGGGTTTGCAGACATGCATGCTCCCCGATCCGCGTCCAAGGAGAGAAGGGTTGACCATCGACTGTGTGCTCCTGAGCCCGGCGTGGCGAACTAAGTTTGCTTGGCCGCTTCACCGGCCGGAATTTTCTGTTTGGTCTGACATGACAAAGGTCGAGGTTTTGCAGGTCGAGCTCGTAACGAGCGGGGACTCTGCTCAGGAGTCAGGACTGACACGGTGGGCCATGGCGGTGTGGTGACAATCCGGGTATGACTGGGTGCTGACCGAGAGACCCTTTGCAAGTTCGCCGATGAGCTGTCATTAAACGGCATCCCAGCGCTCGGCCACTCCTTGCTCTCTCCGCACTGTCCAGCCTGCCGGGTCACCACTTGCAAGCTGTCCTTATGATGCTAATCTCAATCTGGTCTGTAACAACAGCCAGCAGCTTCCCCACTACTTTGAAACAGCAGACTTGTGGTAGGTAGCTGTGATAAGATTAAGACGAGGTGCGGTGGCGATGGTGCGAAAAGTCGCATCCCTAGTAGGTAATCAGGCCTGACGTAGCCAGTGGGCGCGCGCCCCTGTAGATCGATCAAAGGCATACCGAAACCGGAATAAGGGTCTCGGGAGCTTGAAAGGATGGAATTTTCTTTCGTGTTACCGAGACAGCGGAGCATGGATGGAGAGGGTAGGCAAAACGCCGTACATGGCTTGTACGGCTACCTGCCTAGGTAGTGTTGTCGGCGGCGGCGGCGGCAGGGGTGAGGGGGGTGAAATTGCGAATGTAAAGCAGACGTCGAAGTAACATGCTGGTCCCACGTGAAATGCAGCGCGGCGCCTCAGCTGGACCGGCTGTAGGGTGCGGCGCTACTGTGCCATGTACAGCGCAAAGCCAGCTCCGGGCAAGCTCGTTGGCAGGCTTGCGAGTCGTTCGGAGGCGCCGCCGAGAGGGACGAATTTGCAGCCACTCGAAGGCGCCGGAGGGCGAAGGGCGGAGGGCCGCCGACTACGGGCGTGTTTGGCTGACACGAGTCGCACGAGCAAGGACGAAAATAGGTAATGATTACACTCACTCATGACGAGGCTGTGAGCATGTTGTTTGATTTTCAGGCTACTCGCCTGAGGGCGAACGAGCTCAGGGCACAGACGTGGAGCCACACCGCTGAAATTTTGCAGCAGGGGGTAGGCGAGATTGGATGGAAGGCTTGCAGAAGGACGGGAGAAGGCGCTCGAAGGCGTCGAAGGGCGCTCGCGCGCTAGATCGGCCAGGACTGGAGACGGTGGATGCCGGGCACGAGCGACGTCGCAAATTGGGTGACAAAGGCTCGCTCAAACGGGGGCGCAGCGTGCTCCGTGGCTGTCGTCGTGTCAGAAAATTAACCCTGTCGCAGAGTGAAGCTAGCCTTGCCTGTTCCTGAAAGCCTCGCAAGCGGAACCCATTTGGCGGCTGAGGCGGCGTTTTTGGCCGAAGCTGGCGGGGTGGGCCAAGGGCAGGGTGGTTGGCGGAGAGGAAGGCACGTTTTGAATTGCGGTGAGGAGGTAGGACGAGGGTGGTGATGTGTCTGCGGGGAGGGTGGGCATCATGGCAGAATAGCTGTACCTAAACAGGCTGAGGAAGCAGGGTGAGTGAGCAGGGTGAACAGGGTGGTGAGGTGAGTAGGATGCGTGAGTGCTGCCTGGGCCAAGCAAGCGACGGCGACATGACTGCGACGGGATTGGAGGCAGGCGATCTTCACATCATCAGTCACGAGGGCGCTGAAACGGCAGAGGGCAGGCAAAGCAAAGCAGGGCAGACAGGGCAGGGCGTGTTCGTGTTTTTCCTCCCCTGCCCTGCTCAACTCAATAGGAGCCCGGGATGGACAATGTTTCGGCGTGCTTTAGCGTGCACGAGCCAGAAGCCACCCCTTTCCTTTCCATCAGCCAACGCCAGCGCCAACGCCAACAACCAACGCCTGCTCGACTGCTGGGGCCGTGCCAGCCCAGCCCGCGCTGCCTAGATTATTACACACTGCCTGTCGAAACTACCTACGTAGTTGACCGATATTTTGGGCGTTGCGGCAATCTAGTCAGAGCATAAATACCTTTGCACCCCCACTACTCGTAGGCTTCGTTTCATCACAGCTACACCCGGACAGCCCTCGAGATATATATCACCAGCACCAGCCCACCACTTCACTCAGCACTCAACTGTCCACCAACTACCACTCAACTGCCAACCACTCAACCAACTACCAACCAAACACCAATCAACCAACCACCCTCTCAACCAACTACCCAACCAAGCAACCAACCACCACCCCACAATCACAATGGCCGCCCTCACCTACGACGAGTCTGCCATGGCTTCCCAGAACCTGCCTCCCTGCCCGGGCCCTCCCCCCACACGCCCTCTTCCCCCGGTCCCCTCCAAATAGACGCCTCGACGCCTCTTTGCGCACCTCAGCATTGCTATCGACGCATCTCTATCCAGCGGTTATCAGACCACGCCCCTTTAATTCACGACCACCTTGTCGCCCCTGGCGCTGCCCTCTTGCACACGCACACAACCACACACGTGCATGGGCAAGCTCCCTCAGCCGGCCACGACCTCGCATCGGGCCCCGATCCGATGCAAACCACTCGGCCGGCTTCACGCTACCACGCCTCTCTAGCGCAGGCTTTCAGCTCTGCGCGCCTACCTACCTACCGCATCGCGCCGCACCCACTTGGCACGGTCGGATCACATTACGATTTCCAAGCTCCCTCAACACCCGCTGGCTCGGGCTTACGGAAGCTAGCGACTGCTTCGTTTCTCTAGACCTGCTTTCACTTTGGCACTACAGCCTTGTAATACCGAGCATTCGCCGTTTCTTGCTTTTTGCACTGCATCACTAGGCGCTACTACCGGGGGCCATTTCACTATGCGCCAATGCATCTGACGTTCACTTGGGAGTTAATGATTTGGCGCCACCAGCCACGAGGAGAGGATACCTATACCCAACATGTCTATAGAATTATAATCGTTCGATCGAATATCACATCATGTCTGCCTACTCTCTTGCCTGCTCTGTTTTGTTGCCTGCCTGCTTTGTTGCCTGCGTGCTGCCTGGTGTCTGGAGTCTGTTTGCAGTGATTATGAAACGTGTTTGCAACAATAGCCACGGCCAGCCAGCGACACGAGTCGTCTGCAGGCGTATTGCCACGCTCGCTCTCTCGTCGCTGCACGGCCAAGCGAAGCGAAGCGAGCGAGAGGGTGTGGTCATCCCTGCGGCCAATATTCATGGGCCGATAATGCGTTCGCAAGGCTGCTGCAAGCTTGTGACGCGATTCTTACCGTTACGTCTTTTCGGCTGCCAACTCGTCCTCCGCGTGACACTGTCCGAGGTACATGGTACGACCAACCAAGGCCACGCCCCTGTCCACGCTGGGCCCCCACTGCGCCGGCCCGCTCATGCAGCAACCACCGCATGTTGTACCTAGGTATTAGGTAGGTGTCGGTAGCAAGAGTGATAACATGTAACACTTCTGCGCTGCTCCGTGCTATGCCATGCCATGCCAGGTCAGGCCATGCCATGCATCAGCTCCTACCATGCATCTGCCTGCATTCCAGCTGCTGCTGTTGCTGCTGCTGCTGCCGCTGACCTCAACAAACACCTCTTGCGTCGGTCGAGCTGCACGTCTCGTCTGCGTGCCGCTGCTCCGAAAGACAAGATGAAGGACCGGCTAGCGCGCTTGACTGGCTCCAACTATATCGCCATGGATATGTCTGACAAGACGACACACTCCGTCACATGCCGGACCCCACCTCCCAGCATCATCATATACCCAAGTAGGTCGGCAGGCACCGCACCGCACCGTGAGGAGTCATACTTTGTGGCTGCCGCGCTTGCAGGGGACGCTGTTGGCTCTGACGAACCACTTGCGGCCAAACACTTGCCGAACTACCTGCCTACATGCGGCCTTTCACCATCCGCAATCATCCCACGCTCGCCCACGATAGGCGGCGTTTGGTATCACGGCGTGGCACATCCCGTGCTTGCGCCATGGCAGCCACGCCGTGGGATTCTGCAGCCCTAGACAGGGCCGTCCAACTCCCTGCCCGCCGATCCGTGTGTGGCGCTCGCATACGGGCGCTGCGCGCAAAAGGACGCAGCCAGCTTTGCGTCTGATGCTTCAGATGTAATGCATCCTAAGCGCACGTCGGTTTCCCATGTCAATATCTGCCTGTCTGAGATTGAACACCTGACATGTGACACGCGCATGTCACTGTCGACACGGAAGGCGTTGGAGCGTGCCGATCGCGCCCATGCCAAACATACAACCAGGTTGTCGGGACTCGCGCGGTGCACGTCTTGGAGAAGGATGCGAAACTCGTCGAGGATCCCATTCTCCGCATCAAAGTGGCATTGGCGTCACGACAGCCTGCCCCAGGCCGAGAGCGCTCCTGTGTGAGCCC
Source organism: Neoascochyta sp. HWLR27 (assembly GCA_019775935.1). NCBI lineage: Eukaryota > Fungi > Ascomycota > Dothideomycetes > Pleosporales > Didymellaceae > Neoascochyta > Neoascochyta sp. HWLR27. Next base: position 298,757 of record WODD01000048.1, on the reverse strand, counting down.
TGGGCTGCCCGTGAGGATCCAATTTCGACTTGTTTGCTCTCGCCACTTTCTCCTGTCGATCACCAGGCACCTATTCGCCCAATATCAGCGCGTCAGCGAGGCCCATGGCATGGCTGCTCGAGTGCCTGCAGCTGACGTTGGATCTGCCGTGTGCAACACGGCTCGCCCTGGAGAGAGAGAGCTGACGACCGATCTGATCGGTCGGTCTGCTGCGACTCCTATCTGCGCCCATGTGCGGACGCGGCATGGCGATTAGCTTCTGCTCCGTTCACGGCTGTCACCTCGCGCACTACCACCGATCCGCCCCCTCTCTGCTGTGACTAGGTTGGAGCTACGGGCCTCCCCGCGGAGCACTAACTGTGCTGATCAATTGCATGTCGACGACTGCAATCGGTGAGCCGGTTGTGTCTTAGGTCCAGGTCTGACGACCATCGTACGTACGCGCGCGGGATGCCTGATGTTTGCACCAACATCAACTTGGGTGTGCCGTCTGTGCTTCCCACGTGGCTGTCCCAAGGTCAGAGCTACTTACATCACTTCACAAGCACCCCGCTCTCGGCGGCACGCCTCGATCTGTAAATACACCTAGGTACCGATCGATAGCATCCGTGCTCGATGAAAGATTGCCCAGCTAGGCACAATTCCAATTCCCATTCTAATCTTGAACCCCTCAGCCCAGACCAGCAATATCACCAAGCCCGTGTCCATGTGCTTTTCTCGGCTCGCTGTACAACCGCAAAGTATACTTGATTTGTTATTGTCCCAGAAGGGCAAAGACACATGGCCGCCATCTCACTCGACGCTATAGTATCCCAACAACGACGCCAAATCCTTGCTTTTCCCCGTCTGCAACATCAGCGCTAGTGCTCCGTTGCCGAGATACAATGGGCACTTGATAGCCTGCGCCTCGTCCAGCGCCCCAGCCAGCTTCTCCGCATAGCCCCCCAATACCGCCACACTGTCCTTCTTTTCCCCGCGGAGAATCGCTATCATGTCGGCGCCCAAGCTCTTGAACATGGCGCTGCCGCCGGCTGCGTCGCAAGCGAGCTCGTACAGCTGCGGCAGGGGGATGCCGACGTGGTGGGCGAGCGAAATGGCCTCGGCCGCGGCGCACAAGTGGATGCCCGTGAGCAGATCGACGACCAGGCGGAGCTTCTGCTGCTTCTCCTCGTCCGAGAGCGAGCACGTTATGCTCGACACGGGGTCCGATGTCCACAGGCGAACGATGCCCGAGTCGTCATTGGCGCCCCAGCTGCGGTCCACGGCGGCGAAGTAAACTTGCTCGGCGATGGAGCATAGCGGTGTCGGGAACGACACTTTGCGCGCCATCTGCGTGATGATGCTCTGCGGGGTGTCAGTCTGGTGCGTGAGAGCGTGTAGGTAGCCAGCACACGTACCGTGTCTTTCAGGATAATGGTGACGGCGCTGACGCCAGGGAAGTAGTCCTCCGTCAACGTCCGCTGGCTGCGGTGCTCGAACATCCAGCTCCACGCGTCGCTCTTAACGACAGCATCCTGCACATCTTTCCCATTGAGGCCCAGTCTCGCGCCGAAGCCAAACGCCTCGCTCACAGCGAGGATCTGAATCGCAGCAAGCACCTGGTGCACCATCTTCATATTACTCCCGGCGCCGACCCCGCCCTCGACAACAAACAGCTTCGACGGCGCCGCCATCTCCTCAAGCAACCACATCCCCTTCTCCATAGCCGCCGCCTGCGCACCCGCCATAATCGACAGCGTCCCGTCCGCTGCGCGGCCCGCGCCCCCAGAAACAGGCGCATCGATGAAGAAGACATCGCCCCGCCCGACCTCCTTCAGCTCCCTCTCCACGCTCGCCGCATACGAGCTCGGCACCGTCGACGTGAGCAGCAGCGTCGCGCCCTGCGGCAGCGCAGAGACGATGCCGTCGTCGCCAAACAGCGCCGGCTGCGCCTGCTGCGCGGACGCGACCATGACGATGTAGAAGGGCTTGTCGCGCGCGGACTCGGCGAGCGACGTCGATGGCGTGCCTCCTGCGGCGGCGAACCGCTCTACTGACGGCCCCCAGACGTCGAAGCCTGTCACGCTGTAGCCTTGCTTGACGAGATGCGTGGCCATCCCGAAGCCCATGGCGCCGAGGCCGCAGAAGCCGATGGCGGGTTTGGACATGGTGTGGTTGTGTGGTAGGTGTGTGTGGACGTGTGTGTGCGTGCGTGCGTGGTCGAGGGTATCGTCCGCTTGCTTGTAGTCTTGTAGTCTTGTAGTCAATCCAGTGCAATGCAATGCAATGTCGTAAGTACAGTGTACTATAGGTGTACTGTCGTGTAGAAAACACGCCTCCCCTCCCCTACCTTTCCCTCTCCTTCCCTGCCGCGCAATCCGCCTCCGACCTCAAATCAACCCACAATACCCGCCGCCTGTCGCCCGCCGCCCGTCGCGCAATTCTCCCGGCGGGCCAAAAAGCGCACACGCACATGCCCCACACGCGTCATGCCCATGCCGTGCCCATGCCGTGCCCATTCGTCTGCGCTCTGCGTAGCGACCCCGCACTACGGCCCGTTGGGGAAAGCGGGGTCGCGGGCTAGGCTAAGGTGAGGGAGCGAGCGGGGTTGCCTGGTTGGGGAAGCCGGGAGGGTGGGTGGAGTCGGGCGGATGCCGATGGCGAGTCGGCTGGGGTGCGAGTGTTGTTGGGGAGAGGAGGGTGTTTGGTGGAGGTAGGAGGGGTGTTATGGGATAGGATAGGAAAGGGAGGATGGGTGGACAGGCAGATGTAGTTACAACGGGGTATTCATTCATATTCATTACATGATCTCATTTTCTCCTACCACGACCCCAACGACAACGGCAACAAACGACACTACGCCGCTCCCTGCAGCGCCTGGCCGTTCCCGCCCATGGTGACCGTCTTGGTCGTGACATACTCCTCGATGCCGAGCATGCTTCCCTCGCGGCCAAAGCCGCTCTCCTTGACGCCGCCAAACGGCGCCGCCGCGTCCGAAATCAGCCCCGTGTTGACGCCCACCATGCCTACCTCGAGCGCCTCGGCCACGCGGTATACGCGCTGCACGTCGCGGCTGAAGAAGTAGCCGGCAAGTCCGACGTCGGCTGCGTTGGCGAGCGCGACCACGTCCGCTTCCGTCTCGAACTTGAAGAGCCCCGCGACGGGGCCAAACGTTTCTTCCTGCGAGAGCTGCATGTCTGCCGTCATGTCGCGGATGACGGTTGGCTGGTAGAAGTTTGCGCCGAGGTCGGGCAGCTTTTGGCCGCCGATGAGCACTTTGCCGCCGTGCTTGACGGCGTCTTGGACGTGCGCGTCGACCTTGGAGACGGCGCGGTCGTGGATGACGGGGCCGTGTGTCACGCCTTCTGAGAAGCCTGCGCCGACCTTGAAGCCCTTGACCTTCTCGGCAAACTTTGTCGCAAACTCGTCGTAGATGCCCGCCTGCACGTAGATGCGGTTGGCGCACACGCACGTCTGGCCCGAGGAGCGGAACTTGGAGGCGATGGCGCCTGTGACGGCTGTCTCGAGGTCGGCGTCGTCGAAGACGATGAAGGGGGCGTTTCCGCCGAGCTCAAAGGAGAGCTTCTTGAGGGTTGACGACGACTGCTTCATCAGGAGCTTGCCGACGCCCGTAGATCCGGTAAAGGAAACCTTCTTGACTATCTTGCTGCTCGTGATGGCCTCGCCAACCTCGGGCGTGTTCTCGAGCGCCGTGACAAAGTTGACGACGCCCTTGGGGATCCCGGCGCGGTGTGCGAGCTCGGCAAGAGCAGCAGCCGTGAAGGGTGTCTCGCCGGGCGACTTTGCAACCACCGTGCACCCCGCAGCCAGGGCGGGTCCGATCTTGCGGGTGATCATGGCGGCGGGGAAGTTCCACGGGGTGATCAATCCACAGACACCAACCGACTCCTTGATGGTGAAGACGCGGTTTCCGGCGACGCTGGCGGGGATGGTGCTGCCGTACAGCCTGGGGGCCTCCTCGCTGAACCACTCAAAGAAGCTGGCTGCGTACGTGACCTCGCCCTTTGCATCCGCCAGCGGCTTTCCGTTCTCCCATGTGATGAGCGTGGCGAGGTCGTCGGCGTTGTCGACCATCAGCTGGTACCACTTGCGGAGCATGCGGGCACGCTCGCGGCCGGTCGTCTTGCGGAAGGCGGGGAGGGCGGCGGCGGCGGCATCTATGGCGGCCTGGGCATCGGCGGCGTCCATCTCAGGCTGGGTGCCGATGAGCTTACCCGTGGCCGGGTCGTGCACCTCGAACGTCTTGCCCGACTTTGCATCGATCCATTCGCCGTTGACATATGTCTGGCTCTTGAGGAGCGACTTATCCTTGAGCTGTGTGGCGTCAGTGCTGTCGCGTGCGATGGGAGGTGGGGTTGCGTTGCGCCTTCAGCATACCGTGGGGACTGTGTGGCTGGCCATGTTTGTGGAGTAGCAGTGTGCAACGATTGCGGGCAGTGTGCGGCGTTGGAAGCTGCTTCGACACGTCTGTTGGCGGGAGAGTGAGCGCGTTGCAGCAGCAAAAGACCGCATATTTGGGGGGTTGCAGGCGTCAACGACAGCCTCGGAAGATGCGGAGCTGTAGAGGAGAAGCGGACCTCGATAGGTGGGTATGACGTCGGGAGCTATGGCCTCGGCTGTCTCTTGCGACAAATAATAGTGACGCTGGCGAATGCAGAGGTGCCGGACGAGTCTGGATATCTGAATGTATCTGGATACACCACAAAGCCGCGATAGAGTTTTGTTTATGCAGCTCCTCCTGTCGCCGATGTACGGACAGCACCATGGCAGCGCGTGTATGCACAGCGTCTGGAGCGTCAGCGGCGTCTAGCAGAGGAGCACTCGATATCGAGCCCCATACAATTCGCTCCGATCCAAAAGTCAAAGTAATAGATTCAACGCCAAACACTCCAGAGGGTATATCGACTCGATCTAGACAACAGACTGCATCCTCGTTGTCGCTCGTGCTCTCAGTTCTCCACAGCCTCAGCCCAGCACCGCACCTATCCCCGACCTCGACTCCACCTACAACGCGAGCCAACCCAACAACCCCGTAGCTCCCCACACCCTTCCGTTCTTCGCCTTGACCATGTCGGTAGCATAGCTTAACGTCAGCCTAGGTAGTCACGTTAGCAGCCATTCCAGCACCTACTGCCCTGGTCTTAAGTCTACGAGGCGGCAACTCACCCAGACTTCTGCTCCCTGTCCTTGGCCTTGTGCCACTCTTTCCACCGCTCCTTTTCGCTCAGACTTGCATCGCGCCACTTCTCCTTTCCGGGCTGCTCAGGCGCATGTCGCGCACGCAGCTTCTCGCGCCATGACACGTCCTTTTTGGTGGGCGTCGCGTCGGCTGCTGCGGGCGAGGAGAAGCTGCGCGTGAGGCGGAGGCCGGGTTTACCGTCGGCGAAGGTGTCGGCTGACGATGTTGTTGTTGTGGGTGACGGAGCCATTGTGTAGTTTGTTGCGGTTCAATATGGGAGGGCATCCATGACTTTTATGCCGAAGGCGAGGCGCAGCGTTGGACTCGGGGGCGGTGCACTGTAGCGCGCCTAAGGCTGTGCGGGCATGATCCGGACGTCTACCAGGTCAACTACATGCAACGTTCGTGCGATCACGCTTGAGACGCTTAGAACAAATGGAGGAAATCTTTTCTTTATAAGGGCATGTCTGTTTCTACGCGGCCAGGTCGACATCCTCCAGGTTCTTCCTGACAAACTTGGACGCCTCGTCGAGTCCCTGCCGCACAATTTCCGTGTCATTGACAAAGCCTATCCTCACATAACCTTTGAACTCTTCTCCAAACGAATGCGACCCCGGTACGAACATGACGCCCGTCTTCTCGAGCAGCCTCTTGCAGAAGTCGACAGAGTCAACAGGCTTTCCTTCTCGGTGGAACTTGACAAATGCTGTCGTGCCAGCTACCGGCTTCACCCACTCGCACTCGTCCTCATTCTTGAGGACAAACTTCTCCAAAAGCGCGAGGTTGGTTTTGGCCAACTGGATGTTCCGAGCTAGCAGGCCATGGACTGTTGCTGGGCTGAGAGCGAATGCAGCGACCTGCTCATCCAGCCCTGAGACTGAGATGGTGGTGTAGTGGCGCGCTGCGGCAATCTTTTCGATGAGAGCAGGCTCCCGCGATGCAATCCACCCTACACGCACTCCGGCGAGAGAATAAGCTTTGGACAAGGAGCCCGTGACCAGGACGTTGTTGTAGCCCATTGACATTAGTGAAGGAGGAAACTCCTTGTCCAGCGGGCCGATGGAATGGAAAATGGGCCTGTAGACCTCGTCGGCATGAATAATGATGTTGTGCTCGGTTGCCACCGCGACGAGCTGTTCGAGAAACGTTTTTCCCAGGACAGCGCCCGTTGGGTTGTTGGGGTTATTGATGATGATGAGCTTGGTGGTGGGCTTAATCAGGGCTTTGAGGTCATCAATGGATAGACTCCACTGATTCTCGGGTCTCGCCTTCCAGAGGTCGACTTGGGCACCCAGCTGCTCAGGTACTTCGTAGAGCGACTGGTAGGTGGGGTAGTGGCAGATGACATGGTCGCCTGGGCCGACGAGAGCGTACGCTGCGAGGTAGTTTGCCTGGATGGCGCCGGCGGTGGTGAGGATGCTCTCTGGAGACAGAGGAGAGGTGACTTTTGCCGAGTAGAGTCGAGCGAGATTCTGCCTCAGCTCATCTGACCCGCGGATGGCGCCGTAGGTGAGGGGCTTGGATGTCTGGATGACATTGGTGTTCTTGTTCTCAGAGAGCTCGACGAGCTGGTCAATTGAGATGGAGGCGCAGCAGGTCTCGGCAATGTTGTACTTTGCCTTTGTCTCATAGGCGTCCATCCACTGGGCGGGTCAGGGCCGAGTCATGAAGGATGAGGGGAGTGCGGGGGCGTACCGACTCGACGGCGAAGTCGTTGATCTTGACCATTGTGGAGGTGTTGGGTGCAGGTGTGGACGAGTGTAGTTGCAGTTGCAGTTGAGGAGATCAAGTCGTTCATCCGCCTGTCCGTCCGTCGAGAAGATGGTCTACCTGGCGATTTGACATAGGGCGCCGGTGGTGGATCTCAGCCGTTCCTGGGGCTAGCGCAAAACCATGGCCGACGAGACGAGACGAGACCGACGAGGCTACGGGAGCTCCCAGCAAGCTCATTCGCGTACGGGGCGACGTGCGTTGGTGTGCGCCCATGTGCGTTGACGTGCACCAGTAACTGTGCGTGTCTTTTACGGCGCCCTGGGGAAGAATCACTCGGAGCGCCTTGCTGGAGGAGTGAAACGATGGTAGTAGCAAGCATTCGCGTGGCCAGCCCGCGATGACGGAATGGCCTACCTCGGTTGGGAGTACGGACCGCGCTGCGCCTGCTTCGCCTGCTTCGCCCAGCCTCCGTGTGCCTTCCCCACGAATCAGCGTCATCACAGCACCGACCGATAGCACCAGCACCAGCACCCGTCTGGCCACCTCGACTGCCTGCTCACCTTCGTCCCGCGTGTTTGCCTCTCGAGAGCTCCTCGTCTCCTACGGTCCTTTCTGACCAACCTCGACCAAGGCGCGCCAGAGCTCACTGCGCCCGGCGCCACTGCCCACGATGCGTTCCACTCCATGGACCGCCTCGCTTGTCGCTCTGATAAGCCTGGCTAGCTCTTCGACCGCCTACAAAACCTTCTCAAACTACTCGCTCGCCGAATCGCCAGACGCCCTCTTTTCCATCTACGGTGACCGCCCCGACGGCTGCCCGCCATGCTTCAACTGCAACCTCGACGACTTCAAGTGCCAGCAGTTCGCCGACTGCAGCAAGGCCAGCGGGCGCTGCACCTGTCCCCCCGGGTTCGGCGGCGAGGACTGCTCTGAGCCGCTGTGCGGCTCGCTGCCAGAAGGTAAAGATCGATCGCCCCGGGGCAGCGATAAGGAGTGCCAGTGTAGTGAAGGTTGGGGCGGCATCAACTGCAACGTGTGCAGAACAGACGATGCCTGCAATGCCATGATGCCCGAGGGCGAGGGTGGCGTCTGCTACAAAGACGGCCAACTGGTCAAGGAGAACTACCAAATCTGTGACATTACAAACAAGAAGATTCTCGACCAGCTCAAGGAGAAGAAGCCCCAGGCAACCTTTTCCTGCAATGCCGAGACCGAGGAGTGTAACTTCCAGTGTAAGTGGATCTGCTCTTCTATCAACTTCAACTAAACATCCACAGTCTGGGTTGACCAGCGCGAGTCTTTCTACTGTGCCCTCGACACGTGCACATCGCAATGGACTGCCGAATCCGACCGTAACATCACCAAATACCGATGCGAGAACATTGAGTGTGCCTGCGTACCAGACAGGATGCTCTGCGGAGAAGCTGGCTCAATTGACATTGGCGACTTCTTGAAGGAGTCAATTCGTGGTCCTGCCGAGTTCAAGTCCATCGCATCGGACAACAGGAAGGAAAGCGGCAGCTCTTTCTCAGAGCCAGCAATGAACGACCTCATCTCCAGCATCTTTGGTGACGAGACAATCCTCCTCCAGTGTGATACTGGAGAGTGTCTGTACCGCAACCAGGTGCCTGGCTACGAACGACCCATCAAGCAGATCAACACACCGCTAATTGCTGGAGTTATCGCCAGCGTCGCTCTGTTCATTGTCGCCGCACTTCTTGGTATCTGGTACCTCACCCACCGTGCTGACAGGAACCGTTACGGACAGATTCATCTTTCCGACGACGAGGAAGACGACAATGCTAAGTTACTGGCAGACCACAAGCCAGCTGCTCTGCTATTTGAAAACGTTGGCTACAACCTCAAGGGCAGGCAGATTCTCTCTGGTATTACCGGTGCTGTCCATCCTGGAGAGCTGCTAGCCATCATGGGAGCTTCTGGCGCTGGTAAGACCACGTTCCTGGACATTCTCGCCCGCAAGAACAAGGTCGGAACCACGAGTGGCGATTTCTATCTCAATGGCGAGAGGGTCCGCGACGACGAGTTCAGAAATGTTATCGGATTTGTTGACCAGGAAGACACCCTGCTCCCGACCCTGACGGTCCACGAGACGATTCTGGACTCAGCCCTGCTTCGCCTCCCCGCTGAAATGAGCCGTGCCTACAAGGAACAGAAGGTTGAGGACGTCGAACGACAACTCGGCATTTACCACATCCGCAACCAGCAAATCGGCTCCGAAGAAAGCGGCCGCGGCATCTCAGGCGGAGAGAAGCGTCGTGTCAGTATCGCCTGCGAACTCGTCACCTCGCCAAGCATCCTGTTTCTTGATGAACCAACGAGTGGACTCGATGCATACAACGCTTTCAATGTCGTGGAATGCCTCGTATCCCTGGTCAAAAACTATAACCGAACTGTCGTCTTCACAATCCATCAGCCCCGCTCTAACATTGTCGCTCTCTTCGATCAACTGATTCTGCTCGCAAAGGGCAGGACCGTCTACTCGGGTCCATTTGGAGACTGCCAGTCGTACTTTGATAACATCGGATACACTTGCCCTCCTGGTTTCAACATTGCTGATTATCTTGTCGACCTCACCATGCACGCAGGTGCAGTCCACCGCCCTATCGATGAAGACAGCTCGCTCTTTACACGAGATGGAGTATACACCAGTGCAAGCAGCGCGATCGCCGTGAAATCGATACCGAGCGTCACAAACATGAGCATCGAGAGAGATCTCGCGACCAGCCCCAGCAACTCCAGCACACGACCTAAGAGCAAGCGAAGAACCTCGATACGAAAACAGCAAGAGCGCGAGCTTTTTACCAGGAGGAAGAGCACTGCTCCTGCAGATGGCTCAGCGTCTCCCAAGACCGATGACGAGGCTCCCCTTGATCGTCAAGAGGCCCTGAAAGCACAATGGCTAAAGTTATCTCGTCAGCAAGGTGCTCCACCGCCTCAGATTCTTGAAGAACTTGACGAACTGCCTCCTCCTGCTGACGGCGGTACTGGAACGAACTTAGACACTCTCATCACCGCGTATGCTACCTCAGAAGTCGCAGCCAGCCTCCACAACGACATTGCCGATTATGTGTCGAACGCGAACGAGGCCAATGGTACGAACGGCGGTACGCACCCTGAAGGATTCGTCGCAGCTGGCAAATTCAAGGGCTTCCGAAAGGTGGGACTGCTGGGTCAGTTCAAGATCTTGTCCAAACGTACCTGGCGCAATCTCTACCGCAACCCGATGCTCATGCTCACCCACTACGCCATCGCCATTGTTCTCGCTGTATTCCTAGGCTTCCTCTTCTACGGACTTACCGATGATATCAAGGGCTTCCAGAACCGCCTCGGCCTGTTCGTTTTCGTCCTGGCTCTGTTCGCGTTCAGCAGCTTGACCATTCTCACTGTCTTCGCCCCCGAGCGTCTACTGTTCACACGCGAACGCGCCAAGGGCTACTACTCGCCTCCGTCGTACTTTGCAGCCAAGGTTCTCTTCGACATTGTTCCTCTGCGCCTGCTTCCGCCCATCATCCTCGGCATCATTGTCTATCCTATGACTGGCCTTATCCCCGCCTGGGCCAACTTCTTCAAGTTTGTTCTGTTCCTGGTTCTCTTCAACCTCTCGGCTGCCGCGATTTTCCTGTTCATCGGCACCGTGTTCCGCAACTCGGGCGTTGCGAACCTGATCGGTGTGCTCGTGATGCTGTTCAGTCTTCTATTCTCTGGCTTTTTCCTGAACAAGGAGAGCATCCCGCCTCTAGCCAAGTGGCTCCAATCCGTAAGTCCCCGACCCTGACTCGACCGAAGCCATGACGAGTGCAGCGCTGACCATGTACAGTTGTCCATCTTCCACTATGCATTCGAGGGACTGATTGTCAACGAAGTCAAGTACCTTTCGCTCGTTGACCACAAATACGGCATCGACATTGAAGTGCCGGGCTCTGCCATTCTGAGCACGTTTGGCTTCGACGTCATGGCGCTTTGGAAGGACTGCATCGGGCTGGCCGTCTATGGTGGTGTGTTTGTCATTTTAGCCTATCTCGCTATGCATTTCTTGCTCGTGGAGAGGAGGTAGTGTTTGAATCTTTTTTTGTGTAGGTATAGGTACATTGCATACATGGCGTTTTCTCTGGACCTGGCTTTTGGCGCCAGAGTAGTACATAGCACACACACCCACACACTTGTTTTTGGGACCGCCCGCGTAGGTGGTATGTGCAGCCCAGGTAGCTCGGCCCAGCCAAATACAAATATAACTCGTTCTTTTTCTTATTCTGAGCACCAACGGGACAGCACGTGGTGAGATCAAAATTGGTGTAATTGGGTGAAGAAAAAGAAAACATAATCCCTACCCCTCGTCTTTTCAAACGACGGGGAATCTTTCAAACGACGGGGAATCCTTCGATGCGCTGCTTTCTCATTCCAAGCACAGCAAGGCAAAGTGGAGTAGGTAAGTAAGTGAACGCTGGCCACCAACGCAGTTCCCCTTCCCCCCTCCCCCCCTCCAAAAAAAAAGAAAAGAAAACAAGGCCTACAACAGCAACAAGGTCAGCATCGACGGACGACAAGAAGATTCATCAGACTACGGGCACGCCAGGTTCAGGAAAACGCACGCCCCTTCCCCCCTCCCCCGTCAAAGAGAAGAAAAAGACAACACAGATAAGACAGGGCAAAGAGCCCAACAAACAAACAAACAAACAAACAAACAAACAAACAAGGCTGCGGACCAAAGCGCGCAGAGAGAGGCAAGCAGAGGGGGTAATTGTCCCGAAACGCCGTGTCATGCCTCCTTTTTTCTTTGGACAATGACAGCAGGCCGCCGAGGGAAGACGCCGAGAGCGCTGGAAGAGGGACAAATTGATGACTAGGAGAGGAAAGGGAGATGGATGGTTGGATGGAGCAAACAGGAGCGCTAAGATGGTCGTGAGGGCCGATTGAGGTGCGTGTGCGGCAAATTTAAGCAAGGTGTGACGTGGATAAGTGCGTGAGGGTGGCGTTATGAGGAAATCTGGGTATATCGTGTTAGATGGGAGTGAGAAGGGGTGGGTTGTGAGGCGTCTTACTCGTCTTCTGCGCCCGCGACTCCCGCCCTCTGGGCGCTGCGCGAGCACGTCGCGGAGTTGGAGGTCGTCTTTATCCTTGTCCACGTGGTGGACGCGGACATGTCTGGCCGTCGTCAGTCGTTGCTCTGTTAGCATCACTGCACTTTACACACCTCTGCAGATTGTCAGGCCGCGGGTACTTGTGTTCGCGGTCTGGGCAGAAGGGACAGACGTAGCCGGGTGACTGGTGCACGAGGCCGTGTCGTATCATTTCGTTCTTCCGCTTGAAGCCTTTGCCGCCTTCGCTTCGTGGACAGCCTTTGACTGGACAGTAGTGCGGGCGGCTTTGGGAGTGTACGTTTGCATGAGAGCTGGGAGAGTTAGCACACGCCTGTGAAAAGGCGACCACATACGTACTTGAGAAGGTATTGAGTCTGGAAAGGCGGAGCAGTGCAGCCTGGCTGCTCGCATTTGAAGCTGCCAGTGACACTTGCTGGTATATGTGAAATTCCGGATCCGACGGGCGGTGGTAGGTGTCTCGAGGCCATTGCGCCGTCCAAACTCAGCAGACGCTGTCGGCCGCCTTCCATTGGGGCATGCAGCGACCCTGGTGCCAGGCCTTCGGGAGTTGCATAACTCTCGGTCGATATTGATGCCGAACGTAGAGGGAAATGACCGCTAGCCGAGACCTGTGAGGGTCGCCTCGGGCCAGGTCCAAACAGAGTGAGGTGGTTCTCAGACCGCAGGAACACATCTCTTTCCCTCGACATGTCGCTGCTAGCGCTGATGGGCGAAGAGGCGTGAAACGAAGAGAAGGGAGAGGCGGGAGAGGGTGAGCTGATTGACAACGACCGCATGATCGAGGATGGCGACTGCCCCGTAGAAGAGACTGACTGGCGGTGTTGGAAGATGTTGACCTCGGCCTCATTCGACACGGACCGCACTATTTCATCGAACTGACGGAAGGAAGGCAGTTGTTGACTTGGCGAGCCTACCGCACCTTCGGATGGAGGCGGCTGGAGAGTTTGCAGCACGGGAAGCTTCTCGTCGGGCTGATTCCGTGGGGATATGGCCAACCCGCGAAGGCTGGGCGATATAGCCGAGTCGACAGCATCCCCGTTTGTGTTGGACCCTTGTTGTGATGATGCGACGTTCAGTGTTGATGAATCGTTGCCGGAGGTGGTGCTGGTGTTGGAGTGTACACTGTACAACACGGAGCTTGTGGAGGATGTGTGAGATGCCCGTCTCTCTGCGTGGAGCGAAGCTGGATCGACACGGGTTGAGTCGACGAACGAGTCTTCACGTGGTTTGCGTGAGTTGGGAAAGGTTTTGCTTTGGTCGAGGGCATCTTGTGCGAGTCTTCTGGTGTCGAGCATGGTGCGGCTGGGAGGGAGGGCGAACTCAGAGCCACTGAATTGGTCTTCCATCTCGTCGTCTTCTGCTTCTGATTCCGAGGCCGAGTTGAGGGCTTCCTGACTAGCTGCTTGGGCAATGTCGGGCCGGTTCGGGTCCATCTCCCGAATGAGCACCAGATCCCCTTGGGTCGGTCGAGTCTTTTGTCGATTAGACCTTTTCCGACGACTAGAAGAGGGAGGACTGACGAATATATGAGTGACAATTGGCGGCGGTGTGACGGCAGGCTTTGCACTGACTACAATTGCCTCGAGGCCAGGAGAGCGTGAACCGTAGAAGTCGTCTTCGGAGTAGTAGTCGCCAGTCATGTGGCAGCAGTGTCGAGCACGAGGCTAGCGAGAGGCTCGAAGACGACAGGACTGGACAGGGCAGGAGGGAGAGAGAGGGCCGACGGGGGAGGAAATTACCCCAGGCAGACTTCCTCAAAAGCACCTAGCAGACGGCCGAGGCCGCGGTGGGAAGAGTGAGCGAAGCAGCGGGACCAGTGGTTGATGGCGGTCTGGACACAGGTCAGCATGACCGAGGGGCGCATTCTTTGGTGGGCGGCGGGAGATGAGCCGAGCGACGAGAAGCGTGGGCCGGCAAAATTTCTAGAGGGACGGAAGAAGGCAAAGGCAAAAGAAGAAGGCGGGCGTGGAAGCGAGTAAGAGGCAGGCCAGGCGCTGGTAAGGCGCGGCGATGATACGAGCTGGGCAAGCCGGGGGAGTGGGGACCGTGAGCCGCAAGGCGTTGGGCGGGTGGAGCGGAGGAAAAAAGAGCGGAGAAGATGACAGCATGAGAGAGGGAGATGTGGAGAAGGTGCGTGGAGTGCGTGGAGAAAGTGGGAAATTGGGTAGCAGAGCCGCGAAAACAAAGCGGCTCTGCACGGCCTTGACGTACCCGGGTGCCAGTGCGACGACTGGATTTCAGCCTCAAGCGATCGGCCGGCATTCACAGGGAAGCGGGGGGCGGGGGGCGGTGAGGGCGAGGGGAGAGAGAGAGAGAAGAAGAGAGGCGGCAGCGGCAGCGCAGTGGCTGTGGCAGTGGTCACTGTCGTGAGTAGTGATGGCGAGGGCGACAGCGAGGGGAGGAGAGCTGAGGGAGCAACCGACGGCGAGGGCGAGCAGAGGCAGCAGCTGGGTATCCGGGGCGGCTGGACCGGTCGGTAAATGCGGCTGCTGAGGCGGGAGCTGTTAGGTAACGCTGGCGGGCTGGACGGCGGCGCGGTGGGGAAGAGAGAGTCGAGAGGGGCGGGCAGACTGGGACGACTGGGAAGCCATGTACTGAGTTAAGTAGCAGGACGTGAAGCAGAGGCAGAGGCAGAGGCAGAGGCAGAAGCAGAGGCAGAGGCAGAGGCACAGTCTGGCCAACAACTCAAGGCGCAGCACAGCCTGGCTGTCTGACAGGCCGGGACACTCATCACAGTCGCGGCTCCAATCCAATGAGGCTGATTTGGCTGAGGGGATTGACCCTGTTTGTCGGGCCCAGTTCGTTGTGGGTTAGCCCTCAACCCCGCAAATGGCCACAGCCGCCCATGGGGTCCAAGGTCGAGGTCGAGGCCACCACACGCCCGCCGACAAGGGCTGCGGGGGTGGTGAGGGGGGAGGGAGTCATCATCATTTAATAGTAGTTAACTAGAACATATCATCTTTAGGTATTCCCCTGCGCCCTGTCAAGCTGGTGTCGTTGGGTCCGTCCGTCAAACCTCAGTCCTGCAACCTACCTAGAGAATGCCTCCCTCTCCTTATCTTATCGCCGTCACGTGCTCGACAGTCCTCACCCGACAAACATCCTCCACTAACTAATGATATGACAGCCATCAGTTGACAGCAGTCATGGCAACCATAGTAGGTGGGTAGGTAGTCATAGTGCTGGCCGATTCCTTATTCTTCCACTCGGCTGCATTCATTATCGCTGCCGCCGCCCTCGGCTCTCTCTGCGCTGACCTATCATACAGCTCTACTCGTGTCTGTGTCTGTCTGTGTGTGCTCGCTGCCCCAGTCTATCCTCGCTATACCCATCACTTTCCCTATGCTCATGCTCACGTTCATGCTCATGCTCACGCTCATGCTCGTGCTCGTGCTCGTGCTCGTCCGCATCCCTACCTCCACGCGAATCGCCTGCGTCCCCTCTCCCGGCCGGCACAAGTCTCGGTCCCAGACTACGCCGCTTGCGCCTTACCGCCGAATCCCGGAATCCCCGTCCACTTGTGGCCCTCTGGCATCCTCGGCCGACCAAAGTTCTCGTCAAGGTCCAGGATCACCTTGAGCGCATTGCGACTCCGCAGGTAGGGCAGCGGCGCCGTCGCCTCTGCAAGCCCAACCGACGGTTCCAGGCTGGCTTCCGTCTCCGATCCTGGCATGGGGAACGCTGCACCCTCGTCAGTATAATTTTCCCGACCCTGTCCCTCGTAAACCTACATCGCTGCAGCACCTCGTAACCCGCCAGAGTAAAACCAAATTGCGGCGACGATCGCATAATGCGTGCTGGTCCACCCTTGAAGAATGCCTTGAAGCCCTCCTGCTGGTAGATGGTCTGCGCGCAGTGACGCAGCCCGTTGTACGTCGTGTCGCCCTTTCGCGCCTCGACCTGCAACCTCGTCTTGATCACGTCGCATGGTGTCGTCAGATACGCTGCGGGCATACCGGCAATCGCACCTGCTGTCAGCATCTGCAAAACACCCAGCTTCTTCTGGGCGCTCTCGCCGAAGAAGTCCTTCTTCAAGTGGCTGTAAGCCGGGAAGTAGATGGCCGAGAAGGGCACTTTGCATGTTGTCAGAAATGCACGGCACAAAAATAACACCCAAAAAACATCGAGACTAACCATCGCGCAAAAGACAGGCACTGGCGCCCTTGTACAGGCCAACGAGACCCAGGTTCTTGACAATCCACATGGCCGAACGCCTGGGAGCGCCTTCTACGTTCTTTGCCAGCTCGCCCTGGATCTGCAGTCGGATCTTGACAATCTCGAGGGGGTTGGTAAAGACCTGCGTCGTGTTAATCAGATGCTACCCGCCTGGATACACCAGCAACCGTACCACTTGACATCCACCCGCAGTTCCACCAGCGAGGATCTCGTAGGGCAGCTTGATGGCTCCCGAATCTTTGTCAGTCAGCTTCCCTCGCACCAGGTCGTTCACCGTCAGCTTGATGGCCTTCTCAGGAGCCACACCGACGAGCTGGGGAAGCACGCCAGAGTAAAGCCCCTTGAAGCCTTCGTTCTTGATAACCTTCTTCGCGCAGTCGAGCGAGTTCTTGTAAAGCACGTTGCCGACTCCCGAGCTGCGCTGGTTCTGCATGCGCGTCTTGACCAGATCGATAGGGTACACCATAAAGGCACCGAAAGCTCCGGCGAGCGAACCGAGCGCGAAGTGGTGGACCGACTCGAGAATGTCGTGCCACAGCGAGGTGGTGCTCGCAAACACCTTCTGGCCTGCGTCGGAAATGGCGCTGGCTCCAAGGGAGGACACAGTGTGCCACGAGGGGTCGAGGACACGGGCAAAGTCCTTCAGGCTCAGCCTTCCCGACGGGTCGTCGAGTCCAGCAAAGTGGAAGAGGATGTCGGCCTCCATGGGTGTATACAGGTTGAATCGGCTTATCCGGGCAGCCTCGTTCAAGAAGTCTGTGCGTGTAATCTTGCCATCTGTGCTCTTCTGGGTGGCATTGCGGACAATGAGTTCGACCATATCCATCTGCTGGATCATGTTCTGGAAAGCGCGCACGTTGGCGTACGAGATCTTGCTGCCGGCCGAGATGTTGCACAGCGTGGTGAGGTTCTCGAGGAGGTAGTCGGACAGCTTGTGGCTGGCCGTCTCGCGGATGATGCGCTGGAAGTCCGAAGGCTCAATGTAGCCGTCCTTGTTGCTGTCGAAGTTGAGGAAGGCCTGGCGGACGCGCTCGCCCTGCAGACCACGCAGCATCTGGGCGAATTGCGGGTACGTCATGGCATGGCGGTTCTTCTTGGAGCCAATGTAAAGGGTAGCCCACTCGCCGTCCCAGTTGAAGGGCAGGCTCTCCTCGGTCTTGTGTGCGCGCCATGTGGCGTAGAACTCGTCAAAGTTGATGTAGCCGGTGCCATTCTTGTCGAAGAAGCGGAAGATGACCTCGTACTCGGCGTCGGGCTTGGCCAGCAGGTTCTGGAAGACGCCCCAGTCGTGCATGTCGACCTTGCCCTTGCGCTCGCGGTCGGCGACCTGGAAGAGGATGCCATACTGGTAGCGCTTGATCTTGTGCTGCAGGGAGCGCAGTCAGCGGCAGGTTGCGAGGCGGGATGTGGACGCATTGCTTACGTAGTCTTCACTCTCGGGGGCAACGGCATCGATGAATTGCTCCTCATTGAGATGGTACTGGCCCGTCTGCTCATCCTTTTGCGCGTGCTTCATAAAGGCAGCGCGCGTCAGCTGCGACAGCTGGGGCTCGTCGGTGGTGCCGAGCAGGACCTCGCCCACTTGCTCGGAAACGGTAGCCATGGCGAGATGGGAAGAGCGGCACGGCGTCTGCGGGTGCAATTGGGGTCGAGAGGGAGCGCCTGGGGAGATGTAGGAATGGTGGGAAGGAAGGGCAGGGCAGGGCGAGAGGTGAGTCGGCCAGCGCGCCGGCCAGGATGAGCTCACACGGGCTGCGAGCTTCGGAGCTAGGAAGGAAATTTAATGGCTTTGGGCCGGCGGCAAAAACGTGGGGAAGGCACAACAATACACGCACAGTCACTCGCGCTCGCACTCGGTGGCAGCCGATAAACGGCGGCCGTGCGGTATTTCTCTCTCATCAGATTGTCTTGGTCTCTCTCTTTCAGCCCGGCGCCTGGCTATTGAGGCTATTCGAGCCACAATGAAACCCATTTCAAGCCCTTTGTTTTTCTTTTTTGCCTCTCCTGGCGTGCAGCGCAACGCAGAGCAGGTGTCACGCATCACACCGCCTGGCGTGGCCCCATCGGCTGCTGTCCAGCCAGGGAGCGAGCCTGTGACACAGTAGTCACCGTGTTTAGTACCTATCTATCTGCCTGTCATCTCACCACCATGGAACGTGAGGCTCTGTGCTCAGTGACGGTCATGTCAGTCATGGCCCGGACCAAAGAAGGTTTGCCCTGCCAAGAGCTAGCGCGCCGTTCGCCCAGGCACGTCACGTCGTCTTAGACGAGCCATGGTTCGCGCCGGCTGACAGTAGGTAGATAGCTACACTAGGTTATAGGTACAGTTGCCGACACTATCGCATCGTCAAGATACCTATACACGGTAAATTGGACAGCACCCCCACGCCCGACGGCTACGCGGCATTACCTACGCCCACAGCACATGGTCACGTCATGTCATGGCGCCGTCGGTGCCCCACAGATCTGACCTTGAGCTGGCCTTGCCGGGCCTGATCGGAGCGGAGCGCATGGCTGCTAGCGGGGCCTCGCTGCCAACAGGGAGAACAAGGCCTGAAATAGCAATCTCATACAGACAACAAAACCAAGATAAATACAAACTTGGTTGAGGATATTGGTGTCGAGGCGCCTTGTCGCCCCTCGACGTCTAGTGAGATGCTGTAATGTACATATGCTATGGAACACGCTTTACACAACTAGCCTGCCGGGCTCGGCCTCCAGGACAGTCTTGACGCGCTCAAGGAACACGCGCCCTCGCTTCTCGTCGCCCTTGGGCACGCTCACACTAAAAACGTTCAACGGTCCGACAACAACATCCGCTCCACCGGCCACAGCCGCCTTGGTGCGCGCCAGCGGCTTTCCGCTAAGAATGTCAAGCACATCGGGCTTCTTGAATGCCGGGCGTGTGCTCGTCAGCGTCGTCGCGGGCAGAGATGTAACCTGCGGGACAAAGTTGCCACGCGAAACCTTTGCGACCTTGTTCAAGCCAAGCACGGCGTTGAAGAGCTCGTCCGCAGAGGGCTTCGCCGTCTTGGACTTGGGCAGGTCCTCGTTGGCGAGCTCCGCAGCACGAGCGATAAAAGTAGACAGGGGCAGGAACACGCCAATCGAGTCCTTGACGCGCTGCTGGCACTCCGTCACGGCCTTGAGCGAGATGGGCAGGGCAACCTCGACGGGCAGCTCGGGGACAGCCTGGGGTGCGGCGGTAGCGGGCTTGGGGGCGGCCTCCTTCTTGGGCGCAACCTTGATGTTGGACAGATCAAGATGAGACAGAGTCTTGAAGCGTGCCGCAAGCTCCGAGGGGTATGTGCCCTGAATCTTTCCAACGTAGGCCAGCACGTCGCCCTTGAGCAGCCTGCCGTTGGGTCCGCTTGCGGGGATCTTGTCGGCCTCCTCCTTGGCGAGTCCGTGCTGCTTCATCAGGTGCTGTACCGAGGGGTACAGCGGGTATGTCTGCTTCTTGCCCTGGCCGCTGGGGGCGCTGGATGTCTTGGGGGGCGGTGTAGAAGTTCGCTCCTCCTTTGGCACGGGCTTGGATTCCTCCGTCTTCTTAGGCGCCTCGGCCTGTTTCGCGGGCTTGTCGGCCTCGGGGATTTCGAGCGTGCTCAGGTCGTCGCCAGGCTCGGCGGTAACAGCGATGCGGGAGCCAACCTGCACGGCCTTGGAGTTGTCGCCTTGCTGCAATCTGCGTCAGCCGCTGCGGGGAGCTGCCATTCGTCCGTGTGACATACGATAATCTTGGCCAGGATGCCGTCGTCCTGGGCCTCGACATCCATCTGTGCCTTGTCCGTCTCGATCTCGAGGAGGACATCGCCAGCGGAGAAGGAGTCGCCCTCCTTGATCTTCCAGGTCGCGATGTTGCCCTCGGTCATGGTCGGAGACAGAGCGGGCATGTTGAAGTTCTGAGCAGCCAGCGAGGCCCGTCCAGAGTGCAGAGCTGTGCGTTGCCATCAGCATTCACGTCGACCCGGTCGACTCGGAATGAGGGGGCCTTACCTCGCCGGCCATTGTTGCGCAGCTGCTGGGTCGCAGCACGCGCCGACACCCTGTATACCGTAGCGATTGAAGCCATGGGGACCGATTGGCGGAGAGGAGCAGTCGCACAGCTGGCGTGGGCGGGCAGAGGTTGACGAAATGTTGAGGAGGGCGCAACAAACGTCGGAGGTTTTGACGCACGAGCCACAATGCTGGACGGATTCTTGCCCATACCTCCAAGTCGCGCGCCGCCTCCGATCGTCTGAGGCACTGACAAGGTATTGCTCCGACTGGCATACTCACTCAGCACATGATGCCCGCCTTTTCACGGGGCTTCGCTGGGTTCATGCATCCGCACGCCTTCCGATTGCCCTCGTCCCTGCGCGCCGCTCTGTTCGAGTCACGACAGCACTTCTTCCAGCCAAACGTGGCCCGCAACTCGCGCTCCTTCACATCGTCCATCCTGCGCCGCTACCAGTACCAATACAAGAGCACATTGAACCCACCAAAGGCGGGCACTTTTGTCCATGGCGACCCGGTGCTGCGTCAGGTCATCCAGACACGCCAACCTGTCACCCTCTACGAAGCGCCAAAGAACAAGTGGTACTACTGGAAGGTTTACGGCCTCGCAGCGCTCTGGATGGGGACTGGGGCATACTCGATCAAGTTCCAGGACGATGTGAAGGATATGCCCGACTTGGCCTTCTTCATCCGGCCGACCTATGTCGTGGTCGGCTTGGGTTTCGTAGCCATCGGCTGCTACATCTGCACTGCGCCTACGAACCGGATGCGCTCGCTTCAGGTGCTGCCCAGCGTGATGGGCGGGCCGCTACAATTGCGTATGGTCGTCCGAGGGACGCCGTGGTCAAAGGAGAAGACTCTCTACTCCAACCTTGGGGCCGCCACGATAAGCGAGAAGACGGAGCCCATGGTGTTGGAACTGCTGGAAGCCGAGAGGTTCCGCCGGCAGAGGGTGTGGCAGGACATGGATGACCTGAATATTCTTGCGCGTGTGTGGGAGGGCTCAGCACGCTGGGTGCATCAAAAGTGGACCAACTTCTTCCTCAAGTTCAAGTTTGCCGTGCTGAGGTTTGGAATTGCCAAAGTCCAGGTGGCGGAGGGCAAGTGGAAGATTGACTGCTCTGGTTATCTACTGGAAAACGGAAAGGGTATGTGTGCAGTTGAGTCGCGTTGAGCAGGGTTTTGCTAACATACGAACAGCTATTGACCGCCTCATCGCTGAAGAGTAAAAAGGCTTCGTCTAGATGTCTTGACGTTGTGGCGCCTCGACAGCGTGCAATTGACTACCTAGCATCTGACTGTGTATATTGTACCAAAATGTAACATATTATTCTTGGCTGGCAAGAATGCGGCCGGCTCCGGAACGACGTCGGGCTTCCAAGCCTGTTGTGAATCGTTAGACAGTGTCGAGCCAGGGCCGTGTGATATTGCGAGCTTTGCGGACCGGAGATGGGTGCATCAGGAGTGCACTGCGATGGACTTGCAAGACTTGGGCATGACGACGACACCGAACAAAAGCCATCGCCATGGTTTTGTCACATGTTAGCGGTGGCCTAAGGAGGCGATGGCTGGCAGTGTGCCCAGTGTGTTGCGACGTTGTTCCCAGATAGCGGCTCTTGAGGCAGGGCAGGTATCCCGCATTGTCGGATCGCAGCAGATTCAACACCAACAGATGCTTAGTAATACACATACACAAGCAACACAATAAAAATTCTTCTGCGACAATATGGTGAAATCGTGTCGACTGAGTGCGGTGACGGGAATCCTGACTTCGAAAATTACAAACACGCTTGCCCGGAGCGCTGCCCCTGAAGGGATGGGTCTGAGCCGTGACCCTCGACTCCAACGACGCTGAATGTAAAATAAAGTAAGAGGGCAAAAACATCAACAGACAGGGAATCAGGGCCAGAGTCGATCCACCAGGGAGTGCCGTGGCGGGGAGCGCTCCCACAAACACGTGGCGCACGTGCGTAGCTCTCCCCACATCGACGGCCATGACAAGTACCCGTCGAATCGAGTTAAGCTTTTTTGAGCCGCTGTGTTCCTGCAGACGATCGTCGTCAGCAAGAGCAGTTTGTTCGTTTCTGGGAGCTCGAATACTGCCTGCACATCCCTCGGGAGACTCCCGAAACTGTGCGGAAAATGACGGCAGGGCCTTTCTTTCTCGATTTCCAGCTTTGCAATGCCTCGGCCCTAACGACACCGCAACAATTCCAACATGTTGTTGTCGTGATTGCATGATGCTCGTCGCTGTTCCCTGGCGACAAAAGGCGTGACAGAGCAATTGATTGGGCTGTGCTTGGCACGCTCGGACGAGAATCGACACGGCTGCAACAACAACAGCGACCACCCACTCTTCCTTTCCATCGGACAATTTTGGTCCAGGCTGTCTTTTGCTGCTTTCATCCGCCGTTTTGCACTCGTTGCTGTCGCACCCACTGCACGCTGCACCGCATTCCATCGTGCGCCGCCCTCGTGTGCCAGCACCGCCGAGCCCGTCTTCGCCCTGCACCACGCGCACCCCACCTGACGCTGTCGCGCATGCAGCAATCGCCTTCTGCGTGTCTGATGTTCGCTTGAAGCCTCTTACGTGAAAACCGCGGTGTAAGTACGTCCCAGGTCAAAACGGCGCCGCCGCTCGTTTGCTCACAGCTGCCTAAGCCGCTCACCGCAGCCATCCTCATGTCTGGCCGTACAAAGCGCAAGTTCGATATCGATCCCAACGCCTCTGATCCAGAAGACTCCGACTACGACGAGGCTGCCCGCGCGCCCCCACCACAGCGCCGCCGCAACAACAACAGAGCCACGCCGGGCGGCTCCAAGAAGAAGATCTTCAAGCGCCAGCGTCACCACTACGGCGGATCGGACGTTGACGACGACGACGAGATCGTGTCCGACGACTCCTTCACAGATCGCTCGTCGTCTGAAGAGCCAGAGATCAACCCGACAACCGGACGCAGCGTGCGCCGCGCGACCAAGAAATCGATCAAGTACGAAGAGAGCGCCGAAGAAATCGAAGACACGCCTTCTGGCAGCAGCGACGACGATAAGCCAGTCCTTTCATCGCGACGCCGCGCCCAGCCGTCCGTTGCCCAGCCATCCATAGAACACGTCGAGAAGCCGTCTCTCATCGTCAAACTGAAGATGCCCAACTACAGCGCCTCTGCGCGCAGTCTGCGCACTCGCACTGGCAGCAAGTCCATCGCACGCGGAAAGACACCCGAGGCAGCCGGTACGCGACGTAGTGTTCGCATCTCGCACGACCGCGAGGCGCCCATCGTAGCGCTATCGGACTCGGGCAAGCACGTCAACATCGTACGCGAGGGCACGCGCAGTCCAGATCCAGTCATTTCCCGTGCGACTAGAGGTGGCAAAGGTCCTATGGTTGAGCATCCCAGTATCATCATGGAAGCCTCGCAGGAAGCGTCCATGCTTCACGACGACAGCCCAGGCCCGCTCGACCGTCTCCTCTCTGGCGCTGAGGCCCAAGTCAACGCCAGTCGAGAGGGAACGCCTGAGGAGAGCACGCAGCCTCTCAAGAACGAAGAAGATGAAGACGACGAGGGCCAAGAGGGAGTAATCCAGGAGTCCCAGAATGCTGCAGAGGACTCTGAAGAAGAGGAAGATGGCCCCATCACTCGCGGAGGCCGCAACCTACGGGTACGTGATAACTATTCTGCATCAGATCGAAGCTGACAGTCACAGACTCGCGCCACATCAACCAAACGCAAACGCGGTGCCGACGAGAGCAGCGATTTCGAGCCAGCTGACGTCGATGCCGAGGGCGAAGAGGAGGACATTTCAGAGTCCGACAACGAAAAGAACAAGCGCGCCACGTCTGATAGTGCTTCAGGCTCCGGGCGCAAATCCAACCGCCTTAAGGGGAGAACCCGGTCACAACGAAGCAGACACGCTTCAACCTCTGAAGAAGAGTCTGCGCCAGATGAAAAGGAGGAGTTGGCAGACGAACTCGAAGAACTTGGCACGAACAAGCGACGGCGTCTCAGCAGACGTGTTCCCGATAATGACCTCTCATACGATACCGGTCCCAAGCGGCGGCGACGCACCGCCGTCGACTACCGAGTAGTACGCCCAGAACAGAATGCAATCTTCGAAAACGACGACGAAGACGCAGCGCCAATCGACAAGTCGCGTTCAAGAGGCGGCCGCTCCAACTACCGAAGCCTCTTCAGCAATGCAGGCCCCTTTGGTGGTGGCCACATTGGTATGGGTGGCATGGACGACTCAGATAGCAGCGACGATGAGAACCAGATAAGGCCCAAGCCTTATGGCGATATGGTCGGCATGACCCCAACAACAGCAACTGCTCCTGGATTCGGATTTCCTCAATCCCACAATGCAGATCCACAGCAAGCTCAGGGCGCCGGAGGCGGTCCAGCTAATCTCGGAAAAGTCAAAGACAAGAAGGCTCTCGCAGACGCAGATCCACTCGGAGTCGATCCCAATGTCAACTTCGATGGCGTTGGTGGGCTGGACGACCACATCAACAAGCTCAAAGAGATGGTCATGCTTCCCCTGCTATATCCTGAAGTGTTCCAGCGCTTCAAGATCACCCCGCCTCGCGGCGTCTTGTTCCACGGTCCGCCCGGTACTGGTAAAACTCTCCTTGCTCGTGCGCTGGCCTCCAGTGTCAGCTCGCACGGGCAAAAGGTCACCTTCTACATGCGAAAGGGTGCCGACGCTCTCAGCAAGTGGGTTGGTGAGGCTGAACGACAGCTTCGGCTTCTCTTCGAGGAGGCACGCAAGACCCAGCCTAGCATCATCTTCTTCGATGAAATAGATGGCCTGGCACCTGTCCGATCCAGCAAGCAGGAGCAAATTCACGCTTCCATTGTTGCAACCCTCCTTGCCCTCATGGACGGAATGGATGGTCGTGGCCAAGTCATTGTTATTGGTGCCACTAACCGTCCGGACTCCGTTGATCCTGCTCTGCGTCGTCCTGGTCGCTTTGATCGCGAGTTTTACTTCCCGCTACCCAGTGTTGCCGGACGACGCGCCATCATCGACATCCACACGAAGAACTGGGAGCCGCCTCTCAAACCCGATATGAAGGATGGTCTCGCTGAACTGACCAAGGGTTATGGAGGTGCCGATCTTCGAGCTCTGTGTACAGAAGCAGCTTTGAATGCCGTACAAGGAACCTTCCCCCAGATCTACTCCTCCGAGAAGAAACTCCTCATCGACCCAAGCCAGATCAAGATCCTTGCAAAGGATTTTATGATATCAGTCAACAAGATGGTGCCATCTTCCCAGAGGACCGTTACCGCAAGTGCAGCGCCACTTCCCAAGAACATCGAGCCGCTGCTTCGAGTTCCGTTGGCAGAGATTATCAAGCGTGTCGATGAGCTTATCCCACGCAGGAAGAAGCTTACCGCACTCGAGGAAGCCGAGTTTGATGACCGTGATGACGAGAAGGGCTTCGAAAGAGAAGCTACGATGCGCAACTTTGAGAGCAGTCGTATCTTCCGGCCTCGCCTTCTCATCAGCGGCCTGCAGGGCATGGGTCAGTCGTATATTGGAGCCGCTCTATTGAACAAAATCGAGGGTCTGCACGTGCAGTCGTTTGATCTTCCTACTATCTTGGAAGACGCCACGCGGTCGCCAGAGGCAGCAATTACCCAGCTTTTTACTGAAGTCCGGCGCCACAAGCCAAGCGTCATCTACATACCGTCAGTTGATGTTTGGTATGACACGCTGCCTGCACCCGCCATCAAGACATTCAAACTCTTGTTGCGCAGCCTAGGCGCCAACGAGCCGATTATGCTGCTCGGTGTGATGGAGCTTTTCGATGAAAAAGACAAGCCGGACCGACAGATGATGGCGGATCTGTTCTCGTACTCACGAGACAACCAGTTCATGCTGCCCGAACCCAATCAGTCCAGCCGCGAGGAGTTCTTCGAGAGCATCATTCGATACATCCGCATGTCCCCTGCTGACTTCCCCGACCCGGATAACAGGAAGAAGCGGATACTTCCGGTATTGGAGGCCGCACCAATTGTCGCCCCTCTCGTTGATCCCAAAGTGATCGCTGCTCAAAGAAAGTGGCAGGAGAAGCAGGACAGAATGACACTCAACCGGCTCAAGATTGCGATCCAGCCAATCATGGATCATCTGAAGAAGGCGTTCAGAAGATTTTACAAGCCAATCCTGGATGAAAGCTGGTACTCATACCTTCTAGATGAGGACGACCCTGACCATCTTACCACTGATCTGGACCCTGAGCAACAACAAGAACAAGGCATGACGCGGCCCTGGGAGAGGTCCACAGACTCCTCCGGTGTTGGAGTCTTGCTTCACGTTGAGAGCGGTAACAAGTACTACAACCTTGACCTCGGGCAAATCGAGAAGCGACTTTCGAACGGTTACTACAAGCGCCCGAACGATTTCCTGTTTGACATCAAGACTCTCGCCAAAGACGCCAGAACATACAAAGATCCAGAGCGGACGCTCAAGGGCAACGAAATGGTGTCTAACGTTGAAGTTGACATTGAGACGCTTTTCAACCAGGGCAACCCGGCTCTGGTAAAAGAGTGCGAGGCTGTGTACCAACGCGAACGGGAGCGTGTTGCCAGAGCGCAGGAGAGGCGTGAAAAGGCTATTGCTGAGGGTCGGAATGCACCCGCGGAGGACAACATGGTCCCAGCAGAGTCGAACCAAGCATCCGGAGCTATCACACTGGGCGAGCCTGTTCCTCGAGGATCAGTTGTGTCTCCTGTAACGCCCTCGCGGCTGCCTATGACTGGTCCAACATCGAATGGTACGGGTGCAGAAGACAGCACGAACTCTTACCAAAACGGGGTTGATGGGCCCTCTCGGGTAGATGACTCGGAGATGCCAGACAGCCAGGACCTGTCGACAATGAACCATACCGACATCCAGTTCCAAACCCCGAGCCGACTCGATACCCAGACGCAGAAATCGCAGCTGCCAGGTCGCACCTTCATACCGCCGGGTTCGTTCCACCAGGACTACCACAACAGTGCATCGACGACGACGTCTGGCAACCAGACGTCCAAGCGCTCTTCGGACAACAAGTTCAGTCAAAGCACTAACGGCGCTGCACCTGCTGGCGCGCCTGACTTTGCAGGAATGATGCCTTCAGCTTCGGGGGGTTCACAGCTTCCAGACACACAAGGTGCGCTAGATTCCTTTGAGAGTCGGTTCACTGTCAGCCCTCCCATCGAGTGCACCACTGACTTGAGTCGCGATCTAGAGCAGCCATTCGCCAACACTCAGCTGTCCAACTCGCAGCCGTCTCAGTCGTCGATGCCTGCACCCGCTCCTCGGCATGCGGTAGACATTTCTGCCATACTAAACGAGCCTCAGCTGCTGCTCGATGTCGACAGTCTGAATATCCTCCAGCATAAGCTCGTCAGGCTCACGTCGGGCTGCTCACTCGAGCAATTGGAGCAGATCAATGCGGCGCTCATGGACGCCATCTGGCAGCACCGGCAGGATTACAACCGCAACGTTGTGGTGAAGAAGGTTGCGGATGCGTTTGACAGCATCATTGTTGATATCCAGGCGATGCAGAACATCCGCAAGCTGAGCCAGGAGACACCCGAGGAGGATGATCGGTCGTACATGCAGCTGATGGAGGCGGAGCATCCACGGGGGCCCTTTACGCAGGACAATTTTGCAGCGACACAACCACACCGGCGAGTCTAGAAGACTTTGCATGAAGGAGGGCATGGGCATAGGCATTTCTGGCGCAATTTGAGCATGTAGGATTCCATTTCTCCCGGGAGCACTTTAGGGGCTCGAGTACTTTTTCGTCGGCGTTGCATGTGGTCACGTATGATTTCCGACCCGAATTACTACCCCAATACGTACGTACTATTGAGTGTTTTTCTTTCTTTCTCGCACTCTGCAAATATAGTCACTATTTACTAGTCTGATGAGCGACCCCTCGTACATACAGCGAAGGAGCAAAGTAGCTGCCACCTAAGAAAACACATGATTGCATTGTACACGTTCGCTTACCTTCGGAACCCTTGCCAATAGTTGCTTGCCGCATGCGTGCTTTATGCGTGCTCGCTGGGTCGCGTCCCAATCTACCTATCGTACCGCATCCCACGGTACAGCACATGCTCTCGCGGTTCCTCCACTGCGCCGCCTCGTGCCGCCGAGCAAGCGAGTGAGGGGGCGTACCTACGAGACCCGCAGACACGGCATCGGGGCTGCTATTGAGCACGATACTAGAGATGGCTGAGTGGATTTAGCCGGACGCAAGGAGGGCCCTGGAGTTGGTTGGGTATGTAAGGGGGGATGGGCCATGTTGGATGGGTGTCGTGGAGGCGGCGGCGGGTTAAAGTGCGGCTCCTCACGGATGCACGGGTATTGCGATGGACACACGTTGGACCGACTGCCTGGATGACTATAGTAGAATTCATTTACACACGGTCATGCATGCTGGGTATGGGTAGACGAGCGGTTCGCGTCTGCTACCACGAGCCGTCAAGCGCTGACATGGAGTCGGCCCATCTCGAGCCCCTATCCGGGGGAGTGCTAGCACGGACTCGCGTGGGCGCGGTTGCGTCCCGTGCTTCTGGGGTACAACGGTGATCATATGCCATATGCTGCTCCACGCGTTCAGCCTTGGACGACATGCGTCGACGAGACACGCCCCGCGACAACAGAGAAGATGCTGATGCTACGCAATGCTGGGTTACGCCCGGTGCACGGCTCCGCTCAACGGCACAGCGCTCGACGATGCTGGCTGCCCTTCACCACCACCACCACCGCCACCATAACGGCCAACCGCCGGCGACAGCGGCACTGCGGAGCGCCACCGGCCTTGTGGGCTTCTAATCGTTTAATGACGGGACCACAGGGCCTGCTGGGCGCCAGAGGTTGATGGCGGGCGGCGGCCCAGCGGTCAGATGACCAATGCTGGCATCCAACTGCTCGAGGCCTATCCGTCAGCCCTGTCCCACCAAGACGTTTCGGTTTCACCCTCCACACACCACACAGATACACACGCACCTACGCACACACCACCGGCAATCGCTGCTTTTGTAGCTTAGGGCAACCTCGACTATCCCGGCCCAAATCGCCGCAGGCAATGCCACGCACCGGCTCCCCTGCTAGTCGCCCGTATTGCCTGTCCCCATTCGTCACCACGACATGCAACACGCAGTAAGCAGCCATGCGCTCAATCAAAGCCCGCTGGCGGTATAACAGCGTCCTGCACCGAAGCTTCTTTGTTGCTCCCGTTGTCTGGCCGCGGTGCGTTTGCCCAGCACGCTTGCGTCTTTCACTCTCGTTCGCCCTCGGCTCTGCCTTTGCTTTCTCCGATTTCACCTAGCCTCTTGCACGCCACCAGACGAGACACGACGCACGCAACATGAGATGTGCACGCTGTGACTCTGCTCTCTACTCTGGCTCGTGATTCTTCTACACTGCGCCCGCACACGCTCGTTGCCTTTGCCTCTGCGAGGCGCTTTTTTTTTCCTTTCCCCCATTGCCTGCCCGCCCGCCCCAACATGGTCGACCTGCAGCTCCTCGATGCCGCCTCGGCCACGGGGCCCCTCCCGCTTCACATCCACTCGTGGCTGCGCGCCGTCGTCGTACTAGCCTTCATCTCCTTCTTTGCGTCCGTTTCGCTGCTCTTGGTCCTCATCTACAAGCTCGTGTGCTGGCAAATCAAGTCGAAGCGCAGCAACCAGTTTGTCATTCTCATCTTCAACCTGCTCCTCGCAGACATCCAGCAGGCGCTCGCCTTCCTGCTCAACGTCGAGTGGCTGCGTCTCGGCGCCGTCGTCGTCGAGAACCCCATATGCCAGGCCCAGGGCTGGCTCGTCTCGACGGGCGACCTGGGCAGTGGCGTGTGGTGCTTTGCCATTGGACTCCACACGTTCGCCTCGGTCATCTTCGACTTCCGCCTCTCGCCTAGAGCCTTCTACTCGACCGTCGTCGCCCTCTGGGTCTTCATCCTCGGCGTCTCCTCCATCGGAATGGCCATGTACTCGCCCAGCGTCTACGTCCGCTCAGGCGTCTGGTGCTGGCTGCACCACGACCTCCAAGCCCTGCGCCTCTGGACCCATTACTTCTGGATCTTCGTCTTGTACCTCCACCCCCACCCCCACTTTCCCTCCCCCCTCAAAACTAACCCCTTCTCCAGCGAATTCGGCAACGTATTCATCTACCTAATAATCTACACGACCCTCCTCCTCCGCATCCGCGCAAACCACTATACCCCCGCCGCCTCTACCCGCGTCCGCGCAATCGCAAACCTAATGGTCGTCTACCCGCTCGTCTACGTCGTGTGCACGATCCCGCTCGCCTCAGCCCGCATGGACGCAATGACCGGGCACCCACCCTCTCTGGAACGCCTCTGTCTCGCCGGCGCAATCATCACCTCAAACGGCTGGCTCGACGTCCTCCTGTACACACTGACGCGCCGCATCATGATCTTCAGCGACGCGCCGCCGCCCGACGACCACGGCATCGACTCGTTCGCGGCCTTCTGGGCAGTAGACCGCACGCGCTTCGGCGCCGAGTGCACCGTCGTCGCCACGCGCTCGTTGTCGACGAAGCCGCGGCACAGGATGAAGCGGTCCAATGCTGGTGGTGCTGGTGGTGCTGGTGGGCTCGGCGAGGGCGATAGCGCCGACGACCTCTGCGCGGCGGGGAGTCGCGACATCAAACTCGTTATGACGACGCAGGTTGTCAGCGAGCCTGCGCTGCCCGAGGACTACGAGGAGATGCAGGGCGAGGCGCGCAGGGTTAGGCCGAGGAGCCCGCTTAGTCAGTGGAGTGGGGAGAGCGTCAGTCTTAAGGGGGGTAGTGAGGGCGTTTGATGGTGGTGGTGGTGGTGGATGATACCCTTGTTTTCTTTGCGCGTTTGTAATTTACCACGGGAAAAAGCATATTCGGGAGCGAGCGAGGGAGGGACGCTGATTAGGGCTTTCGGCTTGTTTGTTTGTTTGTTTGGTTGGTTGGTTGGTTGGTTGGTTGGTTGCATCTATGGCGTTGGGTGAAAGCCGTGACTGGCTTCTATAGACAGGCAGATATCTCCTACCACACATGTTATCGTACACTTCGTCCCCTCCCCTCCGTAATTACCTCCCTCCATAACTACCCCCCTCCGTGACTACCTACCCCTCGAAAACACCGTGATTCAGCTCGACGCCGAAATCCTTCGCCATGACCCTCATGCGCTCTTCAATCTCGTCCTCCATGCCCTTGCCCACGCCAATGAGCTGCCGGATGCGACTCCACCAGAAGACGCCATCGCTGAGCAGCAGCACGACGCGGAACCGCAGGTGCCGCACCCAGTTTGTCCAGCGCTCGCCCAAGCCCAGGTCTTTGCTCTCGGCCAGCGCTCGGCTTGCCCACAGCCCGGTGATCTTGACGCGGTTGACGGGCGATCCCAGGAACTGGTTGTTGCCTTGGACAATGCGCAGGTTGCGCCCGATGAAGATGAGCTCGCGCGGCCACTTTGTGTCGTCGCCGAGGATGCTCTTGATGGCGTCACGGCCCTTGACCTGCATGGCATATGCCCGTTCCTGCTGAGACTGGCCGGGCACGTCTTTCTTCAACTCGGCAAATGTCGAGTTATCACCACCCTCGTACGGCCGCATCAGGGTTGCTGAGGCGAAGAGATCGGGCTTGTTTACACCCCATGAGTTTACAATATCTGATATGGTGGCGTTGTCGAAGGCGAGCAGCGATTTCCAGAAGAGGCTGTATTGGTGGCGGAAATTGGGGTCCATGCGGATGTACAGGCCGTGGTCAATGAGAACGACCTCGGGCTGGCCGTTGGGCAGACGTCGGATGAAGATGTTGCCTGGATGCGGGTCGCAGTGGACGAGACCCCAGAGGAACATCTGCGCCGAGAATAGATCGACGATAGTGTTCATGGTGGTTTTGAGCGAGACGCCGAGGCCGCCGTTGCCATTGGTGCCTTTCCACGACGAGCGGTCGGGCTTGAGAAGCGTGTTCTTGGGCGCATCCTCGGGCATGTGAGAGTCGAGCTTGGTGTTGCGGGAAGAGATGGGCGGCAATTTGCTGCCACCTGCTCCTGGGCTGCCAGCGCGCCATCCGCCCTGCCAGCGGTTCTCAATGCCTCCTTTGTCCCAGAGACGCACGCCCTCGATCCACTCAGCCGTCATGACACGCTTGCTAGAGAGCTCGCGGTAGACCTTTGGAATGTAGACGCGACCGTTGAGCCTCTTCTCGCCCGACACAAGGCGACGCATCTCCTCGGCGTTGTCGGCCTCATTCTCAAAGTCCGTCTCGAGCATCAGGCGCTCCGATATATAAGGAACAAGAGTGTACACTGGTATGTCAAACCACCACGTGTATGCCTTGGCGACAACCTTGAATGCCCACAGATCCCAACCGACCTGCTGCGCAATCTCGCGCTTCTGGATCTTGATGGCGACCTCGCGACCGTCGGCCAGACGCGCCCAGTGGACCTGCGCAACACTGGCGCTAGCCCGGGCCGTCTTCTCCATGATGCCGTTGCCTTGGTCTTTGGCAAAGCTGACGCCAAAGACCTCCTCAACGCTCTTGCCAAAGTCCTCGCGCACGACCTTCTCCACCTCCCACCACTCGTTCTGGGGCGCATCGTCGAACATCTTGGCGAACATTTTCTGGAACTGGGGCGGCAGCACGGCGCTCTGCATGGCGATGGCCTGGCCGATCTTCAGGTACAGGCCGCCGTTGTGGCGTAGCAGGTCGAAGACACGCTGGGCATTGCGGTTGTGTACATCCTCGATGCTGTTGGCGAGGGGAGGATGGGCGCGGAAGTTTATTTTATAGTCGAGGCCAATCAGCAGGCCCGTCTGAAAGGTGCGCAGACTGCGGGTTATCGAGGATGCGTAGAACTGCGTGTCGACGACATAGCCGACGCCGAGCAGCGCAGAGACGGCGGCAAGGCGGCGCACCCACCGGCGCTTGGTGAAGGGCGGCTTGATCTTACGCGGGCGTGGTTTGGGCAGATCTGCGGGGTTGGGAGGGCGGAGAGGCTCCCATGCCTGCGTCTGGAGGCGGCGGCGGGGGAAAGAGCGAGGCAGGCGCGCGTGCAAGGTGGTGGCGGTACATGTAGCAGGCGCTCTCCGCAGGGCGAGCAGGCCATATATCATGGCGGCGAGTGTGCCGGGGGCGGGTTTTCTGGGACCAGCAGCAGCAGCAGAAGATTCTTGGGCGGGAGAGACATGGATGGCGAGTGGTGGCCTGGAGTATACATGTCGACGGGGTTAAGTCGATGACGGCATCTGCGCCGCCGTCCGTGCGCCTTTTTCAGACGCCGACGGACCAACATTACGTCCGGCTTGTCTAAGTAGGTATTCTCTCGAGGTGAACCCAACGCTCCTCGAGGCTGCTGCCAGGAATCCGCTTCTTATCTAGTATGAATCTCAACAGTCGAACGTCCACGCGATGACGGTGACCTTATCACACCGTTATCTCCTCGCCCAAGCTCGTCTCGACTGCTCTCAGATCCACCCCCCACTTCTCCGCCAACTCCCTCACTCTCCCCTCCCACTCCTTCATGATAGGATGATGTGCTGTGACCTCTCTTACCGACGCCTCTCCCTCGCCCTCGACCTCCCACTTCCACACGCCCTCGCCATCCACCCACTTCTCCCCAAGTAGCTCCCCGATCGCCAACTCGGCTCGCGCCCGCTCAAGCACCTCGACCGCCTCTCCATGCGCCTGCGCATCCCGTCCGCGCCACGCATCCACAAACCCGCGCAGGACACCCAACACATAGCCCGCCCGCGCGCCCAGACTGGCGCCCAGCGCATACCCCTCGTCGAAGCCTTGCTGGACGTACGTGCCCTTTGCGCCTGAAAGTCCCTCGCGATACGCGTCCGCGTCGTGTGCCCGTTGCCGCGACGGCAGGTCCGAGAGCATTTCGTCTGCAACGCCTGACGGCGACGAGGGCGCAGACCCGTAGATGTCATCGAGTGCCGACTCGTGCGGCGGCGTCGGCGGCGCATGGCCGGCTGCCAGCTGTGTTGGGCCAAGGGGCGGGGAGACTTCGCCTGGTGTGTTCATGTTGTTGGTATGAATTGTGTGAGAGCAGAGACAGAGTCTGAGTGAGACTTTGATGTGTGCAAGTGGGGTCGGGACGGGTCCCGGTGGGGTCTTGCTAGCGTGACAGGGCCGACCGCCTTCTCGGGAGGTCAACTCGTCTTGATCGCCCATCATTTTGACGAGAGCAACTCAAAACGTGACGTTAGCTAATATCTCGACGACACATTTTCCGGGTATCATTGGGACTTTTTTTTGTGTTTGACCTGGAACTAGTTTGTCATTCTGCCATTGATATCGACATATGGCCTCTTCCAGGTCGTCGCCGCTATCAATCTCCAGGTGGGAAAGCGAATGGTAACAACAAATCTTTGCGAACTCAGGAACTGGTGTTTCTGTGCTGTAGCTTTGAGAATGGCGTAGTGTATCTACGCCCACACGACGCGGGGCAGACAGAGGGGAGACCGTGTCACTGACGTCTGACTCGCGAAAGCTCTCCCCTTTAAAGCCACGTTTATGTGACATCAAATGCTCGTCTCGAGGACCGGGCCTGGTCACCGTGACCTACCGAAAGCGGCGTGACGCTGTAATTTTGACCCGAAGTCCAAGGTGTTGCTGCCGCAGTCTCATCGGAGAAAGCGGCATGTCCGGTTTGGGAAATCCCGCACAGCACTCACATTTCCCCGCAACATGGCCTACCTATTCCAGATTGTCAACGCGACATTCCAGCTCCAGGAGGCGTGGCTATTCTTGGCTAGACCTGCGACAAGGGCGTCTGGTGACTTAAAGTCTCAATGCTCTCCTGAAAAGCTCCCAAGTCAATCGCACCCCTCCTCCTTTTGATCCCTCACACCTGCTCTTCCAGCGTGATTTGATTACTCTTGACACAGCACATATCCCATCATGGCGACTCCTCATGGTCTCCCAGAGTTTAGCCTGGCTGGAAGGGTGGTGTTGGTGTCGGGCGCGGCCCGAGGACTTGGACTGACGCAGGCGGAGGCGTTGCTGGAAGCTGGTGCAAGAGGTATGGCATGTGATGGTCGATCTGAACTCCAAAAACTTACCCCACGTAGTGTACGCCTTAGATAGGCTTCCTGAGCCATCGCCAGACTTCCAGCCCATTGCCGAGCGGGCAAAGAGGGAGCTGGGTACGTCGCTCGAGTATCGACAGATTGACGTACGAGACGTCGCCGCGCTCAACAAGATCGTCGAGGACATTGCCAGCAAGGAGGGGAGAATGGACGGGTTGATTGCAGCGGCCGGTATCCAGCAAGAGACATCCGCACTCGAGTATACGGCCGAGGACGCGAATCGCATGTTTGAGGTCAACATCACGGGTGTCTTCATGACAGCGCAGGCGGTCGCCAAACAGATGATCAAGTTTGGCAACGGTGGAAGCATGGTTTTTATTGCGTCCATGTCTGGCACAGTCGCAAATAGGGTATGTCATACGGTATCGGGGGCTGCGAGGGTACTGGCTAACCATATCACAGGGTCTGATCTGCTCAGCCTACAACACATCCAAGGCGGGTGTGATTCAGCTGGGGCGCAACCTGGCGGCGGAATGGGGAGAGTACAACATCCGCGTCAACACGATATCACCGGGCTATATTGTGACCCAGATGGTGGAGGAGCTTTTCAAGCAGTATCCTGAGCGTAAGGAGTCATGGCCGACGCAGAACATGCTCGGACGCCTTTCGTACCCCAAGGAGTACCGGGGCGCGGCTGTGTTCTTGGTGAGCGACGCTAGCTCGTTCATGACGGGGTCTGATCTGCGGATAGACGGCGGGCATTGTGCGTGGTAGACATTGATTAGGTAATGGAATGAATGTTGCTGTACTGTCGTTGGTATCGAGTGTCGAGTGTTGTCAAGGGGAGAGTGATTGCGGGAGCAATGGTGAGAGTAGACGTGGGCGCCCGCGTTACCGCTTTGAGCTAGCGGCGGAGGTCCGCAGCTCCTGCTGACTAAGGCAGGCGCATAGCCAACGTGGAGGCATCACATCACGCTCATGCTCACAAGAGACCTGGACCTGCCCAGCTCGCCAGCAATGGACATGGTGAACAGACGGCTGTGCTGCTAGAGCCGCAGCTCTGCTCTCTGGCCGACACGCTCCCCGCTCGCATCATCACCGCAATGCCGAGCTCAACGCCGTCCACCGTGACCCGCTACCGCCCAGCTGTCGTCGTCCTCACTGGTGCTGCCGCTGCCTATGCTGCCTACCTTGTGTACTGCACACTCCAAGCCGCCCCCAGCGAAGGCTTGCAACGCAGCAATGCCGTCCGTCGTCCCAATCCCCGCTCCCAGCGACGCGGCTCGCGCACAACTCGTGTCTCGCGCCTCGACCGCGATGTGCCTACGCTGGGCGAGTTGACTCTGTTTGGCATACAAGTGCCATTGAACCCTCACGATATCATACCCGCAGCTGAGCTGCGCACGCTCATTGCCGATCTGGCCCCAGATGCCGACCAGAGTGCCGTCGAGTCGTCCGTGGCGCAGCTATACGACGTCTTCCTCGACCGTCTCCTCTTCTACGCGTTCCCTCTCCGACCACTCGCCCCTGTGGATGTCGAAGACGTCACCCAGTGGGTGGGCCAGCGTCTTCCAGACGTCACCGCAGTGCAGCGTGCAGTAGACAGACACGCACAACTTATAGCCGCTAACGCAGCAGGCGCCCCTCCACCTGAAAGTGTCGATGGCACAGAACTCTCGTGGGCTAGCGACTACGACTCGGACGGTGACGTTGCTGATCCTGACGGCCAGACGCTCCAGCGCACGCTGTACCACATTGCAGAGGAGCGTGCGAGGCAGGAGGGTGTTATTCACCGCGGCATCACCTGCAATGGCTGCGACGAGAAGCCCATCCGTGGCGTGAGATGGCACTGCGTAAACTGCGTCGACTTTGATTTATGTTCCAACTGCGAAGCCACAAACTCTCACATCAGGACTCACATCTTCTACAAGATTCGCGTACCTGCATCCTACCTTAGCCTGTCTAAACAGGAGCCGCTTTACCCTGGCAAACCGCACATGATGGCGCCCTCGGTCAACGCTGCCCTCAAAAAGCGCCTCACCTCGTCGACGAAAATGGAAGCAGAGGAGGTGGAAGCTTTGTGGGAACAGTTTACCTGTCTAGCAGCGACCGAGTGGCCGGACGACCCAAACAACATCGGCTGGGCGCTCGACCGACGTGCCTTCAACCACGCATTCGTCCCTCGATACAACGGCTTCGTTGCTGCACCGAACCTCATCTACGACCGCATCTTTACATATTACGACAGCGACAAAAACGGCCTCATCGGTTTCGAGGAATGGATATATGGGTTGGACGGCATGCATACTACGGACGTTAAAGTGAAGGCTAGGATTCTCTTCAACGGCTACGACATTGATGGGGATGGCTACATATCGCGTCGAGATGTTTTGAGGCTGTTCCGGGCGTACTATGCCATCGAGAAGGAGGCTACCCGCAACTATGTCGCAGAATTGACTGAAGAGCTTTCCGCCCACAACACACTCGAGACAATTCGCTCCAGCCAGCCATTAGGGTCCGCATTCCCTCCCAACGGCCTTCCAACCACAGACGATAACCATCGCCGTCTGCGTTGGAAGGAAGAAGAAAACGCCTCTCCCGTAATTCTTGACAACGACCTCGACAACGCAGACCGTGGGATCATCCTGGGGGGCGACATAAGCAGCCTCGATATACGCCCTCGCGCTGAGCAAGACCGCGCAATTGTAGACCGCTTCGTGAGAGCTGAGCGAGACCGCGTGGTTGCAGCCCGGTGGGCCAGAAGACAGTACTATGTCGATGAAGAGGAAGGTTTGAGGCCGCCAGAAGGCGCAGACAGTGTAGTCAGTAGTGATGACGAGCCTCTTGAAAGCTCATCAGACCCTACAGCACAGGATGCCGACCGCCCTAGGTGGTCCCGCTCGTCGTCTAGGGTCCGTTTTGAAGACGATGTCAACAATGAGACAAAGTCTAATGCCTCGACATCGTCCAGACCAGTTGGCGAACGATGGGGCGGCTACGAAGTTCCGGAACCAGAGAAGGACATTGGAAGGGAAGTGCTCTACCAAATTACCCAGCAGGCTTTCAACGAGCTGCTCAATCCACTCTTCCTCGAAAAGGAAGACAACGCTATGGATGCTTTCGAAACACGCAGCGAGCGGCGCAAGCGTTTCGCTGAGATTGCACAAAAGGCTGCAATGCTCGAAGGGCCGGCCAAGAAACGGAGCACTGTCATCTGTCAGGTTGGTATCTTCCGCTACTCAAAGTGTGTCGTAGACACGTTCTGCAATATCTTGAACAAGGGGGACCTGTACGGGAATTTCAGAAAAATGTTTGAAAACTCCAATGACACGCAGCCTAACGGCGAAGACGCCAGGAAGAGGCTTCACGTTACTTACCTGGCTGCCGAACGTAAAGTATTGGAGTCTGTTCAGCCCCCAAGCGAGGACTGGACTCCGGACACCCTCTCCATGTGGAACGCGTGGCTTTGTAGTGAGGAGCTTCGCGGTGAAGTCTTGAAGTCTGTTTTGGGGTGCGTGACACGGCAAGGTTGGGTTGCTGTTCAAGACCCAGAGCAGACTCGGGCAGACAAAGACAGCGGAGCAGCTGAGGAGCTACTTGCCCGTGATCCTACGATGCCACAATTTCGGCCAAACTCGATAAACGAAATCCAGTCAATGGACAGTCCTGCTAGTGTCGCCTTGGAGACGATGGCTGAGCTTCAACCGCTGGACGTGGAAGATCTTCCAGAATATGTGTTCCCTGGCATAGTTCATCGGAGAGCGCATCCGCTGGGTCCTTTTTTCGCTCTTGAAGATCTGGCCGGTCGACACTCGCCCACTCCAGATTCTGCAGCTGGTGAAGACGACGAGACCAACGTGCGCAACCACGGCAACAACCCCGAGATACACTACTTCCGTATCGAGACGGTCAACGACACCCACAAGCTCCAAGTTGCACGCAAAGAGATTATTCATTCGGCACACCTTTACCAGTCTGAAACAGATCCTATCAAACCTTTGGTATACCACATCCGCCGACTAGCTAGAGATGCCGAGTCTCCTCTCCACGATACATGGCTTGCTAGTCTGGAGGCTGTTGAGCAAGAAAGTGACGTGCGCAAGGGGAGCGGGCTTCTCAGTTTCGACGAGTTCGAAGTGCACATGAAGGACGGCAGGCTGCGATTCCTGGAAAGCTGGATGGACTGGGTGAGCCTGTGAGCCAGCAATCTGCACGTGATGCGGCTCAATTGCTTTTCTCTCTAGGTGCACAGTTGGAAAAAGCAAGCACACGGCGGACACTGTATTTCCAAATCCCACAGGCAGCAGGGAAACGCCACAAGATCCACTCTTATTGTGATTGTCAAGATCAAACGTGCGCTGTGTTGCTTCTGCCGCCGCAGCACTAACGTGACGGGCCGCGGGAGAAAACAAGGCTGGCTCGGATTTGCTG
Source organism: Neoascochyta sp. HWLR27 (assembly GCA_019775935.1). Lineage (NCBI taxonomy): Eukaryota > Fungi > Ascomycota > Dothideomycetes > Pleosporales > Didymellaceae > Neoascochyta > Neoascochyta sp. HWLR27. Next base: position 259,107 of record WODD01000048.1, on the reverse strand, counting down.
GGAATTGGCGCCGGTTAAAGGGATCAGGACCGACGCCACAGGCTGTCTAGTGCCAGTGTGCCGGTATTGTAATGCATATCGGGTTGAACTAGGAAGGTAACCTGTCACACCGATGAGAGCGGGGGCTGCGAGGCACGCCTATGGTACCGGGTGCCGGCAGACATGCCGCGCTGCCAGCAGATACAGATCCAGGCATGGCGTCCGGATCTTGAACGATGACGAGAACCATGCAATAGCGGTAACCAGTTCAGAGTAGGATCTGCACCGAGAGTGTGGGTCTGTGTGACGGTTGTAAAACGTGATGGCCTGATGCTGCCAAAAGCACAAGGCAGATTGAGGGGGGCCGGGTAGCAGATCTGTAGCCCCATGGCCGGACCAGGGTGCTGATGTTAAGACTCGAGGGTATTAGTATCAAGACTCGGATCAACAAACCTCACATAGATCGCATCGCATTCGCATCGCCGTATTCGCATCGTCTTCGTATCAAGACCGTTACATTCACATCCAGGTCGAAATACAGGCCAAGAGTGCTCACCATTTACTGTCTTTGGGCTTCCCAAACGCATCTCTCACACATGCAGTCACCCCCCAGCGCGCCAACAGCCCACTCGCGCCTCTCCTTGACCGGTAGCCTGACATCGCAGTAGTGACCAAACACCTCTTCCCCCTTCTTCAGCCCAGGGCCCTTCCCTGCATCCCGCCCCTCCCACTCGACCAGCTGCTCACGCGCCCAGAACTTCATGCTGCCCTGCCACTCCCACGCGACATTGGGGTCGCAGCTGTGGTTCGCAAGGCACCACAGCGGGTGCACAGCGCCGATCTCCGGGCGGCCATCCAAACCCTGGCGCGCCGAGGCGGTTCCGCGCAGCTTTGCAAAGATGGTATTGAAGACCCACGTGTCGTAGCGGGCCGTCTGCGTGAAGATGTTGACGTCCATTTTCTCCAGCATGTGCAGCATCATGAGGACGTTGCGGTTGAAGGAAAAGGCCAGCGTCTGCGGGACCCCAGCAAAGGCGCCTGCGCTGTTGTCCCACGTCGCGTCCAAGTCGGCCGTGTGATAGTCGCCCCAGATGTACCGCACCTCCTTCAGTGCCAGCGGGTGCGCGCCCTGCGTCTCGGCGAGAGCCAGCGCACGCACGACGAGCAGCGCGTACAGCGCGTCGGCGGCTTCGCGCGCTGGCACTTTGCCTTGGTCAACGCTGATGCCGCATACGGACGGGTGGTAGCTGTCCTGGGCGAGGTCGTGGCAGACTTCGGTGCAGAAGTAGATTTCGTCGCACTCTTCGCAGGCAATGATTGAGGACTCGGCGTCGTCGGCAGCGCTGGGCAGTTTGGCGCTGCACGCGTCGCAGAAGGTGTCGTGTAGTCGTGATACGGCTGTCAAAAGGGACTTCTCTTCAAGGATCTGTTCGCCTGGCGTGACGTCTTCCTTTGCAAAGACACCCAGCTGGTTCACGAACTGGGGTTCCTCGCTCGCATCCTTGGTGGCTGAGAGAAGGGGCAGCTTCGAGACCTTGACCTCCAGTTTCGGTGCAACGGCTGCCATTTCTTCGTTGAGGAACTGCAGAACATCATCTGAGAAGCGGTCTGGTTCGAATTCGTTCCAGGCGTAGTTTTCGCGCCGGACAAGGCCCTGGTCTGGATAGTCGTCTACATCGACATCGTCGAGCTTCTCTCCCTTGGCCTCAAAGTAGGTGTTTAGTTTAGCCGTCAGTGCCTCATCATATGTCCTGAACATAGCCTCGTCCGGAAACGCCTTTGTTGCGCGGGCGACATAATCGAACGCGCTGCGAAGGCACCCGCAGTCCAGAAGGCACCCAATGAGGATGTCATGTCTGCAAAATCAGTTCGTTGTTGGTCCAAGTCGGGATTTTGTCGTCACGTACGCAGTCCTTGACCACCGGGTTTGCGCCCAAACTACCACCTGTATATGGTCTTCTGTCCTGGCTTCGTTTTCCTCCCTTTCCGGCTCAGGCTCGCTGTCCGGGTCCGAGTCTACGGTGAGCTTGGCGGTTGTCTCTGGGAGGTAGTCGGCGTTGGCCGCCTCTATAGCTTCGTCGTGATACTCTCCCTCTTCAGCCACCTCGTCAATGAGCAGCAGCGCTTTGTAGGCATCACCTGCAGCGAGATCTGGAAATCCAAGTTTGCGGTATGCTTTGGCGAGCCTCAGGCGGTGTGGTATGCTGTATGGCTGTTCGGGAGTTTGTTGCTGTAGCGCAACAAGTTGTTCCGTCAGCTTCTTCCTCAGGGCAATTCTTTGCTGTGGATCGTCGGCCATTAAGAATTATCAAACTATCACGTAGTGGTGATTGATTGTTGTACGGCGAGAACTTTTTGGCGGCGGGACGTTGATAACTAAGCGTCAACTGGTTAGCGCCCTCCACACCGCTGAAGAGGTTGTAGGTAGAGGTCCATCTACCCCTCGTCAGCAACAAAGGATTTTGCTTCGCGGAGCGCCAATCAAGCACTTTCCACGTCGCTATTATGCTACCATCTGCGTCCGAGCTCGTGGCTCGCTTCCTCAGGGCTAATGGATATACTGAAGTGAGCTTGCCATGCGTCATCTGATGATCCAGCTCACCCGGCTAGACATTGAAGGCGTTCGTCGCCGAAGCCGATTTACCACCTGATACTGGCACTTCGTCGGGATCAGTCACCATTGAGACGATTCTGCAAGAGAAAAAGGAGTTTGATCTTAGTCTCAACTTTGAGAAACTCGGCGTCGATGACAAGGCTCTGGCATGGACAGTTCCTGCGCCCTCCAAGCCGACAATACTTCAGTCGCTACCAAGCCGCTCGAATATCCTAAGTGTGGCCGTCCTCGACCTGTACCTGCACCTAGCAGAACAAGTCCGGCAGTACATTGCTGTGACCACGGCTGATCGGCGACTGCATCTGTTGAATCCTGCATCCCCTACTTTTGACTTAGTACATTCATACACAAGCTTCCAGGACTCGCCCATGCTGGACATCGTTGCCGTTGGTACACAATATTTGCTGATTGCTTCCATGTCTGGCAAGCTACTGATGTACGACACAAGACGCGATGAAATCCTTGATGAGCGCAAAGACCACTCCAAGTACCTTGTCAAGCTTGCGACCTGGACGAATGGGACTTCTACTATGGTTGCAAGTGCAGGATGGGACGCAAAAGTGTTCCTGTACCTGTTCGACATCGGCGACAACCCTCAGCTCGGGGAGCCGGTTGCAACCCTGACCCTGACCAGCATCCCAGAGACTCTGCTCTTCGTCAAGTCACCTGAAGATGGCACACCGATCCTGCTAGTAGCTCGTAGAGATTCGACTTACATGTACTACTACTCAGTTCCCGGCCCGCACTCTCGAGAGATTACGCTTCTTGGCAAGCAGAATCTAGCACCGCACTCCAACGCGTGGATTGCCTTTACGCCTGCCGACATCCAGATATGCCCCACAGATCCCGCTCTAGTTGCCATTGCAACTTCGACAATGCCACACATGAAGCTACTCATTGTTAAGCTTCTGCTGCCACCTACACGGCCTACGACACTCGACGCAGGCAGTGGTCTAGACGCCGGCGGACCGCTTACGGTCACACAAGCTTCACAAGCGCGCGCTGAGCTGTTGGTTTCAGACAGGGAAGAAGCAGCTATCCTCATAAACGTATCGACTCTGGCGCCTCAGACAGCATACTCTACGCCACGCCTCAGCTGGCGTCCTGATGGCTCCGGTGTCTATGTGAGCTCCGACGATGGCATTGTGCGTGGACTCGAAGTAAGCAGCGGAAAGCCCATTACATCGTTGGAGGCACACGACGCTGGGTCCAAGCTGCGCTGTGTCTGGACAGGCCGATTGAGGGCTGAGCAAGACAGCACAGGCCAGAATGGTGGTCGCGAGGTTCTCATCAGCGGCGGATTCGACCAGAAATTGATACTCTGGAATCCATAATGGTTCTGTCGACGCCTTCCGTGGAGTATCATGGGCTGGAGAACTAGATGGATCCAGCTAGACCAAAGCATAGGCCAGTGTAATGACGATTTTGCACGCCCAGCACGCTTGCGCCCTGTGAATTCCGAGAAGGGATCTGATCGCAGCGAGGTCTCAGCCACCGGAGCCTTACGCGCATCCGCGAGGCATCACACGAGTGAGCAGCAACTTGATGCGTGTCACGACACGCCTCGGAGATGTCAAGCAGCAGGACGGCAGAGTTCACGATCACTAATCGGTAAATCGTTCGCAGAGCATAGCATGGTTGTTATGCTTGGGATTTTTGCTTTTATAAACTGTTGGCGGCTGCTAATGCGCAATACCCTGTAAGTGCGCCACGATATCGTCCCTGCGATCCGGGATCAACGGATCGCGATAGATCACCTGTCGCTTATTTTGCCAATGACGCACGTGGTGGGCGTATATACGTCGCACTTAAGCTGGTGCGCAAGGGAATCGTCAGTGGTGTCGACCACCCGTTCCACCCAGTCACTGGGTCGCGAACGGGCGGGCTGTATAATGTTTTTGCTGGTCTAGAACCAGTTAACTCTCGGAGGGTGCGGACCAGGCGCATCGGGCGCATCTGTTTCTACTTTCTGGGGTAGTGACAGCCCTTGAAACTTGATGCCACGAAAGTAGCGCACATCTCACTCGGAACCATCCCCTTAGCTCCCCTCCCGCGCCGGTCCTTGACCATTTTGAGACTTATTGCCGCAGAGATTCTTTTGATCCTGAACCACCAGGCCCCCAGTATGGCTTCGACAGAAAGAAGTATATATATATGTGTATATATATATATATGACAACGCTACTTGGTCTCACACTATCAAAGGCTTCACTTCGTCTTCCCCTGAGCCTTAGCATCCACCACGAGCATTCTTAACTTCAAATAGCCCGTCGTTCCTCTTAAAAGCTCTACATCTCAGATCAAGTATTCCTTCAACTCACACATCCAATCCGAGCCAACATGTCTTTTTCTTCAGCCTGGAAAGAGGGAGATGGCGATTACCTTCTCGTCGTTGCCGGAAACACTCGTTATGCGCCGTACCTTGCTGGATGGCAGGAGTTCAAAGACAACCTTCGAAGGGTGGTCAAAGAGCAGCCTGGTTGGGCTGATGTATACTCGAGCCAGAGCCAACGAAGGGGTGAGATGCAAGGCTGGTGCAGAATCAAAGATCGAGAAGACGCAGATGCAGCCTACAGTAAGTTTGGTTCGGATTTGATGCTTCGTCATTCTAATGTTTGCCTAGAATGTTACTCAAGATCAAAGGGAATGCTGGTGCATATCTGGCAGACATGCCGCAGCAGCGATGGATATCGATTGCTGCGTTGCAACTGCTCCATCCATTTCCCAGAGATAATAGATGGCACTCATTCTCCCGGACGCTGTGGGATCGATCTCGGCAGAGTCAGTCAATTGAGCGGCAGAGCCTATACCACAACACCTCAGTACATCCCGCCTGGATATCCCTACACAGCCTACCCAGCGCCTCAGACATACACAATCCCATACACATACGCAACACACGCACCGGTTATGCAGCCAACCAGCGACCCATCGCCAGTTTATTCGGCAAGCACCAGCGGAATGCCAGTGAACATCCGCGACGGCGCAATTCTGACCGAGGCACGGGGCGTCTTCATCCAAAACCTGAGCTACAAGGTGGGATCCGAAGAGCTCAGAGCATTACTCCAGACTGTGGGACGGCCCTTAGATTGCAAGATCCACCGGGACCGGGCCGGCGTCTCAAAGGGTGTAGCAACTGCCAAGTTTGCCTCGAGCCACGAAGCACAGTTTGCCGTGTCGCATCTGAACAAGAAGCCGTACGGGGGCATGATCCTCAAGGTGCGATTGGACCAGGAAGCCACTGTTGTTGGGCAAGTCGGGCCTCCACTCGTCGTCAATGGCTCGGGTGCTTCGTATAGGTAGGGCCTTAGCCTAAGCTATCGCAGGCATTACCTCAGACTGACAACGAGCAGCAATAGCAGATAGCCGCCCTGTCTCCATTATTTTCGCAGCCAGTACGATCGATAGCCGTTGATCCGAATGGCCGGGTTCTGCACCCCTGTACACTTTCGTTTTGGTTCGTGTCCGAATGTTTCCGGGTATCGTCCGGCCCACCTGGAATTGGGGCCAAGTAGTGGAGTTGGGTGTTCAGCAAAGACCCTGGTCTGTGGGGTTTTGGGAATTGGACTACTTTGCTTTTTCGGACCCTTGCGGCAAGCGCTTCATAGCGGCCATGTTATTTATCGAATCCCGATATGATTCAAGCCTCCTTCCTGTATCCTAGCTTCTACTAAGGCACGCCTCGATATACACAGCACACAATTTTGCGTACTTTGTTGACCCAGAAGTCTTGGCTCAGATCCAATATGCTGCTACCCACGTCTTGTTCGTCCAAGAAATATCTCAGTTGATCTGCCCAGGTCTGTAACGCCGTTGAGATCTTGACTTGCAACAAACCCGGCGATGCGGATTTGCTCGGGTGCCATACGCATGTCCGCCACGCTCCGCCAACACCCGTCAACGAAGACGGCCCAACAAGCTACTGCATCGCGTTCCAGAGATCCGGGACCTGCGATGCAGCCATCGTGGTAAAAACTCATACAGTATCGTCGAGGGCATGTTTCACATCAGAATGGGTGCATATTATGGAGGAGTAATACCGACACCTTGTATGGACCACGGCAGGCCTAAGTGTATCACAAATCTCATGCAAAAGCCCATTCAACCTCTCTGACCCACTGCTCTTCCCCACATGCAGTGTGCGCCCGTTTCTGTGAGTGAGCACTCGGCTTGCAGCATGTACGCCATGTTTCACGAGATCCAACGCGATCTCATGCAAGTGAAATACCACGAGGATACAGGAACTGGGCGCCACGTTCCTTGGCTCTTGGAGCATACGGAACCACACAATTCGTGTGGTCGTGCCTCGGACCTGTCATCCGGCAGGTGAGACAACCGAGTCACACTGGGATGGCTGGCGTCCAGCTTCACCCCCGAGCTGAGCTGGGGACGTGGAATGCGAAAGCTTGACCGGCGCCCCTTGATTCCTCAGCGTGGAAGCTGGCATCTTTCTGGTCCCTACTCTTGCAAGTCTGATTCCCTGGTCTCCGGTCTCCAGTCTCCAGACATGTCTCCATTTATCGAGCACCTTACCAGGCCTCCGGATCAAGTTTTAGCAAGCTCGAACGACTTTGACGCAGCCTCGTTAGTACCAACTTGCCCGACCCGAGTTTTCGGGCGACTCAGAGCCACACACGTGGAAGAATCCACCACAATCCACCGAGCCACTGAAAAAATCAAAAGCACCTTCTAACTTAACAGGTCTTTCTCACGACCCGGAACCAGCCTAGTAAGTTCAAGCCTACCGGGCAGCCGCTCAGCACCATGTAACCAAGCTGGAAAGCTCCGATGACGCTGTTCAGGCACAAGAGACAGGACACGTACGCAGCGCAGGCTTCCGTAACACACGCTTCCGTAGCACATACGTCCACATGTCACCCTAGCCTTCCCTCGTGGCGCAACGCAATGACGAGCATGGCAACCAGCACTGCCTCCCCAAAATGGCACCGCACACATCGACTGGACCCCACCCGCTCGACCACGACACGCTGTACGCTGACTCTACGTCGCGCGCCTGGCCTGCCCGGGCAGCGCGAGCGGGCCGGAGCGCGAAAAGCTTGGTCTGACGTGTCGCGGTGGGTTGCGTCCTGGCGGGAACTGCTTTTGCTGTCGAGAAGCGCCGTGGGCGAGCGAGCGTTAGGTTTGAGATGATGCAGTGCGATGCTAGGCAATGCAATGCAATGCAATGCACGGTGATCCCGGATTCTTAGGTGACCCGAAACGGGCCCGTCCTTTTTTTTTTGCTGAGAGGTTGGGCGGGTGGGAGGCCCGCGGTACTTAGTGCTTGCGTTACCTGTTCCCTAGCTTGGGGGGTAGGGGGGTAGGGGGGGGTAGGGGGGGTAATAGGTATGTGCTTGTTTGTAATTAAACAGTAGATTGAGTTGATTCAGATCTTGGGTAGAAGAGTCACTGGGTTGATTGAGGAGGTTGGTTGGGTACATGAGCCATTTCTTTTCTGATGGAGTGAACGAATACTACCTTCACACTTGAGTATCAACACCAACCTGGCGCTACTGCCTAAATTGGTGTTCGCTATCGACATTCTAGAGCTTGGTGTCAGCCTCGATTTTATTGTTGTTTTGTTGCCAGTAGAGATGAGCCTATCGACTTTCCCAGTGCCATTACAATTGTAGTGTTTGCTCGTTCTCTTAATGACCTGGTCCCTGCGATAAACCAAGCCCCTTGTTATATTCCAAACACCCGAATCCTCCCTTCAAGAGTATTCACTGCTTTCTTGTATGGATCTTCACACCCTCCATCCCTGCTTTTGTGTCCTGACTGTAACAAACCACAGAATGGCCAAACATGCAGTTCCAAGCATCAAACAGGCGCCAGACCAAACTTGCACGCCAATGAAGTTATCAATTCGTCCGTCCTTTTTCTTCAGAAGTGCGCCCGCAATTGGAGCTGTTTTGCGGTCAGTGAAGTGGTATAGCTATGGAAGAGAGTGACTCACCCCCGATGAGTGATGCTATACTCGACACACTCCATGACATGCCAAGTCGTGTCCCAAGACGTGAAAGGTCCGGGGTGATATTCGCAAAGGCAGCTGATGGAAGTGTAACTAAGGCGGCAGAAAAAAATCCTGCTGGGTGTTAGTCGTGACGCCTTTCGTCGTTGATGGAGTTGGAATTGCGAGTAAAAGACGCGGTTCACCTACCCCATAAAACGCTGAATGCAATAAATGTGCTTTCCTTCTCGATGCTGATCCAACAAAATGACAAAATCCCACTCGCAAATGCACACAGCCCCCAAGTTGCTATAGCACCCAGGTACTGAGCCAGGAACCCGCTCACTAAGCGTCCAAAGAAACTCCCTGCTACGCTCATGACCAACATATACAAAGCTAGACTGTCGCTCGTCCCAAGCTTGTCTCTTGCGTATGTCGGTATATAAAAGTATGGCACAATGTATCCAAGGAACGTGGAGAAAGAGCAGCAAGTGAAGATGAGGAAGAGGCGGTCGCGGAATGCAGTGGTATCGAAAAGGGCGCGGGCCTTACGTGGAGTCGCGAGGACGCCCGAGCCGCTGAGGAGAGCGGGGATAGAAAGAAGAGCTGCTGCGAGTGCAACAAATCCTATCGCGCGAATGGCCCAGGGAAACCCAGAAGATTTAATCAAGTGGTCGAACATGATGATGTATATTACACCGCCTGCAAGTTGATCAGCTCTCCACTTCCTTGAAGCAATGAATCGATGGAATGGAAGGCACCCACCGACAGCGATGCCGCTCATTACGATACCCAGCGCCAGAGCCCTTTTCTTGTCGAACCAGATGCCGACGAGTGCCAGGCTAGGGATGTATAACAGTCCTGCTCCGAGACCCATGCAGAGTCCCTGGCTCAAGAAGACTTGCCAATATGTCGTCGACAGGCTCAGCATCATAATACCAAAGACAACTAGAAAGTTGCCAACCAGTAACATTGATCTGAAATATCCTAGATCAAACAATGGCCCTGAAAGCACACCAATGACGATCAAAAGCCATGCTTGCACGGTTCCAATCCAGGAAATCGCTGATGGCGACGAGGATGAGAGCAAATTGGATTTGTAGTATGCTTGGAATGCGCCGTAGGACAGTGTAAACCCCCTGGATATATTAGTAAAGCACTAGTACAGGCAGAGTAAGCGGACCAGATGTTGATGTATATCAAAAAGCCGCCGAACACCTTCAGCCATGCGTGCAGGCCACCATCAGGAGGCGGTGGTAGAACGGACTCTGTTGTCACGGTTGACCGCGCATCGAGGTGCTTCTCAACTTGATCTGTATCGGCAGCATGCTTGCTCTCATGGCAGCCCTCTTGTTGCAGCTCCGAAGCCGAGGATGGTCGTGAATCGTCCTGCAACTCAACGGATTCGTCCTTGACGTGTTGCTGGTCTTTAGACGTCAATGGCATCTAGAGGCCCAGGAATTGCTGTCTGCGCGATCGCAACGAGTACTCTTGTTTGTTAACAGCAGAGGGAGGTATCCAGTTCCGGCTTCCAGAGCGCCAGATCTTATGTGGTGGCACCCCAAGGCGTGAGGTTGAATGACCGTGAGTGAGTAAAATCCAAAGCTGGTTGCATCGATGGTGGATTATTTCTAACAGATCTGGAGTATGCATGCCGATTTCTAAGCGATGCCTCTGACGGGGTGTTGGGCTGAGCGGGGATAAAGGCACCGGGCCGAGGTCATGGCGGTGGGTGGCGCTAGAGATGGAGAGGGGAATGATGCAGAGGGGAGATGTGTGGAAAGTTCGCCCGTTTGAAATTGAGTCGTTGTAGTTATCACTATCGTGTTTCTATGGTATCCGTGATTCCAACGGAGACTGGGATTGCTCCAGCACAAATCACGAACTGTAAGGCGACCCAGATTCTTAACCAACATGGCTTCAAGAATGCTGCGGCTTCCCCTTCTTTCGTGGACGCAGAGGTTGAGTTGCCGTCACTACAATAGTGACATGATGGCACCCCTATGGGTTGGGAGTGATACAATACTCAATATCCACATACGGTTGTGATGTGTTTGATCCAATAAACCAGTCGCTTGGATGGCGTCAAGTAAGCGCTCTCCCGGACCAGTTTGAAGTCACAATCAGCATGGCCAGGACTGCGTTCTGGCTAGACAGGCTGGCATGGCCCAGCACATTGCCCATTAGGCAGTGGCTCCCACAAGCAAGAGTGGACCGAACGGAGGACAAGGCCACCAAGTGTGTAGTGCTTGCACTTAAGTGATATATTCGTAGAGCTGAATTAAGTGACGCGCGGCCAATGCATCGAAGAATGCCCGTAGCAATGCATTGCACAATGGCTCGCCAGGCTAGGTAAAAGTCGTGTCGCGAATGGGTCGGTCTCGATAATGCTGCCATTTGCAGGCGAAAAGAAAAGCCCTGTACATCTTCAAGCGGATGGCTTCGCGAATCTGGCCTTCCTCGCCTCGACTGCAGCCTTGTCCTTTTCGCTGTAGGCAGAGGCAGTGCGGGGAGCTCGTTCTCTACGGGGGCTCCTGTCTCTAACGTTGCGATCGCCGCGGTCGCCGCGCTCGTCCCGTCTGCCGCCTCGTCCACCGCGGCCACCGGTCCTGCCTCCATTGCGGCGCTTGTTGTCGCCACCATCTTCTTGGTCTTCGCGTTCGCGCTTGCGCTGGCGCTCTGGCAGAGCTTCGTCAAGACCCTGCACCTGTCCAGTTTCGCCAAACTTCTTCATGCGCTCCAGCTTCTTGAGGCCCTCGTCATCCTCGGGGTTTTTGCCAAACTTCAGTGCGCGCTTCTTGCGCTTCTCAATCTCTTCGTCGATGTTGGTGGCGGAAAGGCCCCGTGTATAATCCGGAGCAGGCTCCTTCTTCTCCTCGGTTGCGACCTCGCCGCCCTCAGCTGTCGACTGGACTGCGGAATCGTCGGCCGTGGCAGGCTGAGCTTCGGCTGTCGCGCTGTCGGTTGCAGGCTCGGTTGCTGCGGCAGGTTCGGTCGCTGCAGGCTCGGCCTTTGCTGGTTCAGCAGCGGCTTCGTCGCCCTCATCGTCCCAGTCGATCTCATCCTCGGCGTTGACGGCAGGCTTGGCTTCAGCGGGTGCGGCAGGTGCGCCAGCCTTCTCGTCGTCCTTGGTAAGACGGTCGACCATGTCGGCCTTCTTTCCACCGCTGGGCAGACCGCGCTCTTTGAGGAGAGCCTCCAGCTCGGCGTTCTTCATTTTCGCGTACTCGGGCATGGCGGACAGAAGGCAACGTTAGCTGTGTGTGGTGGGTGAAGCTGGGGCGGCTTGCGACGCGACTCCTTTTGACGGGCAGCTGGAGGATCGATGACGCAAAGCTCGTTAAGGCGTTCGGGGAAGGTGCTTGGGTAATTGGAAACGATTCCACAAAATACGGCAGCGCAGCGCGTAAGGGAAGGAAAAGAGTAAAACGTGCGAGTTGATGGGGTCGTTGCAATGGAGGCAGCGACAAAGGCAATGCTGCGCAGTGAAGGAGCTGCCGTAAGCTAAGCTAGAAGCGCTAGTCCGTTTTCGAGACAGAACAGGCGTCCGTGCGCGCCCCAGATCTTCTGGGTCTTTGTTTGTCGCCTTTGTCGCCTTTGTCGTCCTGGCCTCACTTCTGGACACTTTCTGGACCAGCATCTTACGAGAGCATCTAATGGCCAACAATGGACCCAGCCATACTCTCACAGAGAAGCCTTTCAGAAGCCTGTTGCTTCTGTGCTCTTCATACGCCTGCACTAAGAACCGATCACGCCTGAAAGACTGCAGTTACGCAGTGCAGTCACTGTCGTAAAGCCTGTCCTAACATGCATCTCATGAATAATCAAAACCCAGCTCTTGTAACCAAGTTAAGCTCATTCTTTACAGCAATCAAGACTCACTCTCCAAGAGCCATTTTCGACACCGCCCCACCAAGCGCTTACCAAAGAACATTCGGGGTAGGTATGAAACGCGAGCCCTCAGACACGGTTGACGCTGCCTTGAGAGGCCAAGATGATAGCGGCAATTGTCCTTTGCGTTCGGAACTACAGGAGGGCGTAGGTATTCCTCTATTCATGCCTAGTCTGGATCGCACTCAATCTCGGATCTTCCTTCACCTTCACCGACAAGAAGCAGATGGGTTACTAACCTCGTGACACTCAATCGTCACTTGACCATAAGGTTTCGTGCAACAGTCTTGATTCAGCTTCATCTCCGCCTTCCAGCAAGCACTGAGTCGGAGTCGGAGCGCACAGTTCACGATGGATCGACCGCCGGCGGTTCGCGGTTCAATCAGAAACAGGGTGAAGACCCTAGCGCTCTTGGGCCTGTACAAGCAGCCTGCTCGAGTCAAGAAATCTTTAAGCCGACACCAAGTGCCTCAAAGTTGACTGTTCCACACCCGTTGGGCCCACTACGAACACAAAACTTTGTGTCTTGCGGTGCCGCTGATTCGCAGTCACCTTTTGGACTACCTACCGTGCCGTGCCGCCCTCCCTCTTCCGTCCAAAACGGTCACAGGCATAATTTCCAAGGTCACCCCCGTATCTGGCGCTCGCATGCTAGTCTTGTGCGGCCCTTGGTGAATGCGGCGGCTACGGATCGCCTTGGACATCAATGCTGCAAAGATATCGAGAATGTGAACAAGCTAGGTGTAATCACGCCGCCTTTCCAAACACCACCAACCAGCTCGTGCAACATGCGAACTCATTGAACTAGCGAGTGATCGAGCCACGCGTTCATTATCGAATGCCACTGAAGATCGAGAGCACACAGCGATGTGCCCATCTGCCTCGCATGGCATGGCTCGACAAGAAGGATCTCTGCATCTGATGCAAGACCCCGTCCGACCCCTGAATGTACCCTAGCCAGTGATTGCGACATAAAGCACTTCTGAATGCTCATTGGCAGTCGTGGATGGCCAGAGTGCTCTGAAGAGGAATGGTCTGGTCCCGTGACTTTCAAAGCATGCGGGAAGCCAGTCATCGTCACGCGGGCAAGCACGAATGATGGTGCTGAAGAGGGGGGTAGAAGAATTAGTGGCTTACAGGCAAGCCAGATGGTGGAACGACCTTGCCAAAGCTCCCAAGATCTACCGAAACTGTTGAGACGAGCAAAAAGGACCGTCTCTCGACCTCCTCGACCACGGCAAACTCCCTCCAGGCATCTGCTTGCTTGTGGCGTGCGGGTGTGCGAAGACTTTGATGTGTTGTTCAAGTGGCGAAGCAGATCCATGCTCAGCCTCGTTCTGCGCCGCTAAGATATACCGAGGCGAGACGAAACGCTGCACCTTGCCACAACCCCAGCTTGCGCGGACGGGCATTCCGGCTTGTAGTCACCGTCATTATCAACCGTCGCGAGCCAGCCCTGCAGGCTTCGATTGGTGTTGCTGCAACGCCTACAAGAATAGCAATGCAGATCATGCAGCGGCGTCATTTGGGCTTTACAGGCTCCAGGGAAGAGCTCCCCGGAGTATGACTCTTCTGCACATCGAGCCGAAGCCGTCTCTTACGCTACGCGGCCTCTTTGAGCCGTCAGGGCCTACTGCACAGTCTGCCTCAAGCCTACTACGATGGAGGCTTCTCAACCGATCAACTCGTCGCCGCTTCGAGAGAGCTGCATACAGCCGTTAATGCCTCCACCACCCATCTTTTGTTAGTGGAGCCTGGTAGGTAAACGATGGCTGGCGGTCGCGCACCACTTGCTGGCTGAGAGGAGCATTGTGAGCTGAAGCACCGTACCTGCAGCCGACCCATCGGCTTTTGCACTGGCGTTGGCTACTTTATGTTCGTCAAGACTCCACTCAGCCCACAACTGTAGCAGCCCCCGTCACGTATTGCGATAAAAAGCATCCACAGAGACTTCTGGCCTCAACGCATGAATTAGTAGTGTAGACGGGGAAAGGGCAAGCGAGGCGCTTACTGGGCAGCCGCCGCGCCAGGGCTATTTGCGAATCATCGCCCTCCGACCACTCGACTGGCTGCCCCTACTCCCAAGCCTCCACCCGTCTATCCAAGCGCAAGCGCCCGTATTCAACCATCATGCTCCGTGCCGTCAGCCCAACCCTGCCCGGCCGCCGGCCTCAACGCCCGTTGGGGGCCGCGACCATGTTGCCTTTGCCGCGACATCATACATATCGAGCGTCTGCTCACCCCGCACCTTCGTGAAGGATTCGCGAACGGACAAATCCAAAGGACCAGCTCACCATTCACTTTGTTCTCCTCGTGTTGACCGGGGCCCTTCAGATAAGCCTCTAGCCTGATCTTTTATCTCCATCAACGGCCTACTCGCCAGTCCTGAGGCCTGTTGCCCCACTGAGGCGACCTGGATAAATCCCCACACGTGGACCACAGACCCTGAACAACAGGGGGACAGGACGCGTGAGGTGCGACTGGGGTCAAGTATAATACCATTCGGTATCCTCGTTGCCTCTCGTACGCTCCGTTGTCGATTTTCATCCTGGCTACTACTCTCGGCAATTTTGCACAGCCCCAGATCGGGCTTTGCCGAAGCAGCGCCACAGCCTTCTCGGTGCCGCCGACTGGAGGGGCGTACCAGCACGAGCACTGGAATTCACCGACACTTCGCAAGGGGACGTGTCAACTGCCTGTATCTTTTTGCTGGATGTCTTATATTGATAGACTTCCATTCTTCGGGGCCTAATACATACGCTGTTCGCCACCCGCCTCGGCACTCTAGCTTCCCGCCATCAGCCGTTGTACCAGATCGCCTAACACCATCTACCCGAGCTGAGTGTTGCTTACGGTCCCGAGCATTCGACTCTCTCACCATTGCGGAACATTGGATCCTACCCAAGAGCCCAACGCCCAGAAGTACATGCTTATGAGTTGGTCGCCACACGGACAGTCTAGTACATTTAGCCGGGTTACACAAGGCTACCCAGCATGGCTTCCTACAAGTCACAGTTCATGCCGCCGAGGAGAATAGAGGACCGTGTGCCTACTACCCGGTTGCCGCAACGATCGGTTACTCCTGTCGCACACGTTTCTCAGCTGCCCTCTGCCAGCCAGTCCAAGCTACAGAAGAGGAGGCCCTCGCGCGATGAACCAATGTACCCAACCAGAGGATCCTCGAATCAAACTGAGCCGCCTACAAGAGTCAGCTCACGTCAGGGAAGTATTGGATCTGCTGTACCTGCGGCCGTGTCGTTCTCGAAGACCAATATACACAACACATCTCGCCTGCCCAAACTCGAGGTCCCGACAACCATACACACGCCATCCCTCTTCTCGGGATCATCTGCATCCACCATTGAGAGCCCACGATCGAACGTTCTAAGGAGGAAAAAAACCAATGTTGGAATGACGGGTAGCCGACAGACCTCGCATTCGCGCAGCGATCGGGACGGCTCGATGTCATCTCAGGAGGGAAGGCAACCTTTTGAAGGCCTTCCAGGGGGGTACAAAGACCCGTTTTCCGAGACTGTTTTAGGGATATCGCTGCCATCGACTTCGGGGGGATCGGCTCATGCAGATTCGGACGTGGAAGGGTCGCACAACAACCTCTACGACTATGAGATTGGCCCATTGGACATCTTGCCACTTCCCACGCCTCAATACGCGCTCTCTGCGACACCATCGACACGCTACTCCGAATCCCCTGGAGCCTTCAGCATCTCGTCAACCGCGACATCAATGACTTCGTATTCTCCAGGACATCCACTATCGAAAACCTCCACCCGAGTGAGGCAGGTAAGCCCGCTGCAGGGTAAGACACCAGTGTCTCGATTGAGAGACGCGGAAACCTCCAATGCTGGCTCTGCTTCAGGGCTTTCGACAGTCCGCGAATCTTCCACGTCTGCATCGACAACTTCCACTGTTCTTGCGGATACATCCTCTAAGCGACTTCCCACTCTGCCACAGAGTGCACCAGTAAAACCGCCTACAACAAAGCCACGATTCCAGGCGCCTCCCGAGCTCGCCCATCTCGCCGACCAGTCGCCAGTGTCGCCGCCAGCTTTGAGACGACCAAGCAGGCCAAGCAGGGATGGTACTCCTGAGATTGTTGGACTTCGAGGTCCGTCGCCAATTGTGCAGAGCAACTTGTCAAGTTTCCCCACTGCGCACAGGCGGACCAGTTCAATGGAGGTCAAGTTCGGTTTGAGCTCCATGGCAAAAGGCCGCTCTGCTACCCCGGTATCTCGTGTACCCACGCGAGGAACAACGCCAGATAACCAGAGAGATCATGACAGTCGACGCTCCAGCACGCTTCCCGCCCCGGCGCCTGCCCCCAGCCCAGGAAAGACTTCGAGGTTCGGATTCTTTGCTCGCCGCACAAAGACAGAACCAACCGCGCCTACTGCCAAATCAAACAAGCTTTCTCGAAGAGGTCCAGCTGCAGGTACGGGCCATGAAGGTTATGGAAAGCATGCACCTCGGGATCGAGGCAATGGCTCTATCAGTGCAGGCAGTATTGGGCGTTCGGCCAGTGCTGGAACTACGTCTGAGAGCTTGGTTTGTACTCCATCTAGCCGCAAAAGCAGCTTCACTAGCACAACCAGCACCGAGATGGATGATTTTTTTCTCAACAGACTTGCACCTAGAATCATCAGAGGTGCTGGAAGTAGCACTGAATTGACGCGAAGTCCAGAGCCCATGGATAGCAGTAGCAGCCTCGACCTTACAGGCCGTCCTAAGTATGGCATGGGTAATTCAACTAGCATCACTGCGCAACCTGTTCTGGCCAAAGCAAAACCAACTCTGTTGCCATCAGCAATGCCGAATGCAGCACGCGCAAAGTCACCAATGAAGAAATCTCGAAAACTCTCGGAGAGCGACGACGATTCGAAGCAGTCATTCCTTCCTGCCCTATCATCAAGACGCACTTCACGTGTCGCGAAGCCTGCGGAGAACGCCACTGCTGGTCAAACAGGACGTAGCGCATCCAAAGCACGCAAGGACTCCGCTAGTGATATGACTTCTGACGGGAGAGAAGGAAAATGGCTGAGGGCTTCTAAGAAAGTCGTGGGTGAAAAAAAGGAGCAACCTAAACCGTCCAGATGGAACTTCTTCCAACGCGCTCATGCAGCCCCGCGAGTAGAGCCGGCAGCCGTCGAGGCGAAGGATACATCAACTCAAGTGCCCACCTCCCGATCTGTCGCACATTACGCGCTGGGAGATGTAGATTCCGGTCTTACTCTGGAGGACATTGAACAGCTCATGAAGGAAGCAGCCGGGACCCCTGACACTGGAAGTGTGCTCTCTGACAACGAGTCTGTTCGAAAAGAGCGTATGCACTCGATACTATTGCCCCCCAAACCGGTCCTTCCAGCTTCTGCGCCGCATTCCCGCCCTGCTTCACCGCAAGTCGTCCTGCGACCAGAACAGTCTCCACAGCGATACATCAAATTGACTGTCAACACCGATGTTCAGACTGCAGCTCCAGCCTTACACAGACAATCACAAGCGGAGTGGACGCCTATCGACCTTTCACCACCATCGTCGCCATTCCGAGAGCATACTCCGAAACATGAGCAGGTTGTGTCACCAAAGTCTGTTCCTGCCTCTACTCCTTCCGAAGCCCCCCAGCAGTCCATCTCGGTCTCTAGCGACTTGCCTCTGGCCTCCAACGACTTCCCTCCAGTCTTTAACAACCTGCCTCCAGTCTTCAACAATTTGCCTCCCCCTGGTCCGCCACCTGTCAGCCCTCCTCCGAGGCCGAGTCGGCTACCCCAGGTTGGCCGCATTCCTCAAGTCATTTCGAGCCGCCGCTTGCCACGTGGTCCTTCTTCGCAGTCATTCTCTCGCCCTTTTGTTGCGAGTCAACCTCGTCCCACTGCACTGCCTCGGACATCGTTCGATTCCATAGGATCAGTGTTTGCCACTGCTGGACCTGCCGAGTCCTACCCTATACTGCGTGGGCTGGATGCTCTTTCTCACGGATCAGCCATCGCGACCATCAACCCTGTATCTGACGAGTTCCGACAAAGCGAGTTCTTCAAATTCCCTCCACGCAAGGGCTCAGAGGCTTCCTACTCAAGCAGCTCAGGCGTTTGGAGCTTTTCCCCAACGGTGGGCACTGCTATCGTGCCTGCGCCGGAAGCACCTCTTTCCGATGATGAGCTCTGGAACGAGTACGACGACCTTCTTGACGAAGTTAATTCTCCCATCAATTCTCGCAACAGCGGAGGTGAAACGACTCGGAGCCATCACCCATCTCTTGAGCCTCTTCCACTCAACACAAAAGTGTCTCTCGAGTCTTGCAAATCCGAATATTCTGTACCTGAGGCATCCAATCCGTCGATGCATCTACGCCGCTCACGTCTTCTGGCTGTTCTGCACTCTGCTCAATCCCCGACCTCATCCATCGCTATGTCCGACTTCCTCAACCAATACGGCGAGCAGAAACTTAGTGTTGTGGACCCGCTTACTGGTCGGTTGAGCATGCCCCCAAGTCCCCACATGTCTTCAGGCTCTGCTCCTAGACGATCAACCCGCTCTAGTTTGCCAGTGTCCCTTGGCCCTGGTGCCCGCCAGTCTGGAGCCACAGTCACTTCAAAATCGGACAGAGACCGGGAAAGTGCAAGCACGAACAGGTACAGAAGCACACAAATGATGGACTTGGCAGAGACCCATGCGGACGGGCTCGTATCAATGGCCAACCTTCGATTCGGTGCTCTCATGACAAGCAAGTGGCTTTCCTTTGGTCGTGTGCTCTTCAGCCCGGTTCACTTCCAGTTGAAAGACGCCGCAGAGGACCGCGTTCTTGTAATCGATGGTCTAGGCAAGGACTGGTCTTTCTACTGTGCTCTTACCTACGATAAAGCAAGTGTCTACGATCTTGGGCCCGAGCCATCATCCTCCACCGACAACTGTTCCGAGCAATGGTCGACTCTTCGCAACCACCGCCACATCCGCCACTCAGCTCTGACCAACGCACTCCCATACCCTTCGAATTTCTTCGCCTGTGTCGTGCTACGATTCCCCACTGCGCTTCCATCATCCGTGCACCGCTTTGTTCTTTCCGAGGCCAAGCGTGTTCTGCGTCCGGGCGGCTACATTGAATTCAGCGTCTTAGACTTGGATCTTGTCAACATGGGTAACCGAGCCCGTCGCGCCGTTCGTGGGCTGAAGATGAAGATCCAGGAGAAGGACGAGAGCATCTCCCTCCGCAACATCAGTGACGAAATCATGGCAGGTCTTGGCCGCAAAGGCTTCACCGAATGCAACAGGTGTGTCGTCGGCATTCCTGTTGCCGGCCAACTGTGCATCCCCAACGAAGCAGCCCCGCAAATGGTCAAGAGAAAGGAAAGCACAGCCAGTTCAACCACCACGACTCTTCCCCCTCCCAAAGGTCCCACAGCCGGGATGTCCTTCTCAGACCTCCTCAAAGTGTCCTCTCCATCCGAGTCCACCAACAACGGCATCACCGACATGGTCGCCCGCGTCGGCCGATGGTGGTACTCGCGGTGCTACGAGTCGCTCATTCTCCCCGCCGCAGAAGAAGCCGAAGCCGACGTCCTGAAGAACAGCATCTGGCGCGACGAGAGCCTCATCGCCGAGTGCGAGAAGCGCGGAACCAGCTTCCGCCTGCTCATCGGCTACGCGCAGAAGCCCGAGGTCGGCGTCAGGCGCACCGTCAGCGTCTAGACCAGCCCTTCCCACCTACCTACCCATCTACATCTTACCCCCCCTGTTTGCTTCTCTCGAGCTGCGCTCCGTGTAGTCCTGGAGACATGCTTTTTTTACCCCCTCATACCACCCACGTTGTTTTAATGGGGCAGTGTTCTGATACCGGCGTTTTCCACTGCGTTCAAGCGGCTGTTTGTTTTGTCCGTGTTTGTGTTTTTTCCCCTATACCCTCACTTGTTTCATCCTGCATAGCGGGCTGCATTGCTCGGATGCACAGCGCGAGCCTGGCATCATCATCATCATCATCAGACGTGGTCGAACTATGAAAATCTCCTCTTTTCTCTCGCTTAGGCCGGGTTGCGACATGCTGGATATGGACAACGAACGCATCGAGATTGTTTTCTTTTACTGCTAGAGGAGACGTTTGATCAGCTTAATACCGTTACGAAACGAACCTTATGTAGATACGATACGAGGCACGGTTACGAAATTGAAGCACTTGTACATGCCATGTTATACTATGCTATGCGACTTGCATCCCATCCCACATCCCACCTACCTATACCTGCAACTCCCTGCACGAAGCCAAGCCCAGCCCAGGCCCAACCCAGCCCAGCGCAAGCTACCGATTCGTATTCCCAAACCCGACCATCTCATAGCGATTATACAGGGGCTCCTCCGCACTGTCCTTGTCGAGCATCTCGGTGACGCCGCGGGAGCCATGGACGACGATCTTGGTGCGGCTCAGCGACTCCCTAACGGGGTTCTTTGCGCTGAAGATGCCCGAGAGCTCTTCGAGGGTGCGCCGCCGCGTCTCGACGTACAGGAAGTAGATGAAGCCGAACTCGAATATGTCCCAGAAGATGAAGAGGAAGTAGTACTGCCGGGTAGGTGGGAGGTTAGTCTGGGCTGGATGAGGGGGAGGGGCGGAGGGAAGGGGGGAAATCAAGGCTTTACTGCGATCTAGAGAGGAGAGCAGAGGAGAGAGATGGGGAGGGAGAAGACGTACCTTCCAGCCTGCGCCAGCGAATGCGATGCCCGTGACGAAGGTATTGTAAAAGTTTGCAATATTGACCCAGAAGTTATAAAACGCCATGCCCTTTGCGCGGTTCTCATAGCGCAGGCACTCGACGGGGTAGAGCTGCTGCAGGGGCGTGTAGCCGATGGAGTAGACGAAGCCGAAGATGAAGATGAAGGCGATGACGGCGCGCGCCTGGCCCTGCCGCTTGATGAGCGGCGTGCCGTTGACGTCGAGCAGTGGGAGCCCGTCGGGCCCATTTTGCAGGTTCGTGGCTACGAGCGCGCACACGATGATGAAGATGCACACTAGGCAGCCTGTGCTGACGAGCAGTTGGGGTCGTCGACCCCATCGGTCGGTGTAGACTGCGCCGAATATGGCGCCTGCGAAGGACACTACGTTTTGGAGCCCGTTGAGCATCAGGCGTGTGTGGTTGTTTGTGAAGCCGACTCCCTGGAGCATGGTTGGGTAGTAGTAGGAGACTGGGCCGTTGCCTGACCACTGGCCGAAGAAGGCCATTGATACTACGAGCATCGTGCGGTAGCGGGCTTCGCGTGTGTTGAATAGTTCCTTGTCGGATCAGCTCTAGTTGTAAGCCGCGGGTAAGAGGTTACTTACCCTGTAGTCCCACCATCGCTTGTCTGAGCCAGTGACTGAGATATCTTCGACCATTTCCTTGTACTCCAGCTGTACGATCGGCGAGTCACGGCTTCCCTCGCCGTGAAACCGTGCCATGATATCCAGCGCCTCTTCGTGTCGGTCGTTCGCAATCAACCAACGTGGTGTCTCTGGTAGGAAGGGCGAGCAGATGAGAACGGTACCAGCAAAGACCATCTGTAGCCACAACGGGATACGCCAAGACTGTGTACCCTCGATCTTGCTCGTTCCGAATGGCACGAAGCTTCCTGGGATTCCTCCAATATACCAGAACGTGTTGAAGATTCCCGTCAGCAGGCCTCTGTATGCAGGATGAGCCATCTCGCTGGCGTATGCCGGCCCAGCAGTCGATGTGATGGCCACACCAAAACCAAGCACAAAGCGGCCACCCATAAAACCTCCAAGGTTAGTACAAGTAGCTTGCACGCAAGTTCCCATGAGGATTATGGAGCACCCCATGAACATGCCCCATTTCCTGCCCCTCCAGTCAGACGCTGGGCCTGCAGCAAAAGAGCCGACGAGGTTGCCAATAGTGTATATGGCGTACACAATACCCGTGGTCGGGGTGCCTTCAGTGACGTTGAAGCCAAAGTATTCGCGGTACTGAGGGTAGCTGTTGATTGCACCCATCAAGGATCCATCGTAGCCGTTGATACAAGAGTTGAGCGTCGCAATCAGCAGGACGAGATACAGCTGATGAATCGTGTCAACGACGCTTCTTGACGGATCATCGCACTGACCTTGAACATGGCTGGCGTCCAGGGCGACACGCCCGCTTTTGCCTCGGCGTCGGCAAATGCAACATTATGCACCTGCCGGATCTCCGTCGCTGCACTGTTGCGTTGGGTTGATTGTGAGGTGTACACGTCTCTCCTCTGTCTCGGATCCATATCCGGTGATGTGGGCAGCGCAGTTTGTTTTTTTCAGCAGCCGTTATGCACGCCGGGGTAGCGTGAACGTTGTAAGGAAACGTCAAGAGGGATCACCAAATCCTGGACAAATCGAGGTCGTCACAGCCATGAGTGATCGGCAGGAATGGGAGCGAGCACATCAGCTTAAGCGGAGCAGGAGCAGGAAGTCGAGACCACGCGACCGACGCGGACCCCACACTCCTTTAAACCCACCAACGCTGATTCCTGGAGAAGCCATGAGACGGCAGGGATGTTGCATGAGCCCTGGGGCGGCCGGCCTGATTTTACCCGGCAGACGATTATCCAACCTGTCGGGATGCCGGTCGAGATGAGAAGTCCGGGTCTAGCGAAAGCCATATGGCTGTAGCCGCTCAAACGTTTTCAATGTATTGCTTGCTGCATGCGTGACTGCGCTGCCATAGTGGACGTGTGTCATGGAGAGCCGCTCTTGCTCCAGGAATAATGGTCGGACTGATGTTCGAATATGAGCAGGACGACGGAGGCGGGAGAGGTGGCATGCCAGGCACCCAGCCACACGTTAGCATGCGGCACAGCTTGATCCTGCGAGGAGGCGAGGGTTGGCGGCGCTCATCAAATGGATCGCTTAGGAGCCGTACGGCGGCTGTGTTTGACGCGGCACGGTGTTGGAGGCGGCGACCTTGACAAACTGACCACTTACGGCGAGGTCGTGGTCAGACGCTGGGCGGATAGGTGGTGTTGTATACCTTGCGATCGACGCCCCCGTGGCCCGAAGCGGACCGGTAATCCGGGGAAAGAACTAGGTCGGAGTGGCCGACATCACGGCAGTGAGGCAACAGTTTTAGAAGAGCTGCTTTCCTTGGCTATCGAATACCATTGTAGCAAGTATGAGATAAAATACATGATAGTGAACATAGTCTTCACTCACGGCACTACTCTGTTGAGAATAGTGTGTGCTCGCCAGTCACCAGAACCTGATGGAAAATACATTGAAGCTCGATGCGAAACTGCACGATACCCAAACACTAAGTTGTACATAATAAAGACCCGTATGCTATGTATCCCGTCATTTGTTGATAGGACTGAACTATTTCCAGTTGAGAGAGATAACACACGGGCAGTTGTTAACGCATATGCCGGTTGACCTTTCGCATACAACCGTCCAAGGAGACACAAGAACGAAGTGGAAGAAGAAGAAGCACGGTCAAGTAATACCTGTGCTTGAGCAGAAGTGGTTGGTGACGGGATTCTGCCATCGTACCAACATAGCAATCGTCGTAAGGTGATGTGAGATTGTCACGTTGCTACAATCTTAGAAAGATTGCCACTCTCTTCGCTGGTACTAGGGAACACGGCGAAATCGTCGGCTTCCCGCAAGTCTGGTGTGCAGAGGCTGATGTACTTGGATGCGTAACTGGGAACGTTGTGATCTTGGCGGGACTCGAATATATCGGGTACCGTGGATTCCCATAATGCCCGTTTTGCGTCCCGTCCCTGCTCCGGCCCCTCCTTGTGTTTCGATCCAGGTCCATGGACGCCGCCCAAAAAAACTCTGCCTTCTTTACTGGTAGCACGAATCGAAGGTGTACCAAACATTGTTGTCGATTCGACACGTCCTTCAGCCGTTGTACCATCCTCCAGTTGCGATCTAAGCTGCTCCACACCAGCTCTCGGCCGCCCACCTCGGAGTTTCCGCGAAACTTGTCGCTTCTTAGGATCTTTGACTGTCTCGTATGTGTCCGCCAAATGGAAATAAGGTTTATCATGTATAGTCTTTGCGATGATTGGAGATTGCGTTTCATTGTTCTCTGCACCCTACGCGAGGTAGAGCATTAGTAACTTTGAGGAGCATAGTGAGCAGGCTACAAGTGGAAGTTAGTGACAATACGGTAGATACAATATATGGCCCTGCAAAAGTACATCCAGTAAGCAAGCCGTTCAGAGTCTTACGTACCGGCGAGTTGAGCATGCTCTGGCGCTTGTTCCTGCTCTTCTTGATGTGACTCTTGAGTGCGCTTGAGTCAAGAGGCTTGAGAAGCTCGAAGCTACAAAGGAGCTCTCCTGAAACAGACATGACTGCTCCCCAGTTGTCGAATTCTCCGCAATACTAGATTGTGTCAGTGGATTCTCTGTTGCAAGCGGCAATGTACTCACGTTTGGCGCTGAAAACACTGTTACCAAGACGCGATCCGTAAAGAACTCATAACCGTCCTCGACGACCATATGAGCTCGGCAGACTAGGTCAAAGTCATGCCGTTGCAAGAATTCCATAATGACCTTCTTTCCAAAACAATAGCTCACACCGCGTTCGTTCGATTCCCAGTCATTCTCCATGTCTGCAGGATCACTCCACAGTAAATCGTTCAACAGTCCATAATCTGGCACATCCGTGGGCCGGGCAATCTGACGAATGTCGTCCATGTGTGATAGGCTGGGGGACAATCCACCGTGCACGCAGAAAATCTTTTGTGCGACAATTGCTGCAATAGGAAGTGTGTTGAAAGTGTCAACGAACGCCTTCCACACCTTGATGTTGCATCGCCTCTTGCATTCATCGTAAAAGCCGTAGACTCGGGTGACATTTGCACACTCGTGATTACCGCGTAGGAGGAAGAAGTTCTCGGGGAACTTGAGTTTGTAGCACATCAACAGAAGGATAGTCTCCAGGCTTTGCTTGCCGCGGTCGACGTAGTCACCGAGGAAAAGGTAGTTCGAGTTCGGCGGGAAACCACACATCTCGAACATGCGAATCAAATCAGTGTATTGTCCGTGAATGTCACCCACAATCTTCACTGGGGGTGCCAGCTCGAGTAGTGCTGGCTGACTCAGGAAGACCTCTCGTGCTGCCGAGCAGATTGCAAAGATCTCGGCGTTCTTCAAGCAAACAGTCTTGGTGACCTTGCCGGCGTATGCTGCGTCAAGAAGCCGCTGAATCATGTCGTCGAGATCGATGGCCTTGAGAGCACTAATCTCCATGGGTGAACCAGCGCCATCATTCGCTGCCGGAGGCTCCGGGAGCCGGGGTATGGGCTGACCCTTCTTCTGCAAAATCGACTCTCCAGGCTGCGCTGATGCAGATGGAGGTGGGACGCCCGAGGGAGGAACCTCAGACACGCGATCAACTTCGCCGGTCTGCTGGGCCTTGCCGACACCTTCGTGGCCGGTGCCGACTGTGGCGCCCTGGACGGGCGAAGGCGGTGGCTGCAGGTCATCCGGCAGCGCATCAGCATTGGCAGCAGCATCAACAGCGCCAGTATCAACAGCGCCAGCATCTGCGACTTCAGACATGGAGCCTCGCTCCGATCCTCTGCCTGCTCTGCTTTTATCGGACTTTGTAGAGGCTGCATCCGACTTGTCGGTCTTGCCGTTGAGGTCACTCAGGTTGGATACGGAGTTGCGGGGGCTGTCGCTCTTGTTGGCGCTGGTGCCGGGGATCTTGGATCGAATCGAGTTGCGCAGCGAGCGGGTAGAGCCCTGTGTGTCGGATCTCTCAAAGGAGCGGTAGTACTCACGCCCGAGGGGGACGCCGTCGGCGCCCTTCTCGCCCTTTCCCTTCTTCTCGCTGGACGGCTGGTTGCCCATGGCGGCGGTGTTGTGTGCGGGAGAGATGCGGATGGGGCGGATCGGGAAGTGTGTTGGAGCGGGCTGATAGGTGAAGGAAGCAGCGGCCGCGTCAGAGCTTAGGAACAAGACTAAGACGGCAGGGTGTGCGCACTTTCCTCAGCTTCAAGCGCAGCGAGTCCAAGTGCAGAGGGAGTGGGTCGAGTGTGGCAGTGCACAGCCGGTTAGGGCGGCTTGAAGAGGTGGGAGAGGAAGGCCTTGAAGCGAGCGTCGGTGGGCGCTGTGGTGATGAGGTTTGCGGGACGCTGGCAGGGCCAGGTGAGGTAGGAGGCGGCGCCGGGGGACGGGTCGAAGTCTCGTTTGCGATCCAGAGCGATTAGCGGGGGGCGGGGAGAGAAGAGGCAGGTCGCAGGCGCTCGCGGGGTGGTGGGGGCAGTGCTGTGCGGCCGGCGTGGTGGTGGGGGTGGTGGTGATGGTGGTGGGTGCCAGTGGAGAGCAAGTGCAAGTGCAATGACCTCAAGCTCGCTAGCAGAGATAGACAGGGCGGGGACAGCAGAGCTACGATAGCAGCCACGGGCGTTAGCACGTTAGCAAGGCGCAAGGACCGAGTAGTGACGCCGCGCCGCAGGCCGAAAAGGGCGAGTGGGTGCCGGGCCTCGCGGACCGGTGAATTGGGCCTTTGGGAGCGGTGCTAGTGGCGCCCAAACGCAGGCTAGCAGAGGCCCAGACTGGCGGCCGCTGTGAGTGGACAGCACGTGAGGCTGTTCACGCGGAAACCGAACGGTGGTTAGCTTAGCGACAAGACGTTGGATACTCCAGCTGGGGCGGGCGTGTCGGCGTGTCGTGTCGTGTCGTGTCGTGTCGTGTCGTGTCGTGTCGTGTCGTGTCGTGTGTAGCTTGTGGGTAGCGTAGGTAGCCTGTAGCTGCCAGTGATGGGTGACGGCCAGCCGCGACACGCCAAGCGCGCTGCCTAGCCTCGAGCTGGGAGCCGGGAGCCAGAGCACAAAGCAAAAGCAGCGCCATCACATCACATGACCCTGACCCTGCTGTTTTCAGTCCAGCGACCAGCGACCAGCTCAAGCTCTTGGTGAGGCGGCACAGGCATGGTTCGCAGACTGTCTCCACGCCATACCATGTCCACCGGGCGACGCCAACCTCCCGCATCCACAAAATTCACGCACGCCAAATATACTGATACGATACGTATATCCCTCAGCAACCTGTCCGCTGAGACATTTTTCCACGGCCAGCCCAGTCCAACCCAACCCAACCCAACTCTCGATAATTGCCGCAGCACCCCTGGCGCCGTCCTGCCCTGCCCAGCCCAGACACCGACACTTCGCTCTAAGCTAAGTGACGGATCTGTTTCCAGAGCAAGAGGATGAGATATGAATCGCCAACTGCAAGACTTGCTCAGGCTTTCGTCAGAATCAGGTCCAGTGCACGTGTCCAAGCCGTGGCGCCAAGAGCACAATCTGCCCGCGCGGTCTTGGAACTCGACAATAATGACATAACTACGTGTGATTTGTCTGTGTACCTCACGCTACCGCCCTACAGCTTGGTCCCCAGGTTGACGTGGATGGCCTTCTTGTTCGTGTACGCCTCCAGTCCCGCCTCGCCAAGCTCTCGTCCAATTCCGCTCTGCTTCACACCACCAAATGGAACCCTGATATCAGAGTCGTTGCTCGAATTGATCCACACCATACCCGCCTCGATATCTCTGGCAACCCGGTGTGCCTTAGTGATGTTCTGAGTGAACAACGCCGCGCCCAACCCATATGTCGAGTCGTTTGCGCGCTCAACGGCTTCCTCCTCCGTCTTGAATGAGCTGATTGCCACAAATGGACCAAATACCTCTTCACGGTAGATCTTCATGTGGTCTTTCACATCAGCGAAGATGGTCGGTGCAATGAAGAATCCCTTGCCGCCCACGTCCTTGAAGGGCTTTCCACCAGAAACCAGAGTGGCGCCCTCAGACTTGCCGTGCTCAATGTAGGACAGGACGCGTTCGAATTGGGCCTTGGTAACTTGCGGCCCTTGGAAGGTGTCGTCCTTAAAGGGGTCTCCAACTACAGAGGCGGTCGAGACGTACTCCTTGAATGCTGCCACGAACTTGTCGTAGATGCCTTCCTGGACCAGAACTCTCGATGTAGCTGTGCACACCTGTCCCTGGTTGTACCTGGAGAACGTTAGCTGTGTGTGTTGCAAAGCCACGAGGCCACCTACATAATACCGACGTGTGTCCACTTGACAGCCTGCTCAAGATCTGCGTCATCAAAAACCAGTAGTGGAGACTTTCCACCTGTTTCCAGGGTGATGTTCTTCATTGTACCGGCAGCCATCTTCATGATCTCCTTTCCAGTAGCCGTCGATCCCGTGAAAGCAATCTTAGCTACGTCAGGGTGCTGTGCAAGGGCTGCACCAGCTATCCTACCTTCTCCGTTGATAAAGTTGATTACACCAGGCGGGAATCCGGCTTCTTTGACAAGAGTAGCCAGGTATAAGATCGAGAGGGGCGTCTGTTCCGCGGCTTTCAAAACGACCGTGTTACCGGTGCATAGTGCAGGGCCAAGTTTCCAGGCTGCCATTGCCAGTGGGAAGTTCCAGCTGCATGCGTTTAGCGCACGAAAGTCAAATATGCGTGTCAAGACTCACGGGATGATTTGTCCACATACACCAAGCGGCTCACGTATTGTGTACGCCAGCTTCGCCGGCGACGTGTCGATGACTTGTCCGTGGATCTTGTTCGCATATCCTGCGTAGTATTTGAGCGTGCCGATGACCTCGCCGATGTCATCATTCAGAGAGACGGAATACGGCTTGCCATTATCCCAGGTCTCAATCGTCGCCAATGTCTCCTTATGTTCCTCAATCAACTGAGCGAACTTGTAGAGGAGGTCTCCTCGGGCATTAGTATCCATATCGCGCCATTCGGGGCTCTTGAAAGCCTTTCGTGCTGCTGCCACGGCATCGTCCACGTCCTCGGCACCCGCTGCATAGACTGAACAAATCTCACTCTCATCACTGGTGCTGGTCAGTTGACTGTTGCTGCAGAGGATGGTCGTCACATGACGTACCTAGGGTTGATGGATGTGATGGTCTCGCCAGATTTGGACTTGACAAACTCGTTGTTGATGAAAAGGCCCCGCGGCTGCTTGTACTTCCGCCCATTGGGCGCAGTGAGCTCGACAAAAAGGTCAGACATGTTGCTGCTGGCAGTATAGTATCGAAGAGTGCGGTTCGAGTAAACAGGTCGTGCAAACAAAGCTCGAGAAAGGGGTGACGAGCGGGGTCGAGACGATGCTCTGAAGAGGGGGTAATAAAGACAGGACATCTCTCCGACCGGCAGCGAAGATAGCCAGTAATCAGTAATCGAAGCAACGACGAGCTGCAGCTGCAGTTGGCAGGTGCGGGACCACAGTTCCGAATGGTGGGGTATGACGATGGCGAAGCTTATCCGCGTGCAACTGCCTTTTTGGATTCTGCACTCCACTCGTTCGCACCTCTAATCACCGTCTTTGTAGCTTTTCGGAGGCTTACTCGGCACAAGCTTGTAAGTAAGCGTTTCCTCTTACACATAACATGCACTCACGATGCATCCCCGCCCTAATAATCGCGCTGTGCTGACCCCTCCATGAAGTTTCAGGTGGGCGACGCGACTACTCGGCCAGCAACCATGGACATGACCAGCGATCCGCCTTTCTCCGCCGCGCTCGATTCCGACCACCCCGACGCCTCCATAAACGTCGAGCATTCTCTCGACTACTGGAACAGCGTGTCTTCAGACAACAATGGCATGCTCGGCGGCTATCCGCAAACGACGCGTATAGACCTGCAGGGCTCGTCCAACTTCCTCGTAAAGCTGCGCCGCGGCAGAGCGCAAGCTACAAAGCAGCCACTGCCGCCTCTGGAGCGCGTGGCTGATTGCGGCGCCGGTATCGGTCGCATCACAAAAGGCCTGCTTCTCGGCGTCAGCAAGCGCGTCGACATTGTGGAGCCTGTGAAGAAGTTTACAGACACGTTGGTCGAGAGTCTGGGGAGCGGGGAGTCCGCTGGTGATGGCGACAACAGCAACGGCAAGGGTCAGGTCGGCGACGTCATAAACTTGGGGTTACAAGACTGGGTGCCTGAGCCTGGTGCATACGACATGATATGGAATCAGTGGTGTGTGGGGCATCTCACGGATTCACAGCTCGTCGCTTATCTCCAGCGCTGTAAGGAAGGGCTGGTCAAGCCCGGAGACGCCGAGGAACCGAGGCCAGCGTGGATCATAGTCAAGGAGAACATATCTCCTGATATCTATCACAAAGACATATACGACGACGAGGACTCGAGTGTGACAAGGTCGGACGAGAAGTTTAGGAAGGTGTTTAACGAGGCGGGACTCAAAATCGTGGCAACGGAACAGCAGAGAGGCATGCCGAAAGAGCTGTACCCTGTCAGGATATACGCACTCAAGCCGGAGTAGACTCGTGTCAAAGAACTGGTGTAGTCGGGCTTGATAGTTTTATACCCTAATGCTATTCTCCAAATGCTGGCGCTGTACGATTATGCAAATCTTCATGCATGTGATATCGAAATCTGCTCTCACGCCTTGCCATTGCTCGCCACCTCCCCAGATGCCATGAAGCGATGAACGAATCCAAGTGGCATCACAAGCTGTCCGGCAATGGGCTGGTGCACCACGGGCGGCGCTTCCTGGATCATGACAACCGGCGGCGGCGCTTTCGTCTCTTCTTCCTCTTCCTCTTCCTCCTCCTCTTCCTCGTCGTCTTGCATCTCGTCTCCTTGCTGATCCATCTGCTCGTCTTCTTGTGTATCGTCATCCATACCGATATCCTTGCTGTATTTGCTGTTCTGGTATTCCATGTCGAAGATTTCCAGGTGTGCTTGGTTCCAGTTTGTCACGATGTCGTCCTCCGTCAAGGTACCTTTGACGCGTGTTGTTGAAAGCGCCGGCTTGCTGTCGGTTGCGGTTTGTGTCGCCTCGTCTTCGTCGTCGCTATCGTCATCACGTGCTTCCTGTTTTACATCCGGCTTCTTCGGCTCGATCCCCCACTCGGGGGGGACATATGCAAACTCTAGAGCCTTTGCCAATCGATCCTCGACCCATTTTTCCTCGGCGGGCTCAAGTCGTTTTCGTAGTAATGTTTGCGCCAGGCCTGCCAGGTGTTCGTTTGCGTTGGGATATGGAGCCACTGGGAATGGGTGCAAAGCTTGGATCCTGGAGGCGTGCGATGGCAGAGTGATATCCTCGTATCTCATCTGATCTGAATCATCGGGATTCTTTAGAACCTTGCCACTGTCGTTCTTGGCCTTCTCCACAATGTGTTTGCGGCCTCCGTTGATGAAAATGTTGAGTGATGTGAGATAGGAATTGACAACGCTTGTTGTGCGGTGAACCTGGGGCCTATCCATCCATGAGACCTGATTAGATATGACGCGAGTACCAGAAACGAGAACAACGCGCGAAAGAGAATGGAATTGAGGAAGCCCGGAAAATCGCATTGGGGTTGACAAAGCACGCGCTTGCTGGAGTCAAGAAAACAGGCAACTGAACTCCACTTACCAATCCACCGCATCGCCTCTACTCATTTTGATATCCATGTCTCTTCTGAGCTTGTCCATGGCGGCAATCATCGGCAGCAACCCCCGGCGCAACCCTTCCAGGGTTTTGATGTCCTCGGCATCTGGCTTTCCAAGGAAGTTGTGGTTCATCCTGTACGGCGAGTGTTTCGATATTTGTACGACTGATTCTATCGATACAGGGTCTATTCAGAATGCTGCAGTCGAGCGCAGTGCTGGTTGTTTGAATGTGGTGGAGGCTGCGAGGTCATTGGTTTGGAGACGGGGTTACCATGAAAGGAAAGGTTGGCTTGGCAGACGCGACAAGCGCGTTTCTTTCACCTCCGGCGTCAATGCGATGAGCAGTCTGTTGAAGATCGGGACTTCTTCACAATAAAACCGCTCGGTTCCGTATATTGTATTTTTCCAGTAGAAATAGTGTGCTTGGCTCCTCTGTACTCTTGCGACTGCACCATGGTTCACGCAACTAGTTCGACCGTGGTTTGTGTACCGCCGCAAATATACCAGGGCGGGGATGTTGAATAACCAGGTGAACAATACATGTACAAAGATTCTTAATATTCCTTCTCAAACCGTGTCTGTCTTTTGTCATTTGTTCATCTTTGGGTAAAAATTAAAGATAAAGCTGTTGATACGGCAAAGATATGGGTGATGAATCAACTATAGTCGTTGCAACGATTGAGTAGGTAGAAGATT
>WODD01000048.1:208575-220971 GCA_019775935.1 Neoascochyta sp. HWLR27 | reverse complement strand
GGGGGGGGGGGGGGGGGGGTGAGGAATTTGATATAAAGGGAGGGACAGCGTGCGCAGCGGCGACGTGCTCTTGTTTTAGATGTCGGGACAAGGTGAGCATCCAGTAAACGGCGCTAGGACGATTAGCCTCACCCGTGAACGCCAGCCACGCTTCGCGGCCTGGTCTTGCTCGTCACGTGTCGACATCACAATCGCCGCATCCCCATTGAAGCATCCTGATTGTAGCATCTTAAATCAAACCAAACGGTTTTTTTTATGTATTTTAAAATCATATTGCGAGTCTTAGAAAGCCAAATATCGACTGATGCTTTTACACTCATGTCTCGACTGCTATACAACCTAGTTCAGTAGCTAGAACATATATTTTATTGTGCTATCTATATGGAAAGGATGGTATTCCAGATATGGTTTCCTTTGTTTCCACCTTGGTCAGCTCAATATGGTATGCAATGCCATTTTTTTCTTCAACTCTGCCAAAAGACCTTACACCCTTACAGTCTGGGCTTAGAGACCCCAAGAGACTGCTCTGCGCGTTCATCAATTCTTAGAACAGCCCTTCCCCATGCTTTGCTTTCTTTTGCATCCTTCAAGGCCCTGGAGATGGCCTCTAATCCATGATACCCTTCACTATATATGACAGGCTGAATCTGCCCTTTCTCAACCAGCTCCATAAATCCATCCCATGTATCTTGCATCCTTCGTGGATCATGTCTCCCATCCTCACCAAATCTCTGTTCTCGAGGTCAGTATCATAAGTCAACAGATGAACACCTGCACTTACATAGCCATGCACCATAACTGATTTGAGCAAAATCCGATTAGCACCCACCTTCTCCATCTTGCCTCCTCGAGCGGCAAATCCCACAATTACTAACCTACCTCTGTACTTCAAGCACTTAATCCCACTCTCAACGGCACCAATCGCGTCATACACGACATCTACACCTAGCGCACCAGACGTCGCCTGTCTAACTCTCTCCTCCCACCCATTCTCACGGTAATCAACAACCACATCGGCCCCCAACCCCTCTACAACCCTACCTTTCTCCTCTCCTCCAACAACAGCAATGACTCTCGCCCCGGCCGCCTTTGCAATCTGCACAGCCATGACACCCAACCCACCGCTCGCCCCAAGCACCAGCACGCTCTCTCCCTCACGCAAACGCATCACCCCCATCAGCGCACCGTAGCTCACAGCTCCAGACGCCCCGACAGCGCACGCCTGCGCATTCGTCCATTGCACAGGCACCCGCCGCACCGCATCCGCGCTGACACAGATTTCCTCCGCAAACGCGCCGAGGCCACCTCCGAATACGCGCGTGCCAGGCGGGAACGCTGACGTTGCGGGACTGGACAGCACGATACCTGCGAATTCTGTGCCGAGCGTAAATGGCGGCTGCACGTGACGCTTGTTGTTCTGGTGCAGGCCTTGTGCGTAGAGGAGATCGACGTGGGTTACTGCGGCGTGCGTGATACGGACTCGTATGCTGTTAGGCGGTGTGGGTGGAGAGGGAATCGTCTGCGGTTTGAGCGTGTTGAGATCCTGAGTGCGTTAGGATGGTGACTCGGTGTGGGGGTGGAGCGGGAGCAGTTACGGTGACGAATTCGTTAATTTGGATCGCCCTCATTTTCGTGTGTTTAGCGCAGCAAAGTGGAGGTGTCCACGTAATCTGATCGCGATGTACCAAGTCGTACTGTTGTATCTACCTAGAGACGATGAGATGCAGGTGGGTGGTTTTGGTTAGACCTCGGTAACTGCATCTACAACCATGACGCACTTGGACAATTTGGCCCCTCGTTCTTGATCAGTTGGAAACTGCCGGTGAAGGCATCGCGATTATGAGAGACTCTTCAAACATTTCTGAAGTGGAGAGCTGGAGTGGATGTTCAAAGAGCATACTTTTTCAAATAGCAGGTGTGTTTATTGATCATCGATGTGTTATTATTATTAACTATCTTTGTAGTTACTACCATTAGTCATGCCACATAAAATTCGTACCGCCAGTTCCTTTCGAACACCCTAGTACACAGCCTTGCAGCCAGGCGCAGGGGCGGGCGTAGCAATGACAGTAGCAGTGATGAATGTTGTAGGTGGCTGGACGGATGTAGCAATGACAGTGGTAGTAGGAGCCTCGACAGCAGTGGTGCCCTCTGCAGCAGCGGTAGTGGTGGGAGTTGGGACGGCAGCCGAGGTCGAGGCAGCACACAGAGGCGCACTGCCGTCAACCTTGGAGACAATCCAGGAAGTGGCCTCATCGGCGTAGAGCTCGAAGTAGTTCAGGTGCTCAGCTACTACATTACCGCCAGCGCAAACGGGGTCGCCAGCAGCGCAGTAGGAGCGGAGGACCGAGGAGTAGCGGCTGAGGAGCGCAAGGCTCTCGCCGGAGCGGGGAGTGGCCTGCTTGTCGGCGCCGTCAAGAACGTTCCAGGGCTGGTTGGCAGTGTGCATGACATCACCCCAAAGGAGAGCGGCGGCAACTACGGTAGAGTCAGTATGGAGAGAGACAGTCGAGGAATTGAAGATGCTTACCAGCTTTGCCAGCAGGCGAAGCGCTGTCGAGACCGGCAGACTCGTACTGGCATGAACCAGGTCCACCGAGGATATCGCCAGCCACGTGAGCACCCTCAGAGTAGCCGTTGAGCACAATGTGTGAGCAGGGGCACTTTGCGTTGAAAGCAGTGATTTGAGCGATACCGTTGCGGCCTCCCTCAGCCACCTGCTCGCAGTAAGGCCCGCCGAGGGTGACATCGAACTGAACGTCAATGTGGTCACAGCTCTTGCCCTGGGCAGCAAACTTGCTGCAGCCAGTCTCGTAAATGGGAGAGGTACGGCCGTCTGCGTAGGGAGCGTCGTTGCCGCGGGCCATGAAGATGACCACATCGGCGCAGGCTGCATCAAGCTTGGGAGGGGTGGTCTGCGCAGCGGCAAGGACCGAGAAGGCACCAAGGGCCAGTGTGTTGCGGATGCTGAACATGATTATGGATTAGGTATAGGCACCGGGAGGATGGCTAGGTAGGAATAATGATGGTAGTATTGAACCAAAAAGCGAATGTGAGGGATCTTTATCAGAGGGACGATCCGTGGGTCTGTATGAAGCGACCATATCAGCCGAGGGGATCAGCTTTAATAGATGCCCCATACATACGAGCTATGAGGAAATTGAAGGCTATCGATTATTCACCATGCGGCATCCAAATGCCGAACTTGTCCCAGCATGCTTGGTAGACTTGCCGTGTTAGTGCAAGATTAGACCTGATGGATGCACGTGCGCATGGCTCGGTGGCGTGGTGGTATTTTCGATAACGCAGTGCATGGCCAACATCGTATCGACCCGCGATGAAGCACGACAACGGTTTTGATACGGAGCGTGCACTCGTTGGCGGCAGACGGCGACCCAGTGCTTGCATGCGAAGAGCCCGGGCGTGAACAGTGTGAAGGAGACGAACGGTTTCAGTCCCCACCGTTGTTGCACCTACACCCACCGCTAGACATCGCCAGCGCTCGTGCACCACCCTAGCTGTGGAAGCGTGAGATGGGCCTCAACACGGCAGGTGAATATCGGACTGGCATGGATTCCCCATTCCCTGATCTGCAAAGGCGGCCGCCTGTCATCGGATACTGACATCCGAGGGTCATCCTGCCGTCGTTTTCTGCCTAGCAGCCGAACAACTGTGGAGCATTGACTGGCTGTTCACTTTTGATTGTACGTCATTTGACAATCGGCTATTCTGGGATCTGCTTTTTGCCTGTCATCTACTCAGACCGCGGTTCTTGAAGAGTAAACTTGTGAGAGTAAGTTTCTGTTTGTCAATGGCAGTTCTGACACATGTCTATGCTCGCGTATGAAACGCTCTATGCTTGATTGCCGGGCGGGCAATTTACAGCCACGGCCCTTAAAAAATGCCGCCTTTTCAGTCCACATCCGGCGTTTGGCGCTCCCCCACAACTAAAACCTACCTAGATCAGCTTGGCCTTGTGGTTCGTTGGCTAGGTGTTTGGGAAGACTTCGGAGGCTGGAACTGGTGGTTCACGCCAAATCGTTCTCTTAAGATCGCAAGCACAGTAGGAACTACAACCAACTCCACAGCTGCTCGAGTCAACGCTGATAATTTGAAGTTCGCTAGAGCCCTAGGGCTGTAGATCTGTTACAGGGACGTGGCTGAGTTACATAACCGAGCCATGAGGCTCTCCTCCGAAGCTTTTCTCCGAGGCTACACAACATCGGTTGTGCCAAGTTTCAGTCGGAGTTATCGAAATCTCTCGCAAGTGGCGGGTATCCACGATCCGGTCCAAACAGGCCCCACTATTAAATCTGTTCTTCGGAGCAGGCTTAAATATCGGGTGCTCCTTTCTAGAAAACCCCGATATCGCAGACGTCAGTATTTACCGGTTGATTGATATGCCTTTAATATTCATGACTTTCAGAACAGCCCCCTTGAACGACGTTCGGTCGACGCAGCGAAGCAATTCATCGAAGCATTCCATCGAAGCATTATAGATTCAGCGCCAAAGTCCACACTAAATTTAGACACGATAGTTGCTAAAGTCGGCCGAATCGGCTTGACGCTCCGAACGAGTAGCTCCCTGTGCTTAGACGTGACAGAGATTTACAATGACCTCGCCGCTATCGAAGTTGTGAAGCGCAACTAAGAATACGCACATTGAGAGAAGAACAGATCACGGCGAGGCCGAACCGTCAATCCACATACGAAGTCCCGTCATCCTCATGAAATGCTTACGTGATGATGCGTGTAGGTGTGACAATCTAATCTTATCTAGATCTCCCATCGCAGTAATCGCAACTATTTGTGGATCCTGCTGTGATTGGGTGAGGGTACCAGTGACTGCATTCACTGTTGATATCTGTACTATCCTGGAAGGAGACTAGCAGCGCGTGAATTGACTGTTCATGCAGAACTTCTTTCTGAATCAGCAAGAGCAACCAGTACTCCTCTTCGATTCGGATGAATAGCGACAAAAACGAAGACAGACAACGAACGCAAATTTCTGCTGGGAAAGCACCATCTTATCTTGGTGACCACGGTGCTACCACCAATCCTGAGCACTGCATACTAGCATCGCAGCACAACATCACAAGCATAAACAGGGTCGAAGAAATCCATACAGCTTTCTGGGGCGATGCAATTGGCCAATCCGAGCACGCACACTGCACCAAGATCACGCAATACCATTGTTAAAGTGTTTGATCCCAACATCAGGTGAAAGGATTGTTTAGCAACCCCCAGATCAGTCCTGAAACCTCTCGGTTAAGTCCAAATACTGGGGCATGGTTACTATCTAGCATATGCGCAGCTGCACGTTCCGCGATGACGCGAGGCTGGGCAAAATTGCATGTTCTCAACCCTATCACACACCCCCTTGGCAGGCACGGTTGGTAAGATAATAAAACGGCGTTGTAATGGCCGTATTTCAGTGCATATCGCTTCGTCGAAAGCTTGCTAAGTTCATCGAGTACGATGGGGTTCTCAGCGTCGCACCTCAAGCTTTTTTGGGGAGAATCCGGCGATATTGACGCAGACGTTAAGGAGAAAAACGCTCACATTGGCGACGAGGTTTTTGTCAACGGGGTGCTGGTCTCTCAAGATGCCAATGGGGCTCCTGTTGAGACTGTCAGTCCGCTAGGCTACCATGTTGGCTGGGCTGGCATATTGTTTCTCAACGTGTCGCAGATGGTAGGAACTGGAGTATTCAGCACACGTAAGATAAACTCCCGATCACAATAACTACTGTCAAGCATGGATGTATTGCTGACCATTCATCCAGCCGGTTCAATCCTGCGCGCCCTCGACTCTGTGGGACTTTCGATTCTATACTGGGTCTTTGGTTTCATTATCGCCGCTGGTATGTTTCCCTGCCTTGCACTTTTCAATTATACTGAGTCTCTGCAGCTGCTCTTGCAATCTACTTGGAATATGCATCACTGTTTCCAAACCGGTCTGGCGGACAGGTAGCGTACCTAGAGCAAGCCTTTCCCAAGCCTGCTTTCCTGTTTCCCGTCACGTACGCATTCTTCACTGTCGCCTTTTCGTTCTCGAGCAGTAACGCAGTCGTGCTCGCCCGGTACATATATCGCGCGGCAGGGTACTCTGCATCAGAGTGGGCAAACAAAGGCCTCGCCATGGCATCATACAGTTTTCTTGCATTTCTGGTCCGTAAACCCGGTGCTCTGACGTGTACTTGATCACTGACACCAACCAGTGCCTTATCTCGACGAAATGGTCAATCCGCCTCATGAACCTCATCTCGCTCGTGAAGCTGTTCATCCTTCTCTTCATCGTCATCACTGGCTTTGTAGTCCTGGGAGGCGGGACCAGCGTACAGGCCCCGCGCGCCAACTTCCACAACTCTTTCGAAGGCATCACGAGCAACGGCAACGACCTCGTCAACGCTTTGGTTAGCATCAATTTCGCTTACATGGGCTATTCTAATGCCTTCAACCTCACCAACGAGATCAAAGTATTCCCACCGTCCCGCACCTCAACCCGCCTCTCTAACACGCCACAGAACCCGTTCCCGCTCCTCAAGAAAGTTGCCCCGCTCTCGCTCATCCTCGTCTTCATCCTCTACACGCTCGCCAACGTTGCCTACTTCGCCGCAGTCCCTGCCGCGCAGATCCGCGAATCCGGCGAACTCACCGCAGCGCTCTTCTTCGAAGCCGTCTTCGGCACACGCGCAGCCCGCGGTCTCCCCGCGCTCATCGCCATCAGCGCAGCGGGCAATATCATGGCCGTCATCATCGGCACGACGCGGCAGATCCGCGAGTGCGCGCGGCAAGGTGTGATTCCGTGGCCGCACGTGTGGGCGTCGACGCGGCCGTTCGGGACGCCCTTTGCGCCTGTGCTGCTGAAGTGGGTCATGACGTGCGTTGTGATTCTGGCGCTGCCGTTCGGCGATGCGTTCGACTTCCTCGTCGATCTGAGGTCGTATCCGGATTCCATTTTCATCTTCCTCATGGTCGTCGGCGTCTACGCTATGCGGCACCGGCGCAGGAAAGCTGGGCTCCCTCCCGCGCAGTTCCAGGCGTGGCACTCGGCGCTGGTCTTTTCCGCCCTCGTGTGCCTCTTTATCCTCATCATGCCATGGGTCCCGCCCGAGGACGGAGGCGACTATTCCTTCTGGTGAGCTCTCCACCCCCAACACACACACATGTGCAAAATTAACACCCCATCAGGTACGGCACCTACATCGTGGTGGGCATCGGCCTGCTCGTGGGAATGGGAATCTACTTCTACGTGTGGGTGCACCTGCTCCCGCGGCTCGGAAACTACAGCATGCGCACGCTGACGGCCGTCAACGAAGACGGCAGCGTCGTGCACCTGCTGAAGCGCGTGCCAAACGACCAGATCGAGCAGTGGGACCGCACGCACGACGACGCGGGCAATCTGCTCAGTGAGGCCTCGGATGTGCAGGATATCGGGAATGCGCATCTGGTGCATAGAGTCAAGGCGCGTGGGGCCGAGATGAGCTACACTGTTGAGGGGAAGGTGTAGGTAGCTGCTTAGCATGTTTTGTGTCTCTGATGTACAGATGTGCCGCTTGTGGTTTGGGCTTTTGGACTGACTTGATGGATTCTGGGGTGGCATTCTAGTCGCCGCTAACGGGATATTTCTACAAATCCGTCAATGTTTGGGACATCAAATCTTCCAAAGGCCTAAAGCCCAGTACATCTAAGCAGTTGATATAAATGCGTATATCCGTTTTAATGCGTTTATTTTTTTTTCCACTCTAATCTCAGGACGTCATATCCAACCTCCACATCACGCACCACCCGAGAAAAAAGCGCGCCTCTTCTCCCGCGCCCTCTCCCCATCCAACGGCATCTGATTCCCCGGGCGCCCCCTCTTCTTCTTCTGCACCGACTTCGACTCGCTGGGCGGCCTCTCAACAGGCGACGGTGCTGTTTCCTGCACAGCCTCTTTGATAGTCTGGCGCGAAAGACAAAAGTCAATGTGCGTGTTGAACGATGCGTCGTCTGGGGGCTGCGGGAGCGTGCAGATTGGACAGGTCCACTGGGCGTCTGCGGGCGGTGGTGCAGCGGGTTCAGGAGAGTCTAGGCGCGTCGCTTCGTATTCCTGGGATAGCTTCTCCAGCTCGTTCATTTCGTCGTTGCGCTCTTGGCGAGCGGCGTCTTCAAAGTCTTGCTCGGGCTGGATCTCCCATTCGCCGCCGATGCGGTTTATCCGTTTCTGCTTGGGGGCGGCGCTTAGTTTGCCGCGGCCGAAGAAGTCTATGCCGGGCTTCTTCGTGCTGATGATGTGTGTGACGCGCAAACCCATCAGGCGGAGCTTCATGTTTGGTATCTCGCGCATGAGCTTCTCCAGCATGGGCAGGCTGTATTTGTAAAGATCGTCTGCGCGGTGGACGGCAAACGGCGGCGTCATCTGACGGGTGAGGACCTCGTACGTGTGCAGCTTCACCTTTATGCACAGCGTTCTGCCTTTGTACTCTGTACGCTTTAGGTCGCCTTCTAGTTCGTCTGCGACATATCGAAGTTTGGCGCGCAGCTCATCAGGGACGCCTAATTCTCTGAAAGTTGTCTCGGTCCCGACACTCTTGCGCTCTGATTCTTCTGGGCGTTGGATTTTGGTGCGACCTAGGCCCAGGTAGCATTGTACCAGAAACTGAAATGCCTTTTGACCAAATAGCTGCGCTAGGTATGCTCGATGAACGAAAATGTCACCACACGTCTTGATGCCGATTGCGTCCAGCTCTCGCTCGAAGACGCGGCCAATGCCGTTGACCTTTCGCGTGGGCATCGTTTTCATGAAGTCCATTATGGTCTGTCTGTCACTGGGGAGAAAGAACTGGCCATTGGGCTTGTTCTTATTGCTGCATATCTTGGCAAGTTTGGCGTTGGCCGCAATGCCTGCTGAAACGGTGATTTTCGTTTTTTCGTGCACTTCAGCTCTTAGTTGACTGACGGCTTCCTCGGGGGTCAGGTGGTGGTCCTGGCAATACTGGGTGAGGTTGAGATAGGCTTCATCACAGCTCGCGCTTTCAAAGTTGGAATCGTACAAGGCGAGCACAGCGCGGACCTCGTCAGCCTTTGCTGTGTACTTTGGAAAGTTCATGGGCACGCAGATGAGCTGTGGACATAGCTTCATGGCAACGAAGCCGGCCATGCCGGAGCGGCAGCCAAACTTGCGGGCATGGTAGTTGCAGGTGGTCAATACGCCCTTGCCGACGGCCATGGGAACGTCTTTCAGCTCTGGACGGTCGAGCTCCTCAACAGCGGCGTAGAAGGCATCGCAGTCGATATGGACAACGACCTGGGTCAAGTCGCGGGTCAGCTCCAGCTCGGCAATGCAGTCGTCGGCGCGGCGCAGGTCGGAAGACAGGTCGAGCTTCTCGAGCTGAGTCTTCTTGGCGAGGATCTTGGTGATCTTGTCGGTCAGGGTCTTGTCTTTGGCCTGCTCGTTGTTGAAGAACTTGGAGCCCTTGGAGGCATTGTAGATGATTTCTGAGACCTTTTGCTGGTCGACCGAGTCTTGGCCAGCTTTTGTGAGCGAGGGGCCCAGCAGGTGGTACTTGAGAGAGTCGTACTGGTCGGACGTCGAGGCATCCTGGCCGGCCATGTTCATGTCATGTCAGGGTGGCATGGTGGTGGCGATGAGGCGAGGCGACGGGCTAGGCAGAGAGATGATGGACTTCAGGCGTAGGCATGGGCGACAGGCCAAGAAGGGAGCTAGTGCCCAAAGCAGCGACAAGCGCAAGACGCACAGGGACCAGGGACCAGGGTCAGATGGCCGCCAGATGCTGCCTCATCTCAGACGACGACGACTCGCTCTGTGCCTCGAGACTCCTTTCTGAGGCCATGGCCTTGATCTCGACCTCAACCTCGACCTCGAATTCAACCCTTTCCACATCGCCGCCATTGTGAAGACCCGTCGTCCTATCCTACTCTACCCAATCCACCCCCGACCCTGTCAACACACAACACCACACGCCCTAGCAACCGCCCCTCGCCGCCTCCGACGGCCATGCGCAGCCGCGATACACTCGGCCCCGCCCACACATAGCACCCGCTGTCTTCTCTCGCTACAGGAGAATGCCCATCGACCGCAACACCCACAACACCCAGCGGCCACTGAAGCCCACGCTCGCTAGCAACCGCACGGCCAAGACGCCCCTCACTCCGAGACTCGCCCTCGCCCCCTCGACGCCCACGCCCACGACGGCCTCCCAGCCAGCCCGCCCTCTCCGCGCCACAAACAATGCCTCGGCTCCACGTCTGGCTCTCGCCGCGCCCACCCACTACGACGACGCCACGCTCACTCCCACCCGGCCCCTGCTCGCGACAAACATCACCCCCCGCTCCTCGGCGCGCAAGACACGCGTAGGCGGCTCCAGCACCGTGTCGACGCCCAGTAGTACGCCTTCAGTCACGCCCTCGGCCACACCCGTCAGCTCCCGCCCGGCCTCGACGGTCGATTTTGCGCACAGGGAGCACGGCCACGCTCAAAGTGGGCCTGCAATCACCGTCCCTGCCCGCCCGCGCAGCACCCTCGGCACCACCACCCACAGCTCTCAACAGGCCCCGCGATTGCCCCTGTCCAGCGTCTACAACCACACGCCGCCCGACGCCGCCCGTAGCAAGCATGCCTCACCCATGTTCTTCCACGCCGATGCCGCCCGCTCACCCCAGGAACTGGCGGTTCCCCAGAAAAAAGCCCCTGTTTTCTTCCACGCCAATGGTCTCCAGGCCGAGGGGCCCCGAAAGCGCGAAGTCCCATCGCCGCCGGGCTCGACCGTATCCCGTGGCCCCCCTTCGTCGGTAGGCAGGTCGCAGCCCGAGGCCAAGTTCTTCCACGCCGACTCCATCTCCGACACAAAAACTCCGCCAGTCCAAACACCTCCACCCCTTGCACCGGCGACAGAATTCCCTCTTCCCTCTACATCGACATCCACACATGGACTGCCAGGACGGGCGCCGTCACCTACAAAAGATTCGGGGCACTTGTCCTACCGCAAGGGAACCTCTCAGATTACACGTCCCAACCTAGCTTCCCGAAGCTCGGCTTTGTCGGTTTTGTCGGGAGCGGGTGTTCCAGAAGAACCAAGCCTGTTGCGCAGGAGGTCTAGTGCTGCGTCGTCACTTCTGAGAGCAAGCCATGGAAAGAGTGCGAGCCTGTCGTCGATCGA
The DNA here is from genome assembly GCA_019775935.1 of Neoascochyta sp. HWLR27. Lineage (NCBI taxonomy): Eukaryota > Fungi > Ascomycota > Dothideomycetes > Pleosporales > Didymellaceae > Neoascochyta > Neoascochyta sp. HWLR27. The sequence continues at coordinate 209,807 of WODD01000048.1, read as the reverse complement.
CTCGGTCGCCGAACTCAAGCAGGCCTCTTCAAACGAGACCCACCCGATCCTCAACCTACCGCAACGGACGATCGATAGCTTCTCGCTACCTGACAACACAGTAGCCACACCCTCTCCGCTAGCAAATTCCCTCAATGCTCTTCACTCACCTGGACTGGCAAGTCCAGTCAATGGCCAGACTCCACTCGAAATGATGAATGAGCTCGCAGCGAATGCGCGACGAGAACGCAAGGTGCTCGACCTCGAAATCAGCAACTCGTCGCTCCTTGCCATCAACCGCTCCCTCGAAAAGGAGGTCCGCAAGCAAAAGGCGGAGCTGAGGCGATTCCGACGCATGAGCCGAGCGGGACACTTTTCTGCAGACTCCATCTCTGCCCTTGAAAAAGGACTCAGCCATGCGGGCGACCTCTCTGATATGTCAGAAGCCGAGGAAGAGCCACCAGAAGAGGACATTGCGAGCAGCGAGTCTTCGTTTGATGAAAGCGTAGCAAGCGACAGCCAACAGGCCGAAAACGACGAAGTCTATCGCCTGCGTGACGAGAAACGCCTTCAACTCGACCTGTCCAAGCACCAAGAACTGCTAGACGACAGCCAAAAGATGAACCAAAGCCTCAAGCGCTGCCTAGGCTGGACAGACCAGCTCATCAAAGACGCACAAAAAGCTCTCGACTACAAAGTCCGCCCCAGCGACGTCCAGCTCGGCGGTCGGGTCCTCATCTCGGAAGAAGACGACGACGATTCCCTTGCCGCCACACACCCTGGAGAATCTCACGGACTCTTGAGCCCCTGGAGTCCGCACCGCGGGGCCGATACCCTCGACCTGCCGAAGACCACAAACCGCATAGAAAACCGCGACAGCGGGGTCGATGTCAGCGGACTCAAACACTCGCAGGCACACGCACGCGGAGTGCCGCATCTCCCAGACGACCTCACGCCGCTCAGCTCACCATTCGGCGAGAAGCTGGAATTTCTCCACGCAGCCATCGACGAGCTCGAGGTTTCCTAGCACCTACCTTCTCCTCCTCCTGTTGGACTTGCGTATGTACATAACTCCACTCTTGCATCTACCGGCGCTCTCTCACACACATTTCCTTTCCGTTTCTACTCTGAATTGGCTGGGCTGGTTTGCGTTTTTCTCCCGCGTTGTTTTGCTGGCGTTTTAGCGGGTCCCTGGCTGGCGCACTTTTGGTGGACGGACGGATGGGTAGCACGGACGGACGGACGGTGACATG